>CM037855.1:156642199-156951587 GCA_021234595.1 Delia radicum
ATATATATATATATATGTTATATATTATATGTATAACTTTTTGTACTCAAGAAGTAATCATATACTTTTTCTTAATAAAAGGACGTTATTGGAAGTAGTTCCTAATTTTGAAAAAAGAAGTTATAAAATTTTAAAGAATTTATCTCATATATTTTTTCAAACAAATTTTTATTTGCAGGAAAATAAACAGAAATTGCATGTTGCCTAAATTTTGTTAAACTGTGGTTAGGTATAAATTAGGGAAGCGCTCGTGAGCAGAAAATTGTGAGTGGAAGTTGAAATTACTGACGTTATCGTGAGTGTAAAAAAAAATTCGAGGGTGATTGTGCGGGAGTCATATTTTTGTTTTTCAATTTTAAATTGTTCTTTTTTTTTGAAAAATTTATATTTTCGTGGTTTATAGCTCCAAAACTATGACAAGCCCATGTTATCATAACAATTCGATGTTTCACTTTGAGTTTAGATCGTTTCGCATGAGTTTAGATCGTTAAATTTAAGTGACCTAGGAGAATCACGTGTGAGTAAAAGTTGAATTAACTTATGGAACTACTTCTTTTTTTTTAAATGTAAGTACTTATTTTTTCTAGGGAACTATTTATTTATTTTTTTGTGTAAGTACTTCGTTTTTTTACAATGGAACTATTTCTTTATTAAAAAATGTATGTAGTTCTTAAAAATGTATAGTAAATGGTTCTTCGGTAAAAAAAAATAATCAATTCTAAAGAATCAATTATTTTAGTCTCACGCCCTGTTAAAAGAATCGAGTAGGTAATCTAGTAAGGAATGCGTTCTGCCCAAAATGCTTGATTGCAAACCCGCTTACCTTTTTGGAAATTTTTTGCTGGGTGATTATAGTTAAAATATAATTTTTCGTATTTAAATGAATATTTAAACATTATATATGTCATTCCCGCATTTTAAATAATAAGTAGAAACATATTTAAACTCAAATTGAAAACAAACTTTGTTTGATTTAAAGGCTGTTTCTTTTTAATTTAATGCTGTTTCTACTTGATTTTCTAATGCTATTTTTCTGTGTGTATGTTTAATATCTCATTTTATAATGTCAATTTATAAAAATGTATCGTCATATATGTTACCATATAAGAAACATCTAATAATATGCATGACAGCATATATAATCACATATTACAATATATTTTAAGATGAAAAAAACATAAGACCATATAAATTTTTTTATTCGTGGAGTGTAAAATAATTTAACATTTTAACTACAATCGTTAATATAAAAATAGTAGAAAATTGTTATCCAGGGCTGCCAAATGATTATTTTAAAAAATCTATTTTTGCTACTTTTTATGTGACTTTTTTAAAAATTATTTAAAAATAAAAAAAGCCTAAACTTTAATATATTTTACTGTTACACGCTGAAAAAAAACTGGAGTAATATTATCGAAGTGCTTTGTAATTACACAACTACATAAGTTTCAAGTTAGTTTTACAAATTTCTTGTAAAATATATGAATTTTTTTAGAAATTCTTCAATAGGCTTGTATAAATTTTACAAAAATTTATAAATATTTTTCCCTCAGATTTTTTCTGCGTGTACGTTAATGAGAACATACGAATATTTACATAACTCAAAAAATACGATTTTGCAGAAAACGAGTTAAAAGTTTTCAATCCATATCGGCCTAGCTCGACACTTTCTCTATTTATTTGGTCACGTTTTTTATAAATAGGGGGTTTTAATGTATTTGTTTCTTAGTGAGAGTTGTGGGCCAATTCGCTAATTATCGAGAGACCCGTGAGTAGCACAGTTTCTCTATGAATTCTATACTCTTTGCACACATTTTAAAGAAAAAATAAAATATATAATCCTCTTTCTCGAAAAGTATTAATATGAAATTTACTCGTATTAATATGAAATTTTTACACAATATAAAGCATGATATAACTAATAAATCTGCTTCATTAACTCAAAAATCGCATTTTTTTTTTGACTTATGACAGCTTTGAAGTAAATGAGCGGTATGACAATTTTAGAAACAGGTCAAAAATCATGATACTTTTACAAACAATTTGAAAAATCGGTTAACTTAACACATTGAGTGCCAAGCGGTTTTGAGGAAAACCTTCCCAGGAGACCAAACATTTTTTTTTTGTGAAATGAGTGTATTAGTGATAAAAAAAACGATTTCTGAGATATCCCTAGTCCATTCTACCCCTTACTTTTTATTTTATATAGTCTTTTTTTTGTCGTACATTTCTGTACGACGTGGCACTACATGACGGGTATGCATTTGTAAAAGTCGCTGTCGTTCAAAAACGTACGACGCTTTTTTCTTTTTTCTTGTTTTTTTATTTTTGTTTGATTTCTTTTTTTTCTTTTTAGTTAAAATAAAAATATAATAAAAGAAAAAGCAAATACCTAAAATGTCGAAACGATCGTTAAGAGAAAAGGAAATATTGGAAGTCTTGACGATGAGTGATGAAGATTTTTCTAATAATGATGATTTTGATTGGATACCGGAGGTTTCGGATTCTGACTCTGAGCATGACATAGATCCTGTGGGAATCGATGATATGTTGTTTGAAGATGGTATCAATACGGAAGACGAAGCTGAAGAAGACAGTTTAACAGCAGGCGCGGAAATGTTGAATACCGAAGTCAATTGGACTGAATTTTCATCACGTCAAAATACCTTTACATTTACTGAAAAATCTGGTATCCAACAAAATATTTCATCAGACATTTCCTGTTTGGATACATATTTGCTATTTCTAGACAATGATATCATTGATTTAATTGTCAAAGAAACCAACCAATACGCACAACAGATTTTGGACAAAACCGCCGTAACTAGATCTTCGAGAAAAAACAATGGGTACCGACAACAAACCTTGAAATTAAGAAGTTTCTGGGACTTCTTTTATGGATGGATTTGGTGAGAGTTGGGTCTCTTTCAGATTATTGGTCAAAAGATCACCTATTTCACTTTACCATTCTTGGAAAAACAATGTCCCGAAATCGTTTTCATATCACACATTTTTCACTTTATAAAACCTCAAAAAATCATCCTAGACCCATGATTGCTTTTGCAAAAATGGTTAGTAAAGGATTCTTTATTTAAAAATCGCAACAAATTCCAAAAATAAAAATTTAAGTTTATTATATTTTTGCATTAAGTTTTGTCCATAAAATTCTAATAAATTAAAAAATTTTTAAAATAACTTTATCCGTCGAAGTTCTATATTCAGTCAATCAAAAAATATTCAGTCAATTCTATTTTTCTGCGATATTTGGTTGAAAAATGTCCAACGGATATGTGACGTTAAAATTACTAATTAGTTAAAGTAATTTACAAACAAAAATCATTAAATATTAAATTCATCGCAACAATTGCATGCTCAATAACAATAAAACAAAATTGAAATTAATCAAAAATTATAACAAATTAATGGAATAAATTTCAAATCACATTACAAATTTAATTATACATTTGACTATTTAAAAGCTTTAAATAGAAGTTATTAAATCTTTAGTTACACTTTGTTAACGCTCTAATAATTAAGAGATCAATTGCGGGAAAAATGGCACCAAAATTAAATTTAATACTGATGGTTAGTATCGCCATTATATTGAGTTTCGAGATTTTGTGTAATGGCGAAATGTGTCATGATGATCCGGTGCCATTGAATGAACAATTGTTTTCTTGTTGCAAAGGACATCCTAAATATACATCAGAGCCATGCATTGATGCTTTATTGGCAAATGATACATTTTCTCAGGAAGTGAGTTTGGAATAACATAGAGAAAAACTTTAAGGATTAAACAAATTAATTTGAAATATTTTTTACTTAGTGCCTAGTGGATTGCATGTATTTACAATTTAAAATTTATGATGGAGAGGACATTGATTTGGCTGCGGCTAAGATATTTTTGGATTCACACATAACCGATGAACATTTTAATGGCATGTACATGCAAGCATTTGAAAAATGTAGTAAATTAGGTAAGTACAATTATCACACACAGATAATAAATTGGTTGGAATTCTATTGTAACCAACAAAATTTAATCATTATTCAATAATTTTAATTGAAAGTACTTAAAATTCATCATCATAATAATTAAACTATATGGTAAACAGAAAATATATAAAATTAACCAAAACACAGTCACATCGTTCAAACTATTGGTTTTCCTTATCAATATTGAAAAAAAAAATATTATCTTCTATATTACCTTTAAAATTAACAACCAACCACTTTTCGGAGATTTTATCCCTTGAATAAAATATTTGCAGTTTAAATCGAATATTAGTTTCGCCTGCAAAAAAACAATCACTCTATCTAAAATATAAGTTTTCGTTACCAATTTTAAAATAATATAAAGTTTTTTAATAGTTTTGTGTAACTCTAATAAAATATTAAGATTTGCAACTCAATTTCTGTTGTACATACAAATCAATTTTTAGACAAACCCTATGGGGAATGGGACCGGTTCTGCGTGTGCCACAGGATCGGTCCCCTCGTGCCAGAGACCGGTCCTCTGCTAAACCCTACCCTATGTAAACAACTGACAACTTTAACATTGGCTTGTCATAGGAGGGGGTCATTTGTCCTGCTTTAAACCACATAGGGGCATGCCACAGGACTAACCAAAGATGGGCATACCACAAGACTGTCGCAAAAGGTCCATGTCGTATAAAATAAACGAAAACTAAACAGCTTCAAATGGGTAAAATTCAGGCCAACTGGCTTTTTCTTGTTAATAAGCATTCTGGTTAAGTGGTATGTCCTCCCTTTACCAGTCACAGGATTGGTAATTTTAGGACAATTGACACTACTTAACCCACTTCAGTATTAAATTATACCAGTCCTGTAATAAGTCCTTCTTTAACCAGTCACTTTTAGGTCAATTGACTCCTCATTCCCCATAGGGAATATTTAAATTTGAAACTAGAAAATATTCAAGGTTGAAATTTGAAAAAACATATTTAAATTGGGTGTAGTCTAGAGCTATAGTACTTGCCTGACAAACTGAAGATCGCCGGTTCGAGCCAATATATTTTTTTTTTATTAATAATAAAAATTTTGTTGAACGCATGTTCATCTTAAGGGTCCGCCATCTAATGTTTTTTTTTCAACTAGTGCTTATTTCGTGAATGGTAACACTTAGCTCATGTCTGATTTGATAGATAATTAGTTTTATCCTTCCGACAAAAACAGTGCGTACACCCGAGAATATTGCTGCTGTGGCAGAAAGTGTGCGTGAAGCGCCATCAACATCAATTCACCGTCGTTCTCAACAATTTAACATTTCGGAGACGTCATTGAGACGAATTTTGCATAAAGACCGTGGTATGGCGCCATACAAAGTTCAATTGGTTCAGGAGTTCAAAAAAAAAAGTTATTTGGCGGACCCTTTATTTATAGAATATTATAATCCATAAACATAAAATTTTCAATTATTACAATAAAAATTCGAAAGTTGTTAATAAATGTCGGTTGTTACAACCCAGCGAAAAAAGAGTGGAAAAAGATGTAGTAAAATCATCACATATACGGATTCAGATGTAGTGCAAATTGAGGTGAAACATGCATGATTTTAACATGGGGTTGTCATAGGACGGAGGTAATGCAAATTCCTGAAACTTCACTTTATTAAAAGAACTATGTGTAAGGTTATGAAAGATAGTATTTTTGAGTGTTCTTTTTCATAGAAATTAATTTGTTATTTTAATTAGTGGTTAAGGTGTGATGCCAAGTCACATCTTATTTACCGAGTGATAATATGGATCTGTAGGAGTGCTTAAAAGGTTATAATAAAAAAACTTTTAAACAGCTTTCTAGCTTTAAAACAAAGCGAAATAATAGTTTTTCGTTCAACTGAAAAGAAAACTATTGTTAAGTCTGATATTTTGTAATCATTGTTTTTCAAATTTAAAGGTCAGAAAACACTTATTCAAAGCGACATCTAGATTAAAGAATAGTTGTTAAAATACACAAACTCCCGGTTCCAATCGAGTATGTCAAATACCGAATTGTAACCAAACATTAGATACATTTATACTAGTTAGCCTTGTATATGATGACATTATATGCTAAGTTTAGGAACTGAACTACTTCGCATTATTTTTGCTGGGAATAGTATTTAAATTTAATAATAATGATAGAACGTGGAACCTCAAAAATTCGGTTGGCAAAAAATTCTGTTGCAACTACAAAACTGTTTTCTGTGTGCTGGGAAGAATGAACATTTTGTTTATGAGAAAATTCGATTTCGAAATGATAAAGGATAAAAACCAACATTATTTGATCTTTTCTCTATTTTAAATTTAAATTTTATAAAAACAAACTTCTAATTTATTATTGAAAAAATCGAAACCCAAAGAAAGAAAATTATAAAATCAAGCAGAAACAACATTAAATTTAATAGAAACAGCTTAAAATCAAACTTCCCAGTCAGAAAAATATAATCGGCCGAAGGTAGGCAAAACGTTGTAAACGGTAGTGCAAAACGACTGAATTTCAACGTTCAGCTCATAATTTTTATTGAAATTTGTATAAAAAACTTCTATACAAAATTTACATAAAAATTAGCACAATACAACAAGATTAAACACAACGAAATCTTAATTACAAAGCCAATTTCAAAATTCTTAATTATTGAATTTTTTTTTAATAATAATCAATATATTATGATGTGAGCAAGATTCAAGATCATTTGTGTTTTTGTTAAACAAAAAACTGTACAATGTTTATTTATTACTTAAAAATGTTTCAATGTAGACTGTCACAGAAAAAACTAAAAGCGGGTTTCAATTAAAAAATTTATTGAATCAATTAATATTTTAATTGATTTTGCACCTATCACGGCAATGAAACTATCAATTAAAACTTTTATTGAAAATTAGGAAAGAAAAAAGTTATAAATAACTTCTACAAAAAAAATATGATACTCACAAAAAAGTGTGTGAACGATACGTTGGTATTACGAGAATTACATAATTAAGTCAATTAAAATATTAATTTATTCAATTAAACATTTGTTTAGAAACAAATTTAATTCAAATCACATCTTTAATTAGATATTTTGGGTTGATAACTTTTTCTGTGTTATCGTTTGGCAGTTCCTTACATGTTTCATTTCGCGTCACCGAAAATCCTCAGAGGACCAATGTAGAAGGGCTTCTACCCAAATTATAATTTTTGAAGGTAGAACATCAACCCTTGTTGTTGTTTTATTTACTTGATGAGAAGTTAAAAATAAAATTGGAAGAATTGAACTAATTCAAATCAAACATCCAGAGAACAGTCTCAGTTGTGGCCACCGAATTTGTTGCCAATAGAATTCTGGCGGTTACGACAACTTTCGTAATGTTATTTTTAATTGTGAAAGCTAATATTAAGCAGCCTAACCGAATATTACATTCCAAATAAATATTATTACGTTCCACAAAATTTTATTGAAATTAAAAAACTTTTATAATTTTTCTGGTATTGAACCATGGACTTCAGATTAATAGTCCTCTGTCTTACTGATTGCAGCACAATTACTTTTAATTTTCATTGCCTTCTTTTCTATTAACACATTTGAATATTTTATTTTAATTAAAAAACTTTTGTGATTGTCTTTTCCGAGATTTAAACTCGGAAGTTCGGAGTACAAGGAAAACACTATATCCATAGTTATATAGTTACATATATGATGTACATCTTCTATACCAAGTTTGGTTGCAATCAGAAGGGGTGGATGAAATCGAGAGGTTGATTTTATATGGTTTCCGTGCTGTATTTTTTAGTAATTTTTACCTACATAATTTCCTGAGCGTACATTTTTGTTTGAGAATAAGGGGCAATTCACACGCTATCCATTCATATCTACGATTTCCCATTATTGGTAATACGAATTGTCAAATTATTGTAAATTCTCTTTGTAAAATTACAAAATACTGGAAAATAGTAGATATTGGTGGATAGGGGAGGATAGGGGTGAATAGCGTGTGCAAGCTTAAAGGTAATTTCAAATTGTAATTCGAAATGCATATTAGTTTAAATACTAAAGGGTCCGCCAAATAACTTTTTTTTTTTGAACTCCTGAACCGATTGGACTTTGTATGGCGTCATACCAAGGTCTTTATGCAAAATTCGTCTCAATGATGTCTCCGAAATGTTCAATTGTTAGAACGACGGTGAATTGATGTTGATGGCGCTTCACGCACACTTTCTGCCGCAGCAGCAATATTCTCGGGTGTACGCACTGTTTTTGGCTTTTCACGCTTTGGTTTATCGATGAGGATGCCAGTTTCTTTCAATTTTTTCACAAGATAACGAAAATACGGACCATATTCGTTCAGCGGAAGGATAAAACTAATTATCTGTCAAATCAGACATGAGCTAAGTGTTACCATTCACGAAATAAGGAATAGTTAAAAAAAAACGTTAGATGGCGGACCCTTTATATTGATTTAAGTGTGATTTTTACTCTATGAAGGACACTTTTTAAATTTTAATTTAATTCAAATTTTGCTTAAAATTTCTTTTTCCAAATATATTTCAGATAAAGAAAACATTGAAAATAAGTTTTCGTTTATTAAAATAAAAAATTCCCATGAATGTGATGTATATCCCACTTTAATGGAGTTATGTGTGTGGTATGACACCATAGCTAATTGTCCACCAAAATATGCAACCAACGATGAAACTTGTAGCCATAAACGGCAGTGGATTAAAGAATGTTTATTAGAATCTTAGAAATGAAGAAGGAAACATTAATTTAACATTTAAAATATTTCAATTACAACAAAAATAATAAATAAAACGATTTCCTTAATCAAAATAAATATCATAAGCTGTTTTTTAATTAACAAAACTACACTCATAGAAATAAATCTGTAAAAATAGCAAAAAAAAAAAAATGCTACTAAAAATTAGTAAAAAATTATCTTGCAGAATTTTTTACTAAATATTAGTAATCTAAGAATCGCAAAAATAAATCTGTTGAATTTACAAATATTTAGATATATTTGAGCTAAATTTTAGTTGATTGACAGTAACAAAATAATCTGCTAAAATCAACGAAAATATTAACTTAATATTAGTACACAAAAAAAATCATTAAAAAAAGCGAAATTTTGTAAGTTATTTTTTAATGCGAATAAAAGTCTGCCCTTATGAAATCAGCAATCTACAATTTTTTAGCAAATATTTCTATTGATTTTAGCAAAAAAAAAATATTATTTGCATTCTACTAAATTTGAGGTAAATTAAGCAAAAATTTTGTTAATATTAGAGATTTTGTTTGCTATTTTGAGTCTACAAATATTTAATAAAAGTTTTGCCAATTTTACAGAGTAAAATGCTATTTTTAATTAAGTGAAATTCATATCGATTATAACTAAAATTTTGTATAGTTAACAGATTTATTTTTGCTGTTCTTCTTTTATTAAGATTTAGCAAAAAAAATCTGCTAAATTTTGCAGTTTTTTTTTGCAAGCTCATTTTTATCTAATTTTTAGTAGCTTTTTCTGCTATTTTTACAGCTTTATTTCTATGACTGTACACTTAGGGCAGATACGAGTAAAAATTATACTCAAAACAACTATAAATGTATTATAAAAAAGCAATGACTGTTTTTTTTTCATAAAAATTGCTAAAAAAATGTAGTAATTTTTAATTCTTAAAAAAATAACTGCAAAATGTAGTAAAAACAACTGTACAAAACGGTTAAAATGACCAACATAAAACAATTAATTGAATTGTAAAATCAAATAAAGTAAAAATTACAAACTAAAATGTCAAAATAACAAACAATACTATTTAAATAACTGAAACCGTTTTAAAAGTAATTCGAAGTTTATTCAGGTATTTGAATTCATAAGAAATTTTAAAGAAAAAACTTGATTTTTGGTAAAAGTTAAATTCGCAAATATTTCAAAAACCACAGCCAATATCAAACTTTGGTTATTTTCAATTTTTAACGAGCTTTCAACCTCCGTATATTTACAAAAATAAAGCAAATCAAACATATTAGCTAGGTTGATACTAGTATTTCGATCTGGCTAAAGATTTCATCAGAACCCAAAGTTTTAGAAAAACTAGAGCCTCCATAATAGGCAGAGCTTTAACAAAAAAACCTATTAATCATCAATTTTGCTCCATTCTTGTCTTTCTAGTAATCAAACACGTGGTTATTGTCTTTTTCTAACAAGCAGCATGACGTTACTAAACTTTGAAGACCACAAATTGTTTTATATAAAAAAATTTGGTGTTCACAGTCATGATCTAGGTCCTAAAATCGTTCAGAATTGATAAGTCTCATGACCGATGCATTTTTATTGTTTAACAGTGTACTTGTTTTCCAAACAATATGTTATATGATATATATAATATATAAAAAGTATATTTTTTTTTAATAATCGTAGTATTTAAAAAAATACAATTCAAAATGCGGCAATAATTGTGTACAAATACATTATATACGAGCCTATCACGAATCTCCCCAATATATTTTTTTGTAGTAAACTAAGGCCCGCACAAAAAAAATTTAAATCATTTCATAAAAACAAATCTTTTGATTTTTTTTTTCATAAAAAACTGATTTGTTTAAACTTATTTTTCTACGCAAAGATTTTGATTTGTAAAATAATTCAAAAATTTATTTCGTAAACTAAGGGCTGTAGGGCAAAAAATAGCTTAATTTTAAATAACTTATATTTTCGAGCAAAAGTTATTTGCTAATAAAAATTATGAAAACGATTTATTTGAAAAAATAAGGCCCGTAGAATAAAAAGTGCAAAAGTTTTTATCGCCTATATTTTCAACTGAAATCGGATTTTTATAAGAAAAAAGTATTTAAATGATTTATTTTGTAAACTAAAGCTTCTACAATAAAACAAGAAGTCAACAATATTTTGATCAAAATTATGCTTTTTAATACGATTTATAAAAATTGAATTATTTCGTAAATTAAGCACCAAAGGATAAAAAACTACATTTGAAGTTACCAATATTTTCAAATAATACTGGGGGGTTAATATGTAATACGATTCGAAAATCGATTCGAACAGAATTTTCACTTTGAGAATAAAGTAATAAAAAGTACTTTTTAATGGGTAAAACTTTTAAAAACGTGTAGACAAAAAATACGGATATCATCTTACAAGTGTTTTAAAATTTTCGAATTCAAACAAAGTTTTTCGAATCGAATTACATAATAACCCCCCGGAATTTTAATACAAAATTTCATAAAACAAATCTTTAAATCGTAACGAAATAAATCGATTTAAAGACTTGTTTTCATAGACGTAGCAGTTATAACTTTTATTCAAAAAATAGACTTTATGTTTTAATTTAATTTATTATACAATTTCAAGCCAAGCTCATGGGGCCAAATATGGCTAATAGTAATTAAAACATAAAATCAAATCTTAACATAAATTAAACAATTTTTTGTTAGAAAGTGTTTTGCAACCGTCAGATAATAGGTCCATTCGTTTACACCAAAATTTGCACAAATTTGTACAAATTTGTACTGGATTTTACTGAAATGCGTTCGCGTACACATAAATTTGCAAAAGAGAGCATCTACTAAGAGAGTAAAGTGACAGTTGTCAGCAAAAAACCTGCAAATTTTTACTGGACAAATTTTTGCCAGTAAAATCCAGTAAAATCCAGTAGAAAACAAAAACATATGATTAAATTAAGTAAACAAACAAAAATAAGCATACATTTAGTAATAAAAACATTTAAAAGCTGAATTAAAAGGGCGGCAAAAACTAAAAATAATTATTTTCAACATGAAACAAATTAAAGTATTTAGTTACAATTATTATAGTAACAATTTATCAGTTTTCTAATATATCTGTTAATTGTTTTTATTTACATTAATATATTAGAGATGTAAAGCTAATGAATATATGAATACTTCTTACTGCATATTATTCAGGGTACCGAATATCAAAAATCAAGTATTCATGTATTTTCGTATGTTATTTAACTAGAAACAAAATTAAAAGTCATGTACAAACTAAACAGGTCTAAAAGCTTCCCCAAAAGTTTATTTAATAAATACAATTGCTACGAATTTATGATTATTAAAATGCAATGCATCAAGTACCAAAAACATTATACACTGGGTAGTCTAAATAACACTTATTTTACAACACTAAGCTTTTTAGCGCTCATATGTTTGAATTAACCTGCAAGTTTTTGCAATTTTTCCGTTCGTTTACTTTTTTGTGCAAGAGAGTAAAATTTTCATTTTGATCAAAATTTACTCATCTACTGGATTTTACTGGAAAAGTAAACGAATGGACCTAATGACAATCGTAATTAATTTTTATATTAGGTCCATTCGTTTACTTTTCCAGTAAAATCCAGTAGATGAGTAAATTTTGAGCAAAATGAAAATTTTACTCTCAGAACTGGCTCTTGCACAAAAAAGTAAACGAACGAAAAATTGCAAAAACTTGCAGGTTAATTCAAACATATGAGCGCTAAAAAGCTTAGTGTTGTAAAATATGTGTTATTTAGACTACCCAGTATATATTGTTTTTGGTACTTGATGCATTGCATTTTAATAATCATAAATTCGTAGCAATTGTATTTATTAAATAAACTTTTGTGGAAGCTTTTAGACTTGTTTAGTTTGTACATGACTTTTAATTTTGTTTCTAGTTAAATAACATACGAAAATACATGAATACTTGATTTTTGATATTCGGTACCCCGAATAATATGCAGTAAGAAGTATTCATATATTCATTACCTTTACATCTCTAATATATTAATGTAAATAAAAACAATTAACACAGATATTAAAAAACTGATAAATTGTTACTATAATAATTGTAACTGACTACTTTAATTTGTTTCAGGTTGAAAATAATTATTTTTAGTTTTTGCCGCCCTTTTAATTCAGCTTTTAATCTTTTAAATGTTTTTATTACAAAATGTATGCTTATTTTTGTTTGTTTACTTAATTTAATCATATGTTTTTGTTTTCTACTGGATTTTAGTGGCAAAAATTTGTCCAGTAAAAATTTGCAGGTTTTTTGCTGACAACTGTCACTTTACTCTATTAGTAGATGCTCTCTTTTGCAAATTTATGTGTACGCGAACGCATTTCAGTAAAATCCAGTACAAATTTGTGCAAATTTTGGTGTAAACGAATGGACCTATTAATTACTGTAGAATATTACTTTAGTTAGTCTCTTTACAGGAAGAAGAAGAAAACATTTTTATTGAAAAATTTTACGGACACAAGTGATACACCAGACTGCCGCAGTTTCGTCCCCCTCCTGGGACTCATCAGTGGTTAATTTATGTGTCAATTGAACAAAGTATTTTATATTGTTAATTTGCTCTATATGAAAAACTTTTTATTTTTTGGTGTCGTACTGTGATTTGAACTCACTGCCTTAGCATCAAGCTATGCATCGTAATCTCACCTCTTATATTTTTTAAAAACATAAAATAAAATGTATATATATTTAAAAGTAAAAAAAAAAAAAAAATAGACACAAACTTATATAAATACTCATTTATCCTTCTTCCAAAATTGTTCCTAGTGTATATAGTTACGTTTAAATATCAGATATAAACTAACAAATTTAATAAATTTGTGAAAATATATTTATTTATATTTTAGACTTTTAAATATTTGTTTACTGGCCCTGTTTAATTTTTATTTTAAACTGAAACAAATTATTTTCAAAAATATATCTTTTTTATTTTGAATTATCTTTTTAGTTATTTAGTAACTTTTTTGTTTTTATCGCCAAATAATCGTTAAAACAATGTCAATTAAATTTTTGATTTTAGTTTCAAAAATTAAAATAAATTATGCAAAGGCTTTTTAAAAATATCAATAAATAATAAAAATTATAAGATCAGAAAATAAAAATTTTTGCGAAATTGTTTGTCTTTTTAGTTTTAAATGATATTTTAACATTAGAGCAATTGCAAAATAAAATTTTTTCTTTACATTTTTGGCGACTTCTTTAAAAAATTAACAATTATCCTTGTTAGTTTTATAAAAATAGATATAAAAAAGTTGAGTTTTGGTCAAAACTATCGGTGATTTTAAATTAAACTTATTTTCAAGTTTGATATAATTTTTTATTAAAAATTATGTATTTTCGACCTTTATTTGTGCAATTAAAATGAAAATTATTTAAGTTCGAGGCCATATTCTATATTTCTTTATTAGGATATTGTCCTAACAAATAATCTAGAGTTTTTGTTTTCAAATTTATTAATTTACCACTTTCAGGAATGTGTTGATAGATCTATTTCAAGAATTTTCTAGGTTCCCATCATCAGAACACGCTTTGAAAAAAGTGACAATCACATGCAAAACATCAAACATTCATATAACCTAGTTTTCCCACTAAATGAGAACTAATATATGAGCTCGAAGTTAAAGATTATCGCCATTGATCAAAAATAAATTGAAAACTTGTTCATTATGTAAAAGCTCTACCTTTGGTATATATGTATACAATACACGCTTTTTGTTTTTATTTTCACACTTTAAACCAAGATGTAAAGGGGGGAGTAAACAAGACCTTACTTTGTCTTTTTTAAAAATTTGATATAATTTTTATTACCATTGTTTTGCCCACCATTATTTTCGGCCAAAATTAAGTTTTTATAAACAGAAAAAAAATGGGAAACATAAATATATAAAAAAAAAAACCTCTGCGATTTTTTATAAGAAAATTTTTATTATTTTTAACTCTACAAATACAAACTAAAACGGAATACATAGAAAAGAAAAAAAAAATTTCAAAAATTACTCAATATTTTTTTTATATACACAGAAATAAATAACAAAATTCTGTTTGTAATACTAAACAAGTGTCATTGAGCATTTTTGTAAACACAAAAAAAGTTTTTTAAATTGGCACCAACAATGGGGCTTTTGTTTATACAAACAACACATTTTTGTTTATTATTTTGTAATTTTGAATTTTTGTTTTTAAATAATTGTTGTTTGGTTGTTTAAACTTACATATTCCATTGTTGGTGCCAACAGTTTTTTTCTGTGTATGTAATGTAAAAGATTTGTGTTTTATAATTTGTCTCATATTTGGATGTTAATTTCTAAGGTAAGAAAAATTTATTATCAAATATATTCTTAAAATTTAGTTTTAGAATTTAAATAAAATATTAATACATTAAAATGAACTTGGCTACATTCGCTTAAACTTTCTAATAAATTTTTTTAAAATTTTATAAGAAAGCCTAAGTTATAGCCTTATTTTGCAATATTTTGTTTGGAAAATTATTCAGATTTTTTCCTTTTAAGGAAAAATTATAAAAGGTACAACAACAGATTAGTTCGTAGTACCCTAACTAGTTCTCAGATTAATTGAAGAAGCCATTGTATTATTGTTACTTAAAGGCAATGCAATTCGATTAGAACATGCATTTGTATTTATAATTTGACAGCTTTTTGGATGCCTCTCTCCAGAAATATTTTTTGGCCAAGAAATGTGACTCAATTCCAGAATTTGTTCATCTTGTTGTAAGGGCGGTATGGAAGCTGTTAGTTTTTTGTATGCACTAATTGTAGATGAAGCCTTATTGATACACCCATTGCGAAATTGTTTATTTAATTTATCATTTATGCAAGCACAACGATTAGAATTTGTTAACATATCAAAAGCACTCATTGGGGCCGACTTCAGTTGATGGCGTGACTTGGGTAATGAACTAAATTGAAAGGCTGTTGGTTGTGCCAAAGATTTGCGGTGTGACCATGACGGTGCTGGGGTTAAAGGCTCTAGCTGTTGTTTTTTAAAGGTTCTTGGTGAAATGCTGATTTTTCCATCGATAATCAATCTGCGCCGTCTAATATCCACTTTATGGGTTACTTTAGGTGCTTGAGTGGGATTTATTAAAAATGTGGGTATCACTTTGTTGGTTTTATAGGATTTTTTAGCACTAGACATCCTGGTGGGACGATTAACTATAATCGGCTGTTGGCAGCGACGAGTGTAAGTACGTACGGGTGTTATAACTTTATGCCATTGGGCAGAAGAATTGCCGGCTGAAGATTGTAAACGATTTGAAATGGGTGTGGAACTAGATGTGGTAGTTCTTTTAAAACACTTTGCCATGGGTGGTGTTGAGGGTAAACGAAAACTACCATTTAACAGTGATAAATTTGCCAAGTTTTGTGAAGCATTTGCGGAGGTGGCTACTAAACGCCCGAGTTTTTTAGGTGTTCTTTCCATAGAATTATGATAAAGGGGCATAATTTTAATGCCCGGTGGCATTTTCATTAAAATATTATTAACTATTAACTGCTGAGAAGCTGGTACAGCTCGTCTTATCGGTTCCGGAGTGGGTAATGAGGAGTCATTACCTCCCAACTGCGAATTTGTATTTCCTAAACTTTCTCTGACGGAATTTGTATTTAAGGCACCACAACTTCTAGGTCTTTGTTTAATTCCCGCTGGTGTACTATTTGCCAAAGGTTTTGGCATTACTCGTTCCTGGCCAGCAGACATTCTAAACTCTCTGCGTCGTCCGCCATTATTTCCTTCATCGTTTCGTTGCATTAATGTTCGGGGAGTTTCATTATTTTGCACCGGGGCACCATTTTGCATTTGTTTAGCTGCCAATAAGCCTTGACAACATCTACGATTTGGTATTATATTTTGAAATGTTATACGACCATTAACAATTTGTGGCACAAATATTTCCGACTCATAATTATTGGCTTCCACTAAAACCACATTATTTCCGGCCAGCAGTTTTATGCGATAATTTAGCTTATTAAGATTCTCTTTGTCAAACGACGCCATTAGACGTTCAAAATTATGACAGTATTAACAAATTTATGGGGAAATAAAATTGTATTTGGTTAACTGAAGGGTTAAATTAACTTGTATTAAATTTTGTTTTTTTTTATCCACTTTTCTGACAATTCACAATTTTGTAGTGTTGTGTCGTTCATGAACGAACTAGTTCAATTGAACGACTCACTCAATTGAATTAAAATAAAGTTGTGTTCATATACGAACTAGTTCAATTGAACGACTCAATCAATTGAACGATATGATTCGTTTCCCAATATTCGATCTTGTAGTTCAATCGTTCATTTCGTTCTTTTTATTCATAGAACAATCGCAACTCTATTCAATCAAATTGTTTGCAAGAGCAATTATTTTTTTTAGAAAATATTAATAATATTGTTTAAAATTAAGAAAAACAATTAAAGTTATACAAATAAGATGTTTTTTACGCAAAATTTTTGTTAGAAAAGTTGCAATTTTATAACACTTTTTGACTATGTACAGTAAAATTTGTGAAAAAACTCGTAAAACATGAATAGTGCGTAATAATTGTAAAACGAACGACACAGTTCACAACACGCAGATTAGTAAAAAATCAAAGCAAAAAAGAACGATTGAGCGATTTGAACGAACTAGTATTTCCGATTCTAACCGGACTGAAAATTAATATCTACTATATTTTTTTTTTTATTTAATTCAATGTACAACAATATATATCATTCATTCCCAGAGAAATCGCCACAAATCTGACAGGATGTTTCGATTTTTATAATATTGAAAACAGGACGACTCTTTAGAACCATACACACATTTCCTTCTTATGATGTTGATGATGAGACTGTAAAAACTTGCAATTTTATTCACGTTTTAAATTTTTCAAAAATTTAAAAATAACTCGTAGACTCAAAGACTCAAAGTTTCTAAAGTAAGTCGGGCACTTCTAAAATTTAAAAAGAATCTGAAAGCTGCAATCGTCTAGTTAAACGATTTGTAATTAAAAAAAAACCTCTTTTCAAAAACGCATTTCGACTGCATTTTGCATATTTGCACAGTCGATTTTGAAAAAAGCCTAAAATTTTACATAATACAGAACTATTATACACTCAGAAAATCTTTCCCGTAACTACATGTCAGTCATTTATGTAGTAAACATTTTAACTGTAATTCATTTTACTATGGGAAAATGTAAACTAACTATTTTTGACGGTCATTACAAAAATAGCTACCCGTTTAAAAAAGTGCATATATGATCATATATATTTTTATATGATAATATATGTTCATCCATATTCGTACATCTTGAGCAAAAAGTTTGTATAAAATTATATACGATGAGATATTTTCCGCACATATAAGAGGATATAATTTGACCCGAAAAATTGGTTCTATTAAATGGTATCACTTTGGATCTAATTACGTTTAATTAGATCAATTTAGTAAAAAATTATATAATTCTATCCCAGTTTTGTGTCATGAAACGTAATTTCAAACCAGATTTCCCATACAAATTCAAAACCAGATTTTCGGACAATCTGGTTTAAAATTACGTCCAAAATTAGGTTGTAGCGATACAATACTGTTTTTCCACTATTTTGGGAGAGAAGTTTTGTAAAATGTGGCATTACACTGTGGAGAAAAATGTAAACAAATAAAATAAAAATTATTTAATTTAGGAAAACTAAATAAAACGAGTGCTATACTCAATAAGATGCCATTTTTAAGATAAATTTAATTCAACATACAGTTACTTATTTTTGTTTCATTGACATGGTGACCAGAAATACAAAAAGCAATAACAAAAAAAAAAACAAATTTTCCAACAAAACTAACATTGTTTTTTGTCTTTCGCCAGTGAATTAATAACTTTTTAGAAAAATTTTCAGTTTGTGGTTATTTTATTTATTTTGTTTTGTTTTGTGTACACGAAATGTTGTTGTCAAGCCAAAATCCAGTTTGTCGGCCAAATTCTATAATGTACACGATGCCGATTTGTAACTGGATTTAAGTCGATTTTAAACCTGATTTCATTATTAAAAAATCAAAGAAATATTTTTAAAAAAATTTTTTAATTTTTTTTTTTTTAAAAAGTTTAATTTTTCGAATCCGTAACATTTTTTGTTGGAGATTTCATTTGGATTTTTGGCAATATTTTAAAGTCAAGGTGTATCTAAAGTCACGCGTATATTTTCATACTTTAAGAGTATTAAATTCATTTCCCTGCTAATATATAATTAATAAAATTTGTACTAGATTACATTTTCAGTATAAATGTAGCATTGATCTACTGATTTTGTTATAAGCGGAATTTTATCGGTATAGTTTATGGCACATGCTTTAAATCAAAATAACGTATTATTTCTCCAGTAGTAATACCATCTGGCAACATTTAAAGAGAAAACGCCTGACATTGCAAGTGTCTGTTCTTCTAAACATACGTCAGGGATGGTAAAACCATTGCGTATTTAGTACCAACAACTTGGTACTTTTTCTTCAATAACGGTATTAAAAAATTGATTTCTTTAAAAAAAAAACGATTGAAATTTAGCACAAATGAAATTAAAAATTATCTACCACAATCCTATGTTCCAGAAATTAGTTAAATGTTACTGAATATGGTGTGATAACACAACAAAATATAATTCTACTATAAAGAGTACTCTACCATCTCTGGCATGAGTGGATAAACATATGATGGACAAGTAGTGAGCAAATAGAAAGTAAAACTAACTTAAACGGTATCCGAGAGATACACCACATTAACATTTAGCATTTGACGAGTAAAAGCCGAGGAAAGATGTTGTACGTGTTCTGCAAATTGTAGTGTCGGTCGCCGTAATCGTTTTTGATAAAACTAAATTTAATAACAAAGAAAAAAATAAATTATTTTAAAATAGTGTATAAATTTAGTTGGTATGTTCACCATAATTTTCTTATTTCCAACAAATTGTAAAATTTATTAACAAGTGTTGACGAAATTGTTTATTTAACATAAAACGAAATAAAATTATAAAAATAAATAAGAGAAATAACAAAGAAGGTAAATTGAAAAAATAAATACGAAAAAAAAGAAAATGTGTTGTTGTTGTTGTAAAACAACAACGTGAAGTGAAATAGAGTTAAAAGTGGTTTGGTAATCAACGGATAATAAAACAATAATTTTGTTGTTTTTTTATGTAAAAAATATACCCAAACCATTGCAAAAGCAAATATATGTGACGTAAAGTGTGTAAAAAGAAATATTAACAAAAAAATAATAAATAAAGAAGACGTGAATCAGAATTTGCTATTAACAACTTAAAACTAAAAAGAAAAGTTCAAAGTAATCGAAAAAACAAAACCATACAAGAAAATTTGTCAACAACAACAACAACACCAATAATATTAAAATCATCATTGGTGTAGGTCAATAAACCTGTTAATGATTCAAATACATTTTCAAAATATACAACGGTTATTAATTAGAAAAAACTATTTCATCAGTCATGTTTTTCCTTTCTTCCTTTTACAATAAAATAAAAATAACAAAAAAAAACAACTATCGTCCGTCATCGTATCTTAACTTGTTTCGAAATTTGTTTCAATTGTTAGTATTTGTGTGTGTGATTGTGTATGTGTGCAAGTTACCCAGTTGGCTCTGTCTTTAAAAAATCCTCCACCATATAAATACATTGTCGACTTATGGGTGAAAGCTAGAGCTTAGGAATTCCCGGACGTTTTTATTTTCCGTAAATCCCGGCAATTCCCTGGATTTTTTTTTTTTTTATTTAAACCAAGTAATTTGTGTCTAATTTTTTTTTTATTTGTGAAAAGGAACCCGACGAAAAAAGTTTATATCTAGTCATATATAACTTGATAATAATTACATATGTGGCCATATCTAACGATATATATTTACATCTCATCCCGGTTAAAAAGTTAATATATGACTAATTAAATATAAAATCATCAAAAAATATCAAATTTTCGACCTCCACCCCCTTCAATTTTAACCAAACTTGGTGCGGAAGGTAAGTGTCACATAAGTATGTCATCCGCGAAGTTTTGGTATGTTAGCTTTTACGGTTCGAAAACTTAACAAAAGTACTCTTATATTTTTAACGGTTTTAAAGCGTGATTGATAGCTCATTTTAGAGCTACCACTGTTGGCTTTAAATAACATGGAAAATAATTCTTTGAAGGTAAAATGCATTTTTTCAAATTCCGCGTTTTAAACCGATGTATTTCAAAAAAACTGGGTTTTTCAAATTCTCAAAAAATGCAATTTTATATGCGTAAAAACACCCACAAAATGCGTATA
The DNA here is from genome assembly GCA_021234595.1 of Delia radicum. NCBI lineage: Eukaryota > Metazoa > Arthropoda > Insecta > Diptera > Anthomyiidae > Delia > Delia radicum. Next base: position 156,663,275 of record CM037855.1, read on the forward strand.
TTTACCTTTGGGGGAAGAAAGAAAAACAGCCCAAAAAATGTTTCAGTTAAAACAAAAAATTTATTTTTAGAATGAGTTTCATTAATGTGCTATATAATAATAAGTTTAACAATCAATATTTCTATATAATTGGTTGCTACATATAGTTACAGAGCATCGAAGATTGAATTCTATTCTGATTTAATTCCTCAAAAATCAATCTGATTTTATTTAAACCGAATTATTTTTTTCTTAATCAATCGCAGAGAATTCATTTTTAGGAATTCACTGGTAGGGAATTCAATCAATTCAGCTCATTCGATTTTATCGATCATTGAATTCAATCATTTTAAGTTCATTCGTTGGGAATTCAATCAAAGGGAATTCAATTAATAGGAATTTAACCATTGGGAATTCAATCGACTTACAATTTGGGAAATTGAAATCGCTGAAACCAAAAAAATCGCTAAACTTTAAAAAAATCGCTAAAATTGAAAAAATATTGTTAAAATGAAAAAAACAGTCCTCAAAATTGAAAAAAAATCTCCAAAATAGAAAAAATATCCAAAAATGAAAAAATCGCTAAAATTTAAAAAATTACAAACATTTAAAAAATCGCTAAAAATGTAAAAAATCACTAAAATTTAAAAAAATCGCCAAAAATAAACAATATCGCCAAAACTGAAAAAATTGCTAAACGTGAAAAAATCGCCAAAATTAAAAAAAACCCTAAAAATTGAAAAAAGCACTAAAATTTAAAAAATAACCGTGATTAAATTAAAAATCGCACAAAAATGTTGTCCGTGAAAAAAGTTGTCCGTGTACTATAGCTAGAGGATTTTTAAATTGTTATCGATTTTTTAATTTTTTGCGATTTTTTTTAAATTTTAGCGTTTATTTTTAATATTGACGATTTTTTCACTTTTAGTAATATTTCTCTCTTTTAGCATTTTTTTTTTTAATTTTAGATTTTTTTTTTAAATTTTGGTGATTTTTTTTTCATTTTTGGCGATGTGGTTTTAAATTTTAGCTATTTTTCTAATTTTGGCAATTTTTTTAAATTTTCTGCAATTTTTTTTGCAATCAGGATTTTTTTTTAAATTTTAGAGATTTTTTCCAGTTTTTCAATTTTTTTTTTTCAGTTTTAGCAATTTTTTTAGTTTTATCGATTTTTTTAAAATCGATTGAGTAAAATGTTATTCTTAATTCCCCACCATTGAATTCAACGATTGAATTCCCAACGACTGAATTCGCAGCTATTGAATACCCAACGATTGAATTCAGTGATTGAATAAATCGAATGATAAAAATTATTGAAGTCTCTTAAAATAAAATCGGATGAGATCAATTGAGAATTCATTCGATTTGTAAAATTGTGATTTGAGAATTCAATCATTCCATAGTCAATCAGAATTGAAAAATCGAATGAAAAATTGAATTCTTTAAAGCTCCGTACATATGTATATTATATTTTGAAAATATTTTTCCACAATTAGGCTGCAAACACTTGAAATTCCGTTTTTATTTATATATGTATAAATGTTTTTGTTACTTTTCCAAGTTTTTTAATTTACTATCACAAATATTACATTTATACAGTTTAATTTGTTTATTAATTCACAGCTTTTAAGTGAATAACTTGTGAGAACCAGTAAATCCTTGATTTAAGTTGAAAATACGTGGATATAATGATCGTACATAATGGTACGACTACTTTTTAAAAATTTCAAATATTTTTTATATTTTGAAACGCGATATTTTAAATTTTCATTATAATTTGGAATTTTATGAAGTTATATCAAATTATACATAACTTGATCAAATTAGATAGAACAATTTTTTGGATCAAATTATATCAGATGAGACCCCATAGAATCGCATGAGATAAGCTTATGAATGCCATTTTTCCGATTAGATACGATATGATAGTGAATTATATATATGACTATATATGATTGTATATACTTATATCGGAACTTTTTTCATAAGGTTGACAAAAACGAAAAACAAATAATTTCAATTTGTATGAACTGGACATGAATTATGTATCTTTTTTAATACACACGACAATGAAATGACACCTAAATCATTGTCGTTTCAACAACGTAAATGTAACAATTTTTATTGCTTCTGTTTTATATGACATATTTCAACGTAAATCGTACAAGCTAAGGTAGTTTTGAAAGAGTGTGTCGATCATAATATATTGGCAAAATTTCAACACACTACGACAACCAGAAGGCGGTGCACGCCATCGTTTGTGTTGGCGATTTCAACCAAAATCTTAAAATTTTTTTCTTTTCTATCGAATTGATATATAAATATATCAAATTAAAGCTTTTTTTAATAACATTTCAATAAACTATTACACAAATTTATTGATCACCCAGTCTTAAAGTTATAGCGGTTTAAGATAAATTTTGGTATATTTATATTTTTAAATATTTTTATTTTTATGTACACATAGAGAAAAATTCATCAATTTGACAACTGATTTTTACGAATTTCAGTCGGTTGGTAGAACTAAACATTAGTTTTTACAACAAAGTTCGGTAAATTGAACTGAATTTTAGTTACAACACCAAAAATATTTAGAACTCTAATTTAAATATCATTGTACTAACTGAATTAATAAGTTTGTTACAATTAAAATACATTTTTCAATTCGGTTGGCACTTTATTTCTCTGTGTGTATATACTGCAATATTACTATTTACAGCATTTAATAACAACTGTTTAAAAAATAATGTTTGGATTGTTCAAAAATCCAATCCAAAAAATAAAAGATGCCTAATATCAAAAATCAGGAAACTTTGATCATATGCCATCGCTACATGTGACTATCAACTCGATAGGAAGAAAAAAAACTTTAAGATTTTGGTTTGAATAGCCAACACTAATGATCGCGTCGCATCGCCTTCCAGTAGTAGTAGGATGTTGAAATTTTATCAATATATTATGATGGACACCTTCTTTCATTATTTGAGGTACCTTTGTGAGTAGCTCAACAAAAGTGTTTTTGGGATACACTAGTGGAGAGTGGTGGATAGTGTGGGAATCAAGCTTAAAGTTCAATTTAAGTGTGAATCAAGCTTAAAGTTCAATTTAAGTAATATTTAAAGCACTTAATTTTGTTGTCTTTTAATAATTTTTTTAATTTATTTTATTAATAATTAAAAGCATTAAGGCAAACGAAATTTTATTTTAAAAATTTGATTTATTAATTAACCGATAAAGCGTTAATACAAGCGATTGCAAGTATTTTATTTTAATATCAGAAGTTTTATAATAATTGTAATGCAATAAGGAACTAAATGAAAATTTCTAAGAATAAGATATTAAATGACCAGGGACCGGAAGTTTATGCAAATGCATGTTTTTTTTCCTTAAGTCTGAGAACAGAGTAAACAAAATATTTTAGCAAGTCAAAGAGTTTGCCTTAAAATGGCATCGATTTGTTAGTGCATATTTTTGCATAGTTTGCTATAAATGCATATTTTAGCATATTTCTCTTTAAATGCATATGTATTTTCATTGCATATTTTTACTTATTTTGCTTTAAATGCATACAGTCACAATAATCCATGCATAAAAATACGATATTGTTGTCAAAACTACAAAAACTTTCGAAAAATAAACAAATATTCTTTTTTTTTACAAAATTTTTGGTTATTTTGCAGGGACCGTAAAGGTTATAAATGATATCAAAAAAGTTCCTTGATAACAGTTATTTTGTGGCTTAAAAAGAAAAAAAAAACATCCAAACAGTTATTTTTCAACCTAAAAATAAAAGATCGGATGAAACTCTTAAGAAGAGAGTTTTATTTCGCCTTCATTAAATAAAACTCTTTTGAGGAGTTTTATTTTGTCCGTCTAAAATAAAACTTTTTTGAGGAGTTTTATTTTAAAACTCTTTGAGGAGTTTTATTTTTTCCGTCAGAGAATAGAACTCATTTTATGTAAATTGAAGCTTGCCGCTTGCCAGATCATTACAATTTGTTAGGCAGTGTAATCTAATCACTTGCATTGCAATTGAAAAAATCGTCATTAAAATGAAAACATGTGAGTTTTTAATTTGTTATTGTTTGATTCCTATTATTAAATGGTTGTTGTTTTATTTCTTATATATGTAGATAGGGAACAAGAAAGCGAAGGAAGATAAATTATAGCAAAGTCAATAAAAAAAGAAGAAAATAAACAACATGAGTTTTATTTTAGACGGAAAAAATAAAACTCCTTAAATGAGTTTTAAAAATAAAACTCCTCAAATGAGCTTTATTTTCTGACGGGAAAAATAAAACTCCTCAAAAGAGTTCTATTTCAGACGGAAAAAATAAAACTCCTCAAAAGAGTTTTATTTAATGAAGGCGAAATAAAACTCTCTTCTTAAGAGTTTCATCCGACCTTTTATTTTTTCGTTGAAAAATAACTCTTAACTGTGGAGTTGAGATCGTTTCCCTGTCGTCAACGGAGTCAAACGACGACCGTTAAAAGCTTGATGTACACGCTATCCACCCCTGCCACTTTCAAAAGAGAATTTATAATAATTTGACAATTCGTATCATCAATAATTTGAAATGCTAGATATGGATAGATTGTGAATTGCTCCATAAGATTTTTTCTCTCATAAATATACGACAAATGCATGATATTGTCGCTGAACTTGTCACTAACAGAATGCAATACACTATCAGCAAATATTAATAACTAATTAACTAATAATTAACGAAGATTTCTATTACATCGTCGTTTGAGACAATTTCAGCAACAATTTTTAAAATGTCAAAGAAATCGTTGAAAACAACTTCATCGATAAGGATTGGCCAACTGGGTAGTGTTCGCTTAATGAAGTGTAAGCACCATGTGCTTGTGTGTGTGTATTAGTGTCTCATTTTGTGCAGATGACTGCTCAGTTAAAAAGCAACAACATTTTTTGATAACGTCTTTTTCTTTTTCGAAGTAGAGTGTATACAGAAGCAACAAAAAACAAACAAAATCTTATTGAAGTTGTACTTAATGATCGTTTTTTTTTAGTTTACTCTTTTACACATTTCTTTTGTTTTGTTTAATTTAATGTTTGATAAAAATCAGTGTTGCCACTGCAACAACGCGTGTCGGAAAATTGGGGATGTTAGAGAATAAGTACAATACAAAACGCAATGGAAAGGAAAACCATCACGAAAAAAATAATGAACAAATAGCAAAGGAAACGCAAAACTGAAAAATCTCTCTCAATTACACTATTTAACAATTTTCCTTTTTTTGCAATAGACATTTTGTAATAGACATAGGTGCGCTGAATCCAAATCTGTTAAACAATTTTTTTCTCATTTCTGAAATACCGCGGTTTTTTGTATTTACATTTTTTCGTATATTTTGCTTAATTTTTCAAAATTTAATAGCAAAATTATGAATTTTTTAAGAATATAAATTAACACAAAATTATCTTTCATTTGAGTGCAATCGCTGTTTGTTTCTAAATATTTCAAGCATGTGGAAAATTATTTAAAGCTTGAAGTTCTTTTCTAAATATTCCAGGGTATCAATTTCAGCATTTATTTGGCAAATAAAAAGCATTTTTTGAGTGAAGCTTATCATGATGATGACTTAGGTAAGAAGCAATATTGAGAATGCTTTTTATTTGTCAAATAAATGCTGAAATTGAGTTTCGCTTATGAAAAATCAAAGAAATAAATTTTTCGACCAAAACTCGTTGAAAATTATTTTTTTTTTCGAAAAACTGATATCACCATCGCCTTTAACGTGCGAATTTCTTTATAAATGAGCTATTTGATACGGGAGAGAATACATAAAAATTGGTTTGGAGCCCTTAAAATAACAAACAAGTGTAAAAAATCGAAAAAAAGTTTTTTCAACAAAAACTCGTTCAAAAAATAAAAACTTTTTTTTTCGAAAAAAGTTTTGTCGCCATCGTTTTAAGCATACAATTTTACCTTCGATAGGATATCTTTAACAAATTTTAAATCGGCGAATTTTTTTCAACATACCTATTAAAAAAACCTTAAATTAACGCTTAAAAAAAGATCGTTTTTTCGACGAAAACTCTTTCAAAACCTCAAGAAAAATATTTTTTTTTGAAAAACTGCTATCGCCATCGTTTTTTAGCGTACAATTTCACCTTCAAAAGGTAATATTAAAAAAAAAAAAATTAAATCAGTCGTTTTTTTTTATTACCTACTAAAAAAACATTTAAAATAAAAGTTGAGAAAAAGTCAAAAAATTAAAATTTGGGCACCTCGAAAAGATTTTTTTTGATATGTCGTAGTAGGACTTTTTTTCCTCATGCCAAAAGCTATCGAATAACCGATGGCACAATATCGATTGCTACATCGACCCACCCTAATACAAACTCTTTTCTTTCTAATTTAAGGACCCCTAACAAGAAGTAAAAATATATATACACACAGAGATAAATTTAGCTATTTGTCAACCGAATTTGCGGTTACTACGGCTCAAATTCGCTTATTACGAATTTCAGTCGGTTGGCACAACTTAAAATTAGTTTTCACAACAAAGTTCGGTTAAATCAGCTGAATTTTAGTTACAACGTCCAAAATATTCAGAAATCTAATGCAAATATCGTTGTACTAACTGAATTTAGAAGTTGCTACCATTAAAATACACTTTTTAATTCGGTTGGCACTTTATTTCTTTGTGTGTGTATCCACAAACAAAAAGTCGGTAGCGAAAGGGTTTATACATACACCATAGATTCTATGCTTAAGTTTTGTGAATTGGAACCCGAGACCTCAGAGCATGTTCTCTGCAAATGGCCGAGGCTCTCCGACAGGAGGGTGCGTTGTTTTGGTGGTCGAATAGTGACGCCATCGGACGTTTGGAATTGTTTACCTGGTAGGATAGTTGGCTTCGTAGGGAGCCTGAACCTATAGGGTGTATTCGTTGGCAGCACAAAATACCAACTTCTGGTCGCGGTGCATAGTGCCACTCTAGTCTAATCTAATGCTTATCAATTTTCACATCCCCAATTATGGTCACAACTAATTTGAACATGGCAACACTGTTTTTAACCATTGATTGTTTATTCTCTCACATACACGATCCGTTAAAATATGAATAATGGCTGGCTACTTCGCGAGTATTTAGTGGTAGATGAAAAGAGTAGTGTCGAGTATGCAGAGTGTGTTGTTGTGAAGAATTGTTGTGTTTTTCACTTGAAATTAAAAATAATATAAATAACAAATAAAATAATTTGAGTCATAAAAAAAAAAAAAAAAAAAAAAATAGAATAGAATAGAATACAAGTTTGTCTTTCGTAATTTTACAAAGAAATAATTGTGTGTGTAAAAAATTTGCAATAAAACAAAAATTAGTTAAAAAAAAATGTGTATTAATATTAAATTTCTATATTTCTCAATGTGTTTTGCACGATTATTTTTCCAGTTTAATTCTACAAAAGAAAGAAAAAACCGTCTACAAGTTTTGAGTAGTTAGTTGTACACTTTTTTTTTCAAATACAACTTTTCTTCAACTTGTTTTACAACAAATAAAAAAAAAAAGAATCATTCGTACGCTTTTCATTCGTCTTAAAAAGGAGTCGGACGGGAGTCTTAATAAAAAAGAAAAGAAATAAAATATAAACCGGAAATACCCTTGAATTCGTTTTTCTCGTCTTCTTCTTCTCCATCTCCATCTCAACAACTTATTGCAACGTATTTTGAATTCTAAAGCAGCAGCAAGTAAAAGCTGTTTCAGGTGTTTCTGGAGTTTAATTAAGGAGTTTGTCATACCGACTTTTGCTAAAGTTTAACTTTCTTTAACAACATTTGTATGGTTTAATAATTATGTCATGGGATCGTGTACGCGACGACACTTTTTACTATCAACATGCTTTCTTCAAATGGTAAGTTTACATATTTCTCTATTTCGTATTTATTTTAACCTCGTTTTTCAATTATTATTTTTATTACTTTTTATTACTTTTTATGATATTTTATGTCGAACGGACAGATGGCCAGACGCACATACTCACGTTCAGGTTGACTAGTTAGTTTACATTCATTTTTTTTTTTTACATATACAAGTATCCAACTAACGTACAGTAGACCGACTCACGAAAAAAGTTTCTCTTGTCCACCCCTAAAAATGTACTTTGGTTCCAATTTATAATGATTCTCAAAATAGTTCGAGTCTAGTATTGAGATCCAGTGAGTTGGAGTTGGATCCCGTGAGAAAATGCGTAGCTGAATCTAAACATACCAAGTATTCAGTTAATATCAAAAATAATCATTAGAATCAAAAAATTTAAAGTAAATAATTTTTACTTATCTTCACAAATCTTGATAACTTTGGAAACCTCTTCAAAAATCAATCGACAAGATATTTGTATTTGGTTTGTTTGGAAAACAGCTTATATCTACGATTGATTTGATTTAATTCCAATGATTTAACTTCTTGGAAAAATACCTTTAAACAGACGATTCAGTTGATTGTTCTGCCTGTGAAAAGTTTTTAGAAACCAACAAACCTCTTTTGAAACCAATAAAAAGTTAACTGGCTTGAAAAAAGCATTAGTTTCCCTCCATGTTTTCAGGCCACAACAATATATTTGGAATATTAAAAGAAACATTTTCATCATTTGGAAACTTTTTATAATCTAACAATTGGACCAAAAGATTGGAAGAATCTTAGAGGTACGTTAACAAAAACTTAGAGGTACGTTAAAAAACCCATGATGAATCGATTGGTTGGCGGAGCTTTTATAACTAAATTTTATATTAGTGAATCAAACCAGAATTGAAATGAGAAATTCCGATGGAACCTTCGGATAATTCATAGTAAGACCACGATTGAATTATGAAATTTGGATGGAATCTTTGGATATTTCTTTAAAAAACCCTAGATTAAATACAAAATTCCAATGAAAAAATACTTTTGGATATTTCTTTCGAGAATTTCGAAATTCAGTTGGAACCTTTAAATATTTCTCAATAGTTAATAGTTAAAAAGTTAATAGGATTGTTATATTACCATAGGTAATCCTTAAATAAGAACGCGATTAAATTGAGAAATTTGGATGGAACCTTTGCACATTTCTTTTAAAACGTCGATAGAATATATACTTACTCTGGAAAGATACCTTAGGATATTTCTTTCGAAAGTTTCGATGACTCCAATTAATATTTCTTTAAAACCCACGATTGAACCAAAAGTTTGGATAGATTTGATACTTTTGGCTATTTCTTTAAAAACTTTTAATTGAATCGAAAGATTGGATAGATTTTATACCTTTAGATATTTCCTTGAAAACCCATGATTGAACTGAAAGTTTGGATAGATTTGATATTTTTTGATATTTCTTTAAAAACTTACAATTGGATATATTTGATACTTTTGAATATTTCTTTAAAAACCCACGATTGAAGCAAAAGTTTGTATAGATTTGATACATTTGGATATATTTTCTAAAACTTACAATTGAATCGATCGTATGGATAGATTTGACACCTTTGGATATATCTTTGAAAACCCACGATTGAATAGAACGTTTGAATAGATGCCATTATTTCCAATATTTCTTTAAACACCTACGATTAGATAGAAAGTTTGAATATATGTTACATATTTCTTTAAACACCCATTATTGAATCGAAAGTTTAGATCGATTTTATACCTTCGCATATTTCGTTAAAACCTTATTACTGAATTGAGAGTTTCGATAGATTTGATATCGTCGGATATTTCTTTTAAAACCCCCAATTGAAAGATTAGATAGATTTGATAACTTTAAAAATAACTTTAAAAACACAATTGAATTGAATGTTGCGATAGATTTAATGCCTTCAAATATTTCCTTAAAAACCTATATATTTTCGTAAACCCCAGGATAGAATTAAAATTTTCGATAGAATAAAAACCTTTGCATATTTTTTTAAACGGTTTGTTAGATTCGATATATTTGGATGTAAAAGACTCACGATTGAAAAATTTTCGGTAAATTTGATACCTTCCGTTTATTTTTTTAAACTCCGTGATTAAATCAAAAGTTTCAATAGAATTGATGAAATGGTCGAATTATTTCTTTTAGAACCCACGATTAAATCAAAATACCTTAAATATGTCGTAGTTAACCTACGATTAACGCAAAAGTTAAGATGGATTCGATGCCTTCAGATATTGGTCAGTATACTAACAATTGAATGAAATGAAAATTCTTCAAGTTCGAGACCATACTCTATATTTCTTTATTAGGATATTGTCCTAACAAATAATCTATAGAGTTTTTTGTTTTTAAATTTATTAATTGACCACTTTCAGGAACGCGTTGATAGATCTATTTTAGGAATTTTCTTGGTTCCGTTTTGAAAGAAGTGACAATCCCATGCAAAGCATCAAACATTCTTATTAACTAGAATTCTCACTAAATGAGAAATAATGTATGAGCTCGAAGTTAAAGATTATCACCATTGATCAAAAAATAAATTGAAAACTATTAAAAACCAAAATATTTATTGTTAATTTAGTGACTTTTAAAACCCACTTTTTTTATTAATTCATGTGTTGCTTTATTTGGAAAGCGGATATAAAGGGTCCGCCAAATAACTTTTTTTTTTTGAACTCCTGAACCAACTGGACTTTGTATGGCGTCATACCAAGGTCTTTATGCAAAATTCGTCTCAATGATGTCTTCGAAATGTTCAATTGTTGAGAACGAAGGTGAATTGATGTTGATGGCTCTCCACGCACACTTTCTGCCACAGCAGCAATATTCTCGGGTGTACGCACTGTTTTTGGCTTTTTACGCTTTGGTTTATCGATGAGGATGCCAGTTTCTTTCACTTTTTTCACAAGATAACGAACATACGGACCATATTCGTTCAGCGGAAGGATAAAACTAATTATCTGTCAAATTAGACATGAGCTAAGTGTTACCATTCACGAAATAAGCACTAGTTGAAAAAAAAAACGTTAGCTGGCGGACCCTTTATTAGATATGAAATGTGGTCAGTGAAGAAGGGGTTCAAATATGGCAACACTGTCGTTGCGCGGATTTTAAGTCTTAGAACAGTTATTGCTCGCTATAAGATGTAAAATACGCAAACTTAGTTGAAGCTTTAATTTATAGCACTGTTATGTTATTTTATTTCGGTAGGGTTAGGTGGTATGGATGCCGCTGCAGAAATGCAAGCCGCCTTCAATAAGCTTTTTTGCAGGTCGACCTTATCAACTTAAACCGGTAGGCTGAGCCTTCCAAACATGCTTGAACATGTTGGCTGAGCCTTCCAAAAATTTAAGATTGATATTGATTTCGCTAGGGATCAAACTTGAAACCTTCTGTGTTAAAGTCCAACATGCTTTCTATTAATAGAAAAGTTTCATTAATACAGAAACTCAAAAGAAAAACTACTTAAGGAGTGAGATCTAAAAAACCCCGACACACACTTTACTCAGAGTTGCTTTTGTGTTCGACACTGAACTTTTTTTCTTGTCAAGTTACCTTAACGAAGGTTGTCAGATTATGTGGGCAAAATATTAACGCGATCGTCTCGTTATTTAGCTTACATATTAAATCTGAACAAAAAGTGAGTTATTGGTTTTTTTTTGGCATCTTTAATGCCCTAATTGATAGGAGCAGACTATTTCCAAACAAAAAGTGAAAGTATTGGGAACTTGTGTTGTAGCGTTCATAAATCATTTGAAAAGAATCTTAATATCTTTCGATTGTTCTGAGTTCTGGTCAATTAAGCTATTATTTTTTATTAAGAAGGTTAAGTTTTTTTTTGTAAAAATTTTACTTTTTTGCACTCACTTTTTGTTCAAAGTCCATTTGTATGCACATAATCTGACAACTTTCTAAAAGATAACTTGATCCAAAAAAAAGTTCACTTTTAAAGAAAAGAAAAGTTATTAGTGATAATCTATTTCGGGAATTATTCGATCTCACTCCTTACATACAACTCGAAATATGTATTTGCAATTTTTAAAATTTCTTGCAAAAGCTTACTAGATAAAACAGTAAAATCCACAATAGTGTAAAAATATTGATAGAATTTGGAAACTTTTAAAGCTTTTCAGCTTTTATTGAACTAAAAGCTTCTGCTGGAAAATCACTTAAATAAGATACAAAACTTTAAAAAACCCCTTTAGAACCTCGCGATCAAATACTAAAAAGTTTTAAATAGTTCTTGACTAGAAATAATATTCTATTATTACCACTTTTGCTCGAAACCACTGTTCAATGTTAGTCATGAAATCATGAGTGTATCGTTAAAAAAAGACTGCAATAAATTTGTTTTACTTACAATTTTTATTGATGTCTACATATTGCCGTTTAATTTACAAAGCAATGACTACTGCATCATGTTATAGTTATAGATGCCAACATGATAAAAAAAAAAAATTGCCAGATATTTCAATAGAAGACCCAATTAACGTAAAAACACAGTAATAGAAAAACTTTAATCATAAAAAAAACACTTAAAAAATATTACTCTCTAAACAACATAAAATTCTGTGAAATAAAACTTTTATGCGGACTAGAAGAAATGTTAAGTATTTTAGAGAGTCCTAGCAAACTACGAGGGCAGTCCCAAAATTTGCGACCTAACAAAGAAAACACAACAAATTTGGAGAACATTTTCTTTTTTTTTTGTCAATATAATCTCCTTTTAGCTCGATATACTTTTCCCAGCGATATTCAATAGCGTCGATACCCTGTTTATAGTATGAACTGTCTAGCTCCTTAAAATAACCATCAACCACAGACTCCACCTCTTCATTGTTGGCAAATCTTTTTCCACAGAGCTATTTTTTTAAGTTTGCAAATAGGAAATAATCCGAGGGAAACCTGACGAATAAGATGCGTGATGAAGTAATTCGAACTTTAATTGATTGATTTTGGCCATCGCAATGGTGGATATATGAACTGGCGCATTGTCTTGATGAAACAACGCTTTCTTTTTCGCCAAATGCGTCCTTTTTTCCTTAATTTCAACACTTAAACGTTAATATAATAAGTTAGCATAATACTCGCCGTTGATTGTTTTTCCCTTTTGAAAATAATCAATAAAAGTTTTCATAGCGCATCCCAAAAAGCCTATGCCCGCCATAAAGTAGCAAAGCTTATTATTACTATTATATAAAAAAAAAAAAAAAAACAGACGCCAGGACATTGAATGCAGATGGAACTGCCTTTTTGGACACGATTCTCCCATTCCAGTATACTGCTTTGACTGTTCCTATGTCTCTGCTGTGAAGAGGTGGACTCATCCATGATTACGAATCGCCGCTTAAACTCGACTTTATTGCGCTGCAATATCGCCAAATACTGTACTTGAAACATCTTCACGACGCTGTTTTTGTTCTATTGTGAGAAAACGCGGCACACATCTTGCGCACAGCTTTTATCTCCAAATTTTCGGTCAATATGTGATGTACATATAGCACTTTTTGAAATGCCTATCATTTCATTATCAGCCGTATGTCATCCATTACCGTTTTGTGGATTTTCTTAACCGTTTCTGGTTGACACCTCAATTGGTTGCCCAATACGGCGTTCGTCTTGGCAGCTCGTACGGCCTCGTTTAAACTCTGCCCAACGGTAGCCGATTTTTTCCATGTTTATTTTTTTTTGTTTATTATGTTTATTTTTAATGGCTAACAATGTGGCGCTTTTAAACTTAAAGCATATGTTTTATAAGGTTGCGACTTTTCACCAAAGTTTATCAAACTACAGCCGCCCTGATACGTTACCTAGAACTGAAGACAAAGAGTTGATGATTGAAATTTTTTCATCAGAGACTAAAATAACAAATTATTAATAAATACTATTAGTTAAATATTGATATTTCAATACATAAATCTCCTGGATCTTCTATACCTTTTGTTTTAGTTTCCAGGAATAAGTTTTGGAGTTTTTTTCTGTTAGTTCTTCCATTTTATATAATTTTTTTTATTTTGAAATATGAATCAGTTTCAGTTATTTTTTGTATTTTATATTTCGAAACAAAAGAAGCATCAAATACATGTGAATCATCATCAAAGTGTATCATTTATGGGTATCATTCATACTTGGGAAGTTTTTTTTGCCATTGAAATTTAATTATCATTATTTATGGTCAATACCAATGCAAAAAAAAAAATCATTACCATTCCAATGAAATTTTTTTTAATTGGCATTGATTATACCAATGATAATGAAATGGCACCAATGCCTAAAAAGCAATTGCAATTGACGAAAAAATAATTGTTTATAAAAAGTAGTTTGTTTTGGAAAAAATAGACAAAAATTTTAAATTTAATCCTGACTTTAAAATTATTCGCTATTTATTTAAGTTCTTTTATCGCATTCACAACTCAGTCTTGTTTGGTAACGGGCAGATCTTTGAAGAATGCCTTTAATTTGGGAATGAATTCCATACAATTGAATTACATTTTTTAATTTAAGGAATGAATTCATCAACAATTTAATTCTAAGAACAAATTCCTGTGAATGACTTCAAAGAGTTCAAATTTAAAGACTGAATTCCACGGCATTAAAATTAAGGAATCCATTCAAAAATAATTAATTCAAACTCAGTTAATTCAACTTTTGGTCAGGGAATTAATTTCTTTTTTTTTGTTTAATTCCTTAGCTTTTTGGTTTAAGTCCCTAGGGACTTAACCTTTTTTTTTATTCCACAAGGACTTAACTTTTTTGTTTAATTATCTGAATTTAAGCTTTTCACTTAATGCCCAAAAAAACTAACAGCCGTATTCATAAGTTTAAACGAGCAAATAACATCGAGTGCACAACTTTCCCTTATGGGAATTTGTGTGTTATAAAAGTTATGCACTCGATGTTAGTAACTCGTTTTAACTTATGAATACTTTTTACTTGTGGGTAGGTTGTTTGAATAAAATGCCATTTATGCGCTGCAAACCTGTGTTCTGGTAAACTTTTTTTTTGTAATTCCTGGTTAAATTAGGGCAGTTTGGAAAATAAAAATTTACCTGAAAGGAACTACATTATCTTTAGATACAAAAATACTGTTTGTATCAAAAATCGGGTGTAGGTATTATGATTTATGCATTTGTTCCATTATTTTTATTTTGTCCAATAACCGATTTTAAATTTTTCATTAAAAAACCATATCAGCCGTAATTTTGAAAATATAAAAAAACGCATTTATTGTAATTATTTTATAATATTAGACCCTGCATGCAGTTCCTTCAGGGAACTGCAGGAACTGCATGCAGGACTTAAACCAAAAAGTTAAGTCCTTAGGGAATTAAGCAAAAAAGTTAATTCCCTAAGGGAATTAAATGAAAATGGAGTGAATTCCCTGACCAAAAGTTGAATTAACTAGACTTGAATGAATTTCCTACTGATTGAATTCCATAATTTTCATAAAGGAATTTAAAAAATGGGAATGAATTCCTCCAAAACAAATTCAATAAAAAAAGGGAATTCATTCAATTCCTTAAAGTTGGTCAGGGAATTCATTCCTAAAATTTAAATTCATTAAAAAAAATGGGAATTAGGGAATGAATTCTTCAAAACTCTGGTAGCTGATTAACCATGATGGGTCGGCTTTGTTTATATATTACTACTAGAAAAAATAATGCATTTTTTTAAAATAAGTACGCAAATATAGGATTTTTTTTTTTAAATTTCCAAATATTTAAGTACCATTGACATAAAAACAATACCAATAAAATCGTCAATTAATTAGTGCATTCGATCAACAAGACCCAAGTATGGTATCATCGCCATTATCAGTACATGGGGTATCATCGTCAGCAGCATAGAAATTCATTATCATGAACAAAGCATCATGTTGTCAGTTGTTTTCTGTTTCTTTTTTTTTGGCTCCAACTATTGCTGCAACTGATTTGCTGAAATTCAATGCAGAAATCTATGTACATGACATTACATATCATGTACATTAGGACAACATTTATATTTATATTTATATTTATATTTATATTTATATTTATATTATATTTATATTATATTTATATTTATATTATATTATATTTATATTATTTTATATTTATATTTATATTTGAATTTTAAATTTAATTTTTGAAAAAAGAAGTTATCAGTTGATTAGTCAAATCGGATAATTCTTTTGTGGCGATTTTAAGACGTTCCTCTCTACGAATATATCTTGAATCCATAATTAAATTGAGATTTTTAAAGAACTTGATACCTTTGAAAATAGACAATAAAATCAATTGGGCCCCGCGTTGGGTGCCAAGATGTTTATGGATTCAAAACATGTTTTAACAGCATAGCATATGTTGTTAAAAAAGTGATCTTAAATCAATTGAATTTAACATATTCGCTATTTTCTTGAATTTGTGTTGGCTTTGGTTCGAAATTACCTATTGTATAGTTTCTTTTCTGATCTTCCCTAATGTACATTAATGTGTATTATACACTCCATACATGGGACTAATGACTTTAGTGGACCAATGAAATAATGATTTCATTACCATAACATTGATATCAATGGTAAAAAAATTATTTTCATTATCATTTTTTAATTAATTATATTGATTTGATACTTGGCATTAATAACACAGGTCAACAGCAAAAAAAGGCTTGACTAACCACTATATAGATTTGATGCATCATGGCTGCCTAAGTACAAAAATGGTAAAATTTTTCAATTCTATGGATAATTTTTTTTTAAAAATTTTTTTTTTTAAAATTGACAATATTTTGAGCCATTTCTCCACTTATGTTGTCATAACTCAAAAACAACTAGTCCGATTTTGTCAAATTTACAAAAATTAAGGTTTACAATATCTTTAAAGAACGTGTACAAATTTTTTTAATGCGATCAATAGTTTCAAAGTTATGAAACAAATTGTTAGCAAAAAAAAAAAAAAATGCTAAAAAAAAAAAAAAATTTGAAAAACAAAAATCTGGAAAAAATCGAAAACTGCAAAAAATATTACTTTTTATTTTTTTGTAGTAAAGCTACATATCATGCGAATTAAACTAGATATGGATCATAAAAATCGATGCATGCTTTACATTTTTATTTACAATTAATTGAAGGTATCGCATATTTACAAGCACTGTAGAAAATTGTACCTACATAATGAAAATGCAGAACATAAAAACTCAGGTGCATTTTACGACACGCATTTTGGCAAAACCCCTTTGGGAAAAACCTCTATGACATTTTTATGATTCTAATAATTAAAAAAAAATAAGTAATAAACAAAAGATTGTTTAATTTTTACGATTGCGGTAGGATAGTAATAAAACGCTCATAAATGTGCGTGTACGCTGAAGTGCTCTTATTTTCCGTTAGCTACCTGTAACGGATAATTTTTTTTTTTTCATAAAAGTCCTTAATGTTTTTTAGGATTCTTGGGAATAATAAAAAATTTGCAGCACACACAAACTGTATCCACACAAAGGATTATCCCAAATTATAGTATCAGTATTTATAAGATCTCCTTGACCCTTTTTATTTCATTCAAGAAGTGTTTGCGATAACGCAAACATCATTTAATACCTACACAAAAATTAGAGTCATACAGCTTAGAAGTTAAAAACAATTTTCAAATATTAATAAAAATGAGCCAGAAAGCCAGAACATTTTCATGTAAAAACGATCCAGATTTATTTTGTTATGTGTGCGGCCAATATATCACCGGGAAAAAACGGAAGTGGTTCTTAACTTCATTGCAAAAGTCATATCAAGATTGCTATAATATCTATCCGCACAATTTGAACCAGCATTGGACACCGAGTACTATATGCATTCCATGTCGATTGAATTTATCTATGAAGTCTTCTAACGTAAAGTAAGTATAAATTAATAGATTTGGAATATTTTATAATTACAATATTTCTTAATTAAAATTTGAATTCTTCATATTCCTGATTTCAATTTTTTTTTCATTTTACAGACGACACTTGGAAATTTTGAAGCCTATGCTATGGAGAGAAACAGCGAACCACGCATCCGAGTGTTATTTTTGTTTAAGTACAAAAAGCATATTTGATGGCCCACAAATTCGCAAATTGGTGAACGATACTGAATTTGGCAGTTCAATGTCAGAAATTGAGAAGAATGCATGGGATTCGTTTCTATGGGTTATTCAAAATTTCTTAGGAAATAACAAGGGTGATGATTACGTTGCGCACGTTGAAGAGATGTTAACTCACTTCCAGAATCTTGGATGCAACATGAGCATCAAATTACACTACCTGCACAGTCACTTAGATCGTTTTTCCTGAAAATCTAGGAGACTTGAGTGAAGAACAGGGCGAACGATTCCACCAAGATATCCGGACAATGGAGGAACGATACCAGGGTCGCTGGGATGCACACATGACGGCTGATTTTTGCTGGAGTATTCAGAGTAACACTTCGTTATTTAACAATAGTAGAAAATCGACTAAAAGAAAATTTCAGAGTTTGTAGTTTATAATACATATTTATTTATTTATTTTCTTGTTTTATTTATTATAATAAATGTGAATAATAAAATATAAATTTTCTACTATTTAATTTATTTATTTATTTACATTTAAGCTCATCCAACACAAATGTCTTTCCGAAGAATAGAATCAGTATATTCTAGGTAGGGTTTTGCCAAAAAATACACGAATGTTACTATGTAATGCATTTTTGATGTGAAAATTTGTACATAGCATGGGGAAAATGTTTTCAAAATTCAATCAATCGAAAGAAGAACATTAACTACTCAATTTTATGTATATCAGACAAAAAACTAAAATTTGGTGAAAATGAGCGAATTCACTTAATTGTGAATAAATTCGAAAAAAATCAATCGATTTTTATGATCGATATCTCATTTTGTTCCTATTACATGTGGCTTTGCGATAAAGCAATAAATCTGAACGATTTTTGCCGTTTTCGATTTTTTATGATTTTTTTTAACCAAAAAAATTTGCTATTTTCACGTAAAAAAAATATTTTTTCCCTCAATTTTTTATTATAACTCCAAAACTACTGAGCCGATTGAAACGCAATATATTAACGGATTAAAGGCTATGTAAATTTCAGTTTTTCTAAATTTATTTGAATAATATCGGACTAATTTTTTTTAGTTATCATTAATTATGTGGAGACACGTCTAAAAAAATTTATAATTTTAATTAAAAATTTTTTAAAAAAAAACCTCTCCATAGAATTTCAAAATTGAACCATATTTGTACTACTGGGACCACAATACATCAAAATTGTATAGTGGTTTTCAAAGCCCCTAAAATTTTTTCAAAATTGTTGCCTTGTGTAATGAATAAATTTAAAAAAGTAGCATTGAAAAATAGACTTTTAAAATTGTAATAAAACGCTCAAATCAGGGATCATGCTTATTTTAAATAATTTATGAGCACAACATTTCTGAAACTATTTATATAGATATTAATTTTCAGTCTGGTTTGCTAGCAAGTAAAGAAGAACGAAATGGAATGAAGAGAGTGAAATTAGAACACTAAACTCAAAACGGACAAAATGTTTGCTCCTCAGGGGTATTAATTAATTCTGATAATACAAATAGTCTAGCTCTGGAAAGGATCGCGAGGTATTAATTTTTTATAAAACAACCACAGGCTGTCTTAATTATTTGCTTACCCATATACGTACTTGAATATACAAATTTAAACACTCCGATAATAGAAATGAACATTGGTCCAAAATGGAACGATATGGAATGGAACGGGGAACAAATGGAAACGGAACACTTAACACAATTGTATTATCAGCACGTGTTATATATTAAGGTCAAGTTTTGCAAAACTTTAGTCCGAGATATAAGCCATTTATAAAATGTTGTTTTTTTTAAATTGTCAGGTATCTCTAAAATTAAACGAGATAGGTCAAAACGGAAAAAAGGATTGCTCCATAAGAGTATTAATACACACTAATAATACAAATAGGCTAGGTAAGGAAAATATCCCGGAGCACATGGTGATTTTTTTACTTTTAAAATAAATTTATATATGTACTCCGATAAAACAAAGTTCCTGCCCAGTTCAATACAATTTCGTTACCTGTAACTAATGTTGCAATGCCACTCGTTTCCCATTCCATATTTCTCTTCATGTTTAGTTTTTAAATTCCACTTATTCTCCGTTGCATTACATTTCGTTTCCAATATTAAGCACTGCAATTCCACTCATTGCTTGTTTTATTACATATCGCTTCGAATTACAAAAAAAAATTCAAAAAATTTATGTATATATACTTTCCAACCCTGTTTCCAAACCAGGATTTTTTTGTAAACAATTTTTATTATGATTTCATTATCATTAATAATGATTTTTCTAATGGAAAATATTTCATTATAACTAATGGTAATGAAATTGCAATGGTAATGAAAAATCCCCACGTATGGATACACTCTTACATACTACTCTGCCTATGCATATTTATGCAAACAATTTTGTTTTTTCAGTTTATTCTAAAAAGTTTCAACATAATACAACATATGTTATATACACTTTTCATTCTCTTCTTTCATTTATTTTTTTTTCCTTTTAATTTTGCTACTGTCCACTGCAGCCGTAATGCAGTGTCTTCTTATAATATCCTACACCAGACGATGGTAAAGGGTTTCACAAAAAAATCTGCTGATGTTTGCCATACTCTACAAAGAAAGTAAGATTTAAATCTTCTTAAAACAAATATTCCCCAGGAATGTCATTGTAGATGGGAAACAAAAAAAAAAAAAAAATAATTGGATTTAAAATTTTAAGAGAAATGGCTTTGATATTTTTGAACATTGGATTTTAAGTATGATTTAATGCCCTGTTTCTAGAAGACGTTCGAAGCTAAACGAATGAGTGACTACATGTATTTTGTTTTTGTATTGAATGTATTTTGTTATTGTTTTTTCGTTGGTGTGGAGATAAACGTCTTCTAGAAACAGGGTCTAATTTAAATTTAATGTTATAAAAATCTTTACAAACTGATAGATACCTCGGTGTTATGACTCATTCTTCTAATATTGCCCAGCAAATTTTTATAGAACAGATTACTTTTGAACCTGTTCTAGAACAGCTCCTTTACCACCGGTTACATGGAATCGGTTATAGAATAATGAAATGTTTCACTGTCCCAGAACCAGTTCTATAACTGGTTCAAGAACCTGTTCTAAAGCAACATGTTCAGTTTGGAGCTAAAGAACCTATTGGTAATAGGACAAACTCCATATAAAAAGAACAGAAATTCGAACCTGTTATAATACAGTATAAGTCGTTCTGCAACCTGTTATTTGGATTTTACTATTTTACTGGGTATTTACGGTAGCATGATCGATTTGAATATTTTTAAAATCTTCGAAAATTTTTTAAAAACCCTAGACTGAGTAAAAAAAAATGGCAAGGCTGGGTAGTTTTGGAAAGGATTTTGGATTTATATGTAACTAAAGTGAAAAAATGTTTTTTTAAATAGTAGCAACTTTAAGGAAAATTTTTCTAAACTCTGCTTTTAAAATTTGTAGTTGGTTGGGTTGTAATACAGTTTCTTTATTTCTAATGTAAATTTCAGCCATTTGTAGAACAAATTAAATTTTTTACTAACCTTGTAGTTCATTTCAAAAAACAAACCACATCAAATGAAAAAAAAAATAAATGTTTGTTTATTTTTACTAACATATGTGGTTAATTTTTACTACAATTGTTAGTCATTTTTTGAACATTAAAAAACGAATGACAATGTTAGTTGAATTTACTGAAATGTAAGTCGTCCTTTCTTTAAGTGACATTTCATTTGTTTTTAACCACATTTGGAGTGGTCAATACCTACATAGTATTCTAAGTGTATTCATTAATGTGTTCTTTGGAAAGGTGATAGAGGAAATATTAGTAGTGATAACTCGTAAAACAGATGTTCGCGCCATCTGGTGTAGAGTTGGAAGACTGTTTTTGGAGCTTTTTGGATGGATTGGAAAATAAAATCTATGATTTAAATGAACATGAATGACACTGCTCAATTCGATAAATAAAACAAGAGTCCCGACCATTGATCCTTAATATTTCGTCCACACTGATTTTAATGGCGTGCCCAGTCTTTTTGCATGTTTTAACGCAGTTTTTTTTTACATACAAGTTTATAAATTAAATATTTTATCTTAGTTTCTTATGGTAAATATATAAAAGACCTTCATTAACATTCAGGTATAAAATATGTTCAGTTTTTACTATTTTTTACTTTTTTACTCTGACCAATTGTTTCGTAGTTTACAACATATCCAAGTTGTAGTTTTCTTGTAAGTCCTTCCTATTCCTCCTATCTATCGAATGGATTAGTGATTATTAAAAAATACTGCAAATGTATAAACATTTTTTAAATTTTTTGATAAAATCGTGGTATTCAAACCGGCTTTTCAGATCTTTTACAAATTCTTTTAATCTCTCGTGTTAATTACGGGGTTCTATAAAAGGTATCTTGAAACTACATGAAACTACACAGTGGCGAATTCTCAGATTTGAATGAAACTAGGATATGTTGCGAAGGACAAACAAATATTGGACACATATTTTTTTTTAGGTGCGCAATCTCAATTTTACGTTTTTTAACCATATTTATTATATAAGTTAAAACTATAGTCAAAAGGCTCAGTCAACCCTGGATTAAATTAAATAGTCATTATTATACACTAATACCCCAGTTTGCGTCGGTAATCGGGACCTAAAAAATGAGACGCAAATCGAAACGACGGAAACCGAAACAAGATTTTTAATACATTTGTATTGATTTTTAATACATTAAGTGACATAATATTTAGATTTAACCAACTATATTTATATTCTTTAATAAAACGCCAGTTTTAATGACATTTAAAATATATTTTTTTTTTAAATACAAAAATACTAGAAAGTTATCGGACATGTTTCAAATCTTTCATCTGTCTAAAATTTCTTTGAAACTATACGAAATAAACCGAAAAAATGGGGTAATATTAACACCACTTTTTATCTCCAGAAAATAAGATTGGACCGCGAAGAAAATGCGTTTCCCTTATATTTTTCTCCTTTATAATATATACGAGTTTTATAAAGATCGATCGTATTAATTAGTTTAACGATTCGAAATTTTAAATTGGATGACAATATTAAAAAACTCTAAAATCTATTTTAAAACTTGAACTTTGTGCTAGAAATGAGCGCGTAGTAAATTTTGACTGATGAAAATTTTTGCATTTGCAATAGCGATTAAAGAAATTATTATTTTTTTTTATTTTGTTAATTAATAATCATATAATTACAAATTATATACTATTACCCTAACCGTGCACTAGCTACTATGGTCTTCGGCGCGTTATAGCGAAAACAGACCAGCGCCTCTGGTGGGAATCGAACCCACGACCCCCGCACTGATAAGCCAGCACGCTACCAACTAGCCTACCGGGGCGCACGAGTAAAGAAATTAGATTCAACGAGCATCAAAGTTCGAACCACGAATAAAATTATTGTTATTTTGTCGATGTAGCAGCAGAGGAAACAGATTCGTGCTGACAACCAAATTTGTTGCAAATATTACGGTTGTTATAACTGAATTTTTTAGTTGTGACAATTCAAAATCAGTAGAGAGAACTGTGTTCTTATTAAGACAACATGAATCTTTTTTCTACCTGTACCTATTTCAAAACTTTAACTCTTTACTAATATTACAGCTTATTAAGATGAATCAAGAAAGATTCATGATAGACTTGCATTTAGATCTGTAAGATTTTTGAATTTACTGTAATATAAGTCGTCCTTTCTTTAAGTGAAATTTCATTTGTTTTCAACTACAATTGCAATGGTCTTTACCTACATAGTATTCTAAGTGTAGAGGGCAAACAAATGATCGTCCTGATACACATGTATCTTTACATCTAAATGAATTTTAAAAATATCCTGTAATTATTATTTGAAAACAATAAAACTAGCTTAAACCATCTGGTATGCCGATACTGACCAACAAATGCCGCTTAATGATTTGACATTATTGTTAATTATTTTTTTATCGCGTTTTAAAATTGTTTTTTGCTTTTTTAATTGACATTTTTATTTTTACAACTTTCATATTTTAAATGACAAATTCAGTTTTACTTTAAAGTGTTGTACAATTACACACTTTATGCCTAAAATTTGATTTTTAAACACAAATTCTGAAATGTGCGCACATAGTGGGTAATAATAAATTAAAAATGCCTATTAATACATTTTATGTGTACTTTTACAGACGAAAATGTGTATACAAGAATTTTACACATTTGATGTCTAAATTCAAGCATTATACGTAATATTCCATAAAAATAATTTATAATAACAAATTTACAAGCATTTTTTTTAATGTATTTAAAAAACATTAATTAAAATCCGAAATTTTAAATTCTATTTAAAAATTGTTATTTAAAATTAAGAACAACTTAAATAATATTCATTTGATGTTTCAGAGTTTTCTATAATTTCTCTTAGATTTCGAGTTTTTAAAAAATTTAATTCCAAATTATATTTTCTATATTTCAAATGAAAAATTAAAATTAAAATTTTTTTTTAAATTTAACTATTTTTCCCTAAAAAGGAAAAATTTATTTGCTCAAAGTTTATGAAACTTTTTTTTTGAAATGATGAAGCATTTGTAATAAATTTTAATGAAACTCTTCATGATATTTATGAAAACTTCATAAATATGATGAATAATTAATGACAAACGATTTATGAAAAAATTTCATCAATATAAAAAAAACTTTTTTCCCTGAGTGTATGACCCAATTCATTTAAAGGAGAAAAAACAAAATCATATTGAAAATGATTAGATTCAGCACGTAAGCATCATTCAATTGCCTATAGCAATTTCAATCGAAAATATTTCAATCAAATTTTTCAGTTTTTTACATTCCAACAATGTTGTCTTGTGTCCCAAAACATATGCCTGTAGTAAAGATGTCTTAAGTTGCCTTTTGAAAAATAAAAAAAAAAATATATATCAACATTAGGGTTATAACTTTTGATTTTGTATTGCAAATATCAAATTTTACCTAGCCTTACCGTAAAGTCCATAAAAATATATAAAGAAAAGCAATATTATTTTTTCGCGGGTTTCAAAAAAGTTCCCGAATAAGTTCGATACAATATTTTGTTTAATTAAAAAAAAAAAAATCGCTGAAATGTTAAAGCAATTAGACTTCAGCGATGCCTATTGATCTTAAAGGACACAAACGATTTTAAATGTAACTGTATTTGCAATTTAAACGCAAACTTTTTGATTTGCAAAAATATTTTGTTTAAGGAAAAAAACATTAATATGAACTCTTATGAGCATACATGAATCATTATATTGTTGCAATAAAAAGTCGATACTTAGAGTTTTCGACTTTTGGAAAAATTTTAAGTTGGCTTTTCAAAACGACTTTGTCGTTTTCGACTTTTTCAAAAGTCGGCTTTTCAAATTTTCGACTTTTTTCCAAGAAAAAAGTCGATTAATCGACATTTTAAATGAAAATTTCTAATTCGCGAAAAAAAACTTATTTTTTAGATTGTTTTGGGGTCAATTATTTGGCATCTTAACGTAAAATTTATGCTTTATTGGTAATGATAACGAACTCGAATATTATTAGCGTTAAAATAATCTTTAAAAAAAAAGTCTAAAGCTTTCAAAATTTTTAAGACAAAGTTCGAAAAAATACTTTCTTTCATTTTTTCACATTTCACATTTAAAAAATTGCCGTTTTCCAATAACCCCAAAAGTTATTCCCAAAAATTAAAATTTTAGTGTCATCGAACAAATAATGTTTGGACTATAAGACTTATCTCATCAAGCAGATTGGAAAAAGTCTAAAATCATTTAAATCTGCCCATATTTAAGAAATTTAGAGCTGCGAATGATTTTCCATTGGATTGATTGATGCACACCGTGTAATGAAATGGCCTTTTAAAAGGTATTACTTCTCCTTTACAATTGGTCACATTAAATCCAAATCGGACCTTTTTGTAGGATTTTACCTTATTTTGCGCTTTTTTCGCTTACTTTTCATTAGAAGAAAGTCGACTTTTCAACTTTTTCATCAGAAGAAAGGTTACTTCCAAATAATCGAAAAAAGTCGATTAGTCGAAAGTCGATACATGCGTTTTTAATCGGGTATTTATTAACTTCAGTTTTTCCGAGATATTTGTGGGTTATTTTACTACCCGATTGAAAAAAAAAATATAAACCATATCAAATTATATAGAATTATATACGGAAATTGGTGTATATAATTATTTATAATTATATATAATTCTATAAAATCTGATAGAAGCAGACATAATTATAGATAATTATATCCGAAAATGGGTAAATATATAATTTTATATAATTATATAAAACTTTATATGATTATATAAGGCAGATGTATTTACATATTGGATCATATATAATTTTATATAGCACCACATAAATTTTTTTTGAATAATCAACCGCATATATAATTATATCTAATTATATATGGTGCTATATATGATTATATAAATATATATACATTTTTTTACTCGGGTATTTATCCTTTAATTAATATTGGCATGTTATGCTCGTTTTGTCTACTTTTCTAGTACAAAAATAAACAAATTAGGATAATTTTTTAAAAAATTCTAGAATGGAAGAGAAACTAAATTTTTTGTAAAAATCAAATCGCAATATCTTGAAAACCGTTATTCCGATTTTAAAAAATTAAAAATATTCGTGTCGCAAGACATATTTTTAAAAATATTGAGTTTCTAATGTTGTGTTGACCAGAGTGGGGGGCAGATGAAAGGTGGTGAAATATGAAGGGGTTTCAAACATGGCAACACTGCAATTGCGCAAGATGATAAGTCTTAGAACTGTTGTTGCTCGCCACCTGATGTAGAGTTGGCGAATTTATTGAAGCTTTTTGTTTCATAGCCATGATTCATTATTTTACTTCGGGGTGGTTAAGTGCTATGGGAACATCGAAGGTGTTCGCAGCGATACATATAAGTGATAGAAAACTGATACATATTGTTTTTATAAATTGATGTTGTCGTCACCAGGAATCGAACCCGGGACCATCTGTGTAACAGTCCAACGCGCTAACCATTACATTTGATATAAAAAAGATTTAAGAGTTTTCTCGATATGGGTGTCATTAGGGTGGTCCTTATTTTTCAACTTGCGATTTTTGGGGCTGCCCCCCTCTTAAAATATTTGTTTAGGTACAAAAACTCACCATGCAAAAAAATTAAAGTTCTAGCATAACGGGAAGATGTCCCGCATCGCCCTTGAAAATCGGGCCCCTTGGAAAAATGGGCATAATTTAAAAAATATTACAATTTTTTTTTTCTTCAAAATTAAAAAAATATAAAATAATTTTTGTGTTGGGTGTAATCATAACTACTCAGATAAAAAATATTACTTTCCTAGAAAATCGCTAACTTACCCTAACTTTGCGTCAAAAAATTAATAAATATTTTGGGTGTACCTCAAAGTGACTTTTTTGCATTTTTGAAAATTTTATTCAACAAAAATTAAAAACCTAGTGTTTGCTGTCAAGTATTTTATTAAACACATCTCAAGTATTAAATAAGCCAAGTATTACGGATATCCGTTGGCAAAAATTTTTGTTAGAGCATTTTGATTCTAGCGGATTTCAACGTTTTTTTTTTAAATTTGTATAGACTTTGTTTTTAACAAGATTTTTGTAATATTTCATCAATGTTATTGTGTATGCTATTTTATATAATTGTAATAACTTTATTATAAAGTATAATTTTTCGTGTTCATAGTTAACCTGTGTTTTCATGGGGTCACAATTGACCCTCGTATTTTAAAGAGTCAAAAATCACAAAGATGACAAAATAAATTTTGTTTATGTTTCTAATTGTAATTTATTTACATTTTAAAATGAATTAAAATTAATTATTTAATATAAATTCAGATATTTGTATTCATGTTTAAATTGTTTTTTTTGTACATATTCAGGAGTATTTTTAAAAAAAAGGTATTTTTAATTTAATAGTGTAAATTTTTTTCACTCAAAATTATTATTGTGGAAAAGTTTTAAGTTCTAATTTTTACTAAATTGACCTACTCGAAGACTAGAAACGGTTAACGAAAATTTTTAGAATAAATATAAATATAAATTGAATTATTCCTTTTTTTATTTTATTTATAAATTTTGACACAAAGCTGCATTTTTCTTACGTGGGTCATATTTGACCCCAGGTTAACATGGGTTAACTATCAACAGAAAAAATAGTATTTTATAATTAAGTTATTACAATCATATAAAAGAGCATATACAATAATATTGATGAAATCTTATTAAAACCTTGTTTTAAAGTAAAAATGTATTAAAATAAAAAAAAAACCTTGAAATCCCCGAGAATCAAAATGTTCTAAAAAAAAATTTGCCAGCGGATATCCACAGTACTTGGCTTATTTAATACTTGAGATGTGTTTAATAAAATACTTGACAGCAAACACTAGGTTTTTTATTTTTGTTGAATAAAATTTTCAAAAATGCAAAAAAAGTCACTTTGAGGTCACCCAAAATATTTGTTAATTCTTTTGACACAAAGTTAGGGTAAGTTAGCGATTTTCTGGGAAAGTAATATTTTTTGTCTGAGTAGTTATGATTAAACTCAACACAAAAATTATTTTATATTTTTTTAGTTTTGAATAAAAAAAATTTTAATTTTTTTTTAAATTATGCCCATTTTTTCAAGGGGCCCGATTTTCAAGGGCGATGCGGGACATCTTCCCGTTATGCTAGAACTCTATTTTTTTGCGTGGCGTGTTTTGACACCCTAACAAATATTTTAAGAGGGGGGTACAGTAAAAATCTCAGTTTTATTTTTCGCCCATACAACGAAAGACCACCCTAGGGTGTCATGTACCACAAATAAAAAATGTGATACTGTAATTTCGGTCCACTAATGAAACTTTAATAGAAAGAACGTGAAAAAAATGCATTTTTGGGAAATGCACTTTAGCCGGAGTTTTTTTTGTTTCAAAATTACACGAAAAAGCGAATTTTGTAAAAAATAGTTATTACCCTAATCAAAATATTCATTCACAAAACTTATGTAAAAAACGAAAAAGAAAAAAAAAAAAAACAACCAGCTGCATACAGGTTTATTTTCATTTTTATATGAAATTTTAGTTTTTTTTGTTTTTTTTTTTTCATAAAAAATAAAAGAAAAGCTAAACAGCTAAATAATATTGCATAGTGGCCCCATTTGTCTCTAAAAGTTTCTTGAAGTGAAGTGATGTTATGTTTTGTGCGGCGTGCCTTGTCTTCTATACCACAAGAGAGTTTAAAAGAGTCAGGTGCTGAAATTAACAGCAGACATAAATATAATTTAAAATAAAACAACGAACAAAAATATGTCAAGTTAATAAAAATATTTATTATATTTAACATATTCCTTTGTACAATATTATTACACATCTTATATTTTCATAATCTTGAGTGTCATATTATTATGAAAACCTTATGATCTATAAAAATAATTTAAAGTTTTTTTATAATCTTTGAAATTTAAAGATTTTTAAAAATTTATGACTTAATGTAATAGACGAAGCAAAAAAAAAAAAAAAAATAAAAAATAGGAATAAAAAGATGCGTGTCTTTCACATAATTTATTAATTGCTTTCTAAATTTTAAAGCTTAAATAATCCAAAAGATTTAATATTTTTTTCAAAATTCTTATCGCTTTGTATTGTTATAATGTAAAAATTAAAATAATATTAAAATCAAACATGGGACTAAAAATTTAAGTGGGCTAAATAATTGATGATTCTATTACACAGTGCAGTTGGATATATCACAAAATTTTTCAAAATAATTCGGGCCATTTCTTACCTAGTCGGTCCATTGCAATGAAATTAGGAACAGGCGTAAGTGGCGTAATATCGAGTTTAAGTTTTGCTTTGCATCATATTTGTAATCTAGAGATCAACAAAAAACATCCTTACTTGTGTGGATTATCTCCTATAGTTCCCATTGTGAAATTCCAAATTTGGTCCGACTCAGGTCCAGTTTTTTGCGATTACCGGGACAAAATCGAGACCAATTTTTTGTTTAAAAAATCAGTTAGTTAACCAAATGCATTCTTAATTAAATAAAAGAAAAAGTAATGCAATATCTTGTTCCACTCAAAAACTACATTCGCTTAAATAATTAAACAAATTATAAAATTTTTCCCCAAAAAGCAGTTTTTTGCCTTCAAATAAATATTGATACAGATATTGAATTGGCAAAAAGTACATCAAAGAAAAGAAAGCAGTACAATTAATAAAAAAAAGTACATTTGTATTTTTGTTAAAAACGTCCTTAAAAAAAAATAAAAAAAATATGTTTAATACTAAATATCACTTGTTTGTTGAACATTTCGGTTTGGTTCGTTTCTATAATTATTAAATAATTATATTATTTCTTTTTTAAATAATTCAAAAATTTTACAAATATTTATCATTCTTTAACAATTCCATTTTTGCCATTTGCAGTTTATAAAAAATTAAAAGACTACACATGTAAATTCAAAATTAGTTTTAATGGTCAGTTCACTCTCTAAATTTTAAATTAAAAGCTTGTTTCTTTCTTTTCTCCAAAAGGTAAACATTAAACTGAATATTCTCTCAGTTGCCGCATTTGAATGTGGTATAAGTCAAAAAATGCGATTTTTGAGTTAATGAAGCAGATTTGTTAGTTATTCTTGCTTTATATTGTGTAAAAATTTCATATTAATATCATGTATACTTTTCGAGATAGAGGATAATATATTTTATTTTTTCTTTAAAGTGGGTGCAAAGAATATATACATTATAGAGAAACTGGGCTACTCACGGGTCTCTTGATAATTGGCGAATTCGCATACAGCTCTTACAAAGAGAAAACTGCATAAAACCCCCTATTTATAATAAACGTGACCAAATAATAGAGAGAAAACTTTAAACTCGTTTTCTGCAAAATCTTGTTTTTTATTTATGTCAGTCTTGCAGTAAATGAGCGATATGTTGTTCATTTTTACTACAATGGTGTTTAATTTTTTGAACAGTAAAAAACAAATGACAATGTTAGTTGAATTTACTGAAATGTAAGTCGTTCTTTTTTCAAGATATTCAAATTTCATTTGTTTTTAACTACATTTGCAGTGGTCTTTACCTACCTAGTATTCTAAGTGTATGCATAGTTACTATTGTAAACGGAGTTTTCATGTAAAAGTACCCATAAGTACTTATTTCTATCATTATATTAAATATAAATTAATGGTCTAAAAATTTTTTGAATATCTATTTTTGGACTCATTATTTTTTCACCTCCAGCAAGTACATGTAATTACATTTTGTGCAAGCAGGTCATTTATGTTTTACAACTTGGTACCTCAAAGTAAACCATTTTTCAAGTACTGTTCTCGAAACTCAGTTCTATTAAACCCTATAGAAAAAAACTGTGAAAGTTTAAAAATCGGAAAATTTTTCACTTGTAAACCACCATAAAAATTTTCACCAAGCAGTGAAATGGAAACTCCTTTTTAGTGCATGTATCTCCCAAATATAGTGACTCCATTTTGTATTGGTTTGGCCAACAATTTTTTTGGTGA
The DNA here is from genome assembly GCA_021234595.1 of Delia radicum. Taxonomy (NCBI): domain Eukaryota; kingdom Metazoa; phylum Arthropoda; class Insecta; order Diptera; family Anthomyiidae; genus Delia; species Delia radicum. The sequence goes on from CM037855.1 coordinate 156,694,800, forward strand.
AGACGTTTCAATGTGAAACTTTGCATCTCATAGCTTTTAGTATAATCAACCTAACACTGACCATCGTTTTTCTCAATTCATAACACCTTGAGAAATAAGACGCATCTAGAGTCAGTTTGAACAGGTGCCGAACATTCACATAACATACATACGAAAAGTTTGACCTGTAAAGCTCTCTAACGGCAAAACGCTGTTCTCAAGTTCTTCTACAACATTTTTAATCGTTGCATTCTTTAGGCGATATGAGCCGAAATAGGTTTAAAGCATAAAAAGAGAAGTTTTCGACAAAAATTATTCCTTTTAAAAAGATATAACTACAATCCAACAATTATTTTTTTGTGCTTTTATTTACAAAGTTATAGCGATTTTCGTTTTTTTTTGAAAAGATCGAAATCGGGAGAAAATTTCAACATATATTGTTTAAAGTCTAACGCATTGCTACTTAAACGAAATGACTTCTTTCTACTAAATTTCAAAAAAATCCGTCTATTAGTTAATAAGCTATGTCCTTTAAAGGAATTATGATATAATATTGTGTGTCCTTGTACCAAAGTATGGACTTATTATTGAAATTAAAGCTTCAATATTACTCAGCGTTCATTATCAGGAGTTAGTAATCAACTTAAATGTGTTTTCTAGATTTTTTTTTGAAAATAATGCCTGTTTAAAAATAATTAGTTTTTGAAATTTTACGAAATTTTGATTTTGACAATTTCTTGCTTACGAATAGTGCATGGCAAACGAAAAATTTCTGCACAAAACATTTAGAACTTTTTACAGTTATATTAGTTTTTTGTTTTTATACACATCGAGATTATTTTTATGTTATTTTCAATTTATAACGAGCTTTCAACCTCCGTATATTTACAAAAATAAAGCAAATCAAACATATTAGCTAGGTTGATACTAGTATTTCGATCTGGCTAAAGATCTCATCAGAACCCGAAGTTTTAGAAAAGTTAGAGCCTCCATAAAAGGCAGAACTTTAACAAAAAACCTATTAATAATCAATTTTGCTCCATTCTTGTCTTCTTAGTAACTTAGAACTTTTTGTTCTCTATCAAAATATACTAATTCCTACATACAAAACATTTATTCGAAGTATTTGTGGTGAATTCTATGATGGCTGCCCTGAGGCAGCCTTACCCGTAAGAGGGTTTAGAAAAAAACTTGTTTATTACTGATATACCTTTTCCTAAACGACTCTATCCACTGCATGAACTTTTGCTGAAAATTAGTGAAAAACGAAGAAATTAGAAGAAAACGCTTATAAGCGGGTTTACATTACAATTGCCAGACAAACTTTTAGAAAAACTTAAAACTGGAGCTGATATTTCGTCAAGTGTTTTAATCCAAATTGTTCCCCGTTCCATTTCATAAATTCCATTCATATTTCAATCATCCCCTGTTCCATTCCATTTTGTTTCACCTGTTTAGTGGTTCTATTCTACTCGTTCTCCAATTCATTCCATTCCATATGATCACATTGAAGTGTTTCAATTAAAATCGTTCCACGTTTCATATAATACTCGTAAATACCACTTAAATCCGGTCTTAATTCATTTCATTTCGGCACAATTTCAATCATCCTCTGTTCCATTCCATTTAGTTACACATGGTTAGTGGTTCTATTCGGCACGTTCTCCGTTTCATCCCATTTCGTTTCCTATGTTTAGAGTTTCAATTCCATTCATTCTCTCATCATTCTTTTCCATATAAATTAAAATTTTTTTCTTTTGCCTTAATTTTAACTTATATTAGTAATCAAATTTCTATGGTAATGAAAAATTCCCAAGTGTGATTATAATTTTATTTATTTAACTTGAAATTTCATGGTTATGTGTAAGTAGTTGATTTGTAATCACACCATGAACGGACAAGACCAAACATGAAAAGATAACAATATTTAAATAGAATCGCTACAATTTAAGATAAGACTTTTTTGTTTAAACTTTCTATAAAAAACAAATTTAAATCTACGAGTATCGCAACACTGGCACTCCATAAAATGGCAGTTAGTTTTTTAAAATGACGTATTATCTTTTTGTTCATGATTTAAGTTTATTCTCTTTGTTTTCGATAATAATTACATTGAATTATTTTATCTGCAAAGTTCATGATTAATTTTATTGTCAACCATATTTTTTGTACAAAAATTGATATTTCTTATTTTTCTACTACACCATTTCCACTTCTTACTAAAAAAAAATACAAATGTAATTTCAAAATAGCATTTGATTTGCAAAAAATAACAATTAAAATTCAAAAACTTCATTTGTAATTCAAAAAATACCTGTTATTCAAACAATTGCATTTGTTTTTCAAAAAATCACATTTGTTTTTTCAAAAAATCGCTTTTGTTTTTGAAAAAATAGCAAATGTAATTCAAAAATCTCCATTTGAAATTCAAAAATACCATTTGTAATTCAAAAAAAAAAAAAAATCAAATGTAATTAAAAAAAAAAACCATTTGAAGTTCAAAAAACACCAAATGTAATTCAAAAAGTAACAAATGTAATTAAAAAAATACACAATGTAATTAAACATGGTATCTTTTTGAATACCGACTGCAATTTTGAAGTTACAATTGTTATTTTTTGAAATTGATGTGTGATTTTTTTAAATAACAAGCGGAAATGGTGTAGTAGTTAGTAAAATAAATTAATACAGTAACGATAAATTCCTGGAAATTAATATTGATTTATATGCAAGACATTAGGGGCATTCTTTCTTTCTGATATTTTGAGTTTAACAGACAAAGCAATGTCGTACAAAATGCGAAAACTAAGAACTATAGATCATCCCTTTCCGAAATTGGATCCAGCTGAGGATTTGATTCACCGGAAATTATTTGAATATAACGAATATTATAAAAAAAAATTATATTTAAAAACTAGTGAAATCGACGATAATGGTCAAAATTTTACATACACTCAGAATATTATGTAGTTTAATAAAAAAGTTTTCAGTTGAGTTAAAAATAAAGCAACATGCATTTATTTTTCAAATAAATATTTTTTCCAACTTTGTCATACATTGGTTCAAAATTATTACCATTTAACGATTTTTTTTAGTTTTATTTATTATTTTCAAAAAAATTTTTTTTTTGTATGACGCTTGGCACACATTTTTGCAATAGTATGATCAAACTATTGCACTAAACAGGGAAATAATCGGTGAAGAAATTTGGTTGCTTTATTTTAGCGCGAAATCCAATAATAAAACTGTTTCATGGTCAACTTTTCTTTAAGTTGGAAAAAAAATTTAAAGAAAGTATGTCTGGTGCTTTTTTGCGCCTATTTAAGCAAAAAAAAAAAATAACGGTTTTTAATGCTTTTTATAGTTTTTGCTCTGAAAAAGTTGTCAATACTGATCCGAACACAGAATTAAGCTCAGAAGAACCTTTATACTTTTTTAAGCGTCTTATAAAATACAGTGTTGGTAAAAAAATTAAAACTTTAAAAGTTGACTGTACCCATACGCTACGCTCTACAGCAGCAATGACTTCTTTTGTACGCACTGCACTGTACGACGTCTCTGTGGATGCATATTATCATTTAGAGTAAACGGGATGCGAAAACGTTCCATAGTTAATCCAATTAATTGCTGTGATGGACGATTATGTTGACCGTAAAATGGACGTAGTGCGCCATACGTATTTCTAACAGAACCATGATTTACAAAATAAATTTGCACAATTTGGAAGCGTTGTTCAGGCGTCAGTCTATTCATGTTGAAATGCCAAACCCAACTAAACATAAATCACTTGACAGCTGACAAATTGGCCGCCAGTTAATAAAGTGTAGCCTACTTTAAGTTCTATACCTGTATAAAAAACACCATTTATAGCTCCCTAATGATTAATATGATATCATTACCCCCATTTTGTTGCTGAATGTAATAAATAAATAAAATTAAAAAAAATATATACAAATTAGCATTTTTTAAAACTAAAATGTCATTTCCTTTTGGAGCCGCATGGAATAGCGGTGAAATTTGTCTTATCTAGAAGATCTTGAAACACATACAACATTGACTTGTGGTCAATAATTCCTAATAATCCCCATAGTGCAACGGTTGGCCGCTGTTATTAATCGGGTAACACGACAATACTCTGAAGATTGTTAATCCAAAGTTTTGCTTACGCATAACCGACCGTCACCGACGCTTAGCCAATACTGTGCCGATTGTGTTTTTCGCCTGGGTTGCTTTTCAAGTATATAAAATTTAATCCATTTTGTAGCACCGTGTATGAATAAAATCAATTTGTTTTTAAACATTTCTATAGAATGACAATGATTTTTATTTCTGATGTGTACATAATTTGGGTATTATAGCGTAGAGAGCCTGAAACTTTAGTTAGACATGTTATACACTGTTGGATTATATATTGAAAATTTAAAAAAGCCTTGTTTTTAGTTACTCAATGTATATTTTGATAGATAAACAAGCCTCGACCCACTAATTGACCATAAAGCTGTTAAATTAAACGAGCTAAGCTTTCTAAATGGTTAGCGCGTTGGACTGTTACACGGATGGTCCCGGGTTCGATTCCCGGTGACGACAACATCAATTTAGAAAAATAATATGTATGAGTTTTCTATCACTTATATGTATCGCTGCGCCCACTTTCGGTGTTCCCATAGCACTTAACCCCACCGAAGTAAAATAATGATTCAGGGCTATGAAACGAAAAGCTTCAATAAATTCGCCAACGCTAAATCAGGTGGCGAGCAACAACTATTCTAAGACTTACCATCTCGCGCAATTACAGTGTTGCCATGTTTGAAGCCCTTCATCTTTCACCACCTTTCATCTCACCCCTATCCCCTTTCCAAAGAAAGCAACACATTAATTAATAGGAAGAATTTCCTACCATCTTGAAAAAAAAGTTAAACAAGTTTTTCACTTTGCAGAAAAAAGTAAAAGTAGAAGAAAAAGCTATCGAAAGCATCGATCCCGCTGTGTGTCTTAGCTACTACCCAATAGGACTCAACTTGGTGCAAATTTCAGCCCTGTCGCATGACATCTGTTTTAAAACCTCGGTCACTTGAGGCGAAATACCCCATATATATATATTTGATTGAATCAATTAATATTTTAATTGCTTTAACTAATCGTGTACAATTTTTAGCAATTAATTTTATAATTTGTGTGCAAAATCAATTAAAATATTAATTTATATTATTATTTTCGTAGTTTAAACTTTTTCTGTGTAGTTTGATAAAATTAACCATTTAATATCTTTTGCTTGCTGAAGTGAATACTCCTAATATATTATGTATACGGAAGCTATCCATCCATATATATCTCTCTCTCTCTTTTTAATTTCTCTATAAATGGAAATAATTTATTAACAATTAATATATAATGAAATTCAAAAAGTATAAACTATAAATACAACACGCAAATCGTATAAAAATCGAACAAAAGGTTCGATAAAAAAATCCTTTTATAGACAGTCACGTAAAGGTCGGTTATGATTTCAAACAGTCAATAAAAAAGGGTTGTGGTATGATTTTTAAACATTAACTACATTTTAGTTTGAATTTAAATGCCAAATTTGAATTATGTTAAATGGAAACCCCACGTAATTAAATAGTAAACCTTAATAAATAGATAAAGATTGGATGACTGACAAAAAGAAAACGTATTGAAATGGGCACACTCAAAAAAAATGTTGGATATTAACTACTTGACAGTTCTTTGTTAAGTAATAAGTAGTTGTTGTTTTTAATTGCGGTTGCAGTTATTTTTCTATGAAATAATACAAAACAACAGTTATTTCAAAATCCAACTAAAGAAAAATACTGCATTTTCGTAACAGTTGTTTCAAGCAGTTTTTTTTGGCATTCGTAATATTCAAAATGGTTAGTTATTTAAAAACTACAAAATATTGTTGAGTTTTAAAAAATTCTTGTCAAGTAAATTAAAATATATCTTTAAATTACCTAAAAAAATAACTGTGAGGTAAGTTTCTAAAAATAGAACTGTTGTGTTGTTGGAGTTGTACTTCTGAGATTATGTATGCAAGAACAAAAACACAGTGTATTGAATAAAACTAGTTTTAATCACAACAAAACTCGACCTGACGATAGCTCAGAGGGCTAAAGCGCTCTGTCTAACGTGTAGTGCGAGTGCATGTGGCATTAGAAATCAGTTTATCTATACCACGGTCAGTGATTGCACAGAAAAATTTCATATAGACGCAATCGAACAAATAAAAACATAACAAATATTACATTATTCAAAAATTCGAAAAAAACAGGTTCACTGACGAAGGTTCAATACCAGAAACTGCGCAGTCTGATTCAGAAAAAATTGAAAATTTGCAATGTAGTTAGGATTTTTAGAAAATACACTCATTCTTCTCTACCACGCCTTTCACACGTTAAAAGACAGACGTTTTCAGTTGCTTCAAAAGTTTTGTAGCCAGACTTTGTCAGTTATTTCTACAACATTGTTAGTTATTTTAAATGTAATTGTTAACTAATTTTCATTAGTTAAAAATACTACGTTTTAAGTTATTTTAAAGGTAAATATCTCTATCCTTATATATTTTCAAATGCATATACCGTTGTTTTAACTCTTATTTTCAGTAGATTCTTTCGACACACTTTTTTGAGCAAAGTTCTTATCTACATGAGTTATTTTAAATATGAAATATTTGAGGCTACGTTCAGATTTAATAACACTACTCGACATGCAAAAAAAAATCTCAAACATATTTTTTAGTAAACTTATGTAAGCTGAATCCAAGTCTGTCAGAAAAGTATTTTTCTCAATTGCAGTTTTTAAAATATCGCGATTTTTTTGTCCCCAGGCAACTAAGGGTTAAAGATTTTTTAAATAAAAGTAAAGATAATTATAGTCTTAATAAATTTAAGTGATATTTTTCCGAAAATTTTGCAAACTTTGATAAAAACATTAAAATTTTTCAAAAAATAAGCTATTTTCATAAAATGTTCTGGAAAATAGTCTCTCCAAATACTCGAATTATCCTTTTTCCAATTTAGTTTTGTTTCCTTAATAAAAACTATTATATTATAAAAATAATAATCAACATCTTCAAATTAGGCATTTTAAGAAATCTTTCAAAATAGTAAAAAAAGACATTTTTGAATTCTTATCAAATTCGTTTGCCATTTTGGGTTCCAGTCTAAAGTGGGTTAGTGATATCCGATAACGTCAGAATTCCATATTTAATTTTGAGTATATTAAACAAATAAATGAAATAAAAACTAAATTTTTTCGACATTTCGAATTATGGGAATTTTGAAATTAATACATTTTTTTTCCAAAATGGCTAATTTTCGGCTGTCTTGCGGCACGGGTTAACGTTTCCCGTTAAAAAATCGATTTCTTCCATTTGGAACCATTTGCAATAAGACTGGAGGTGTGATACACTTTAAAATTGTCTTAGTATAAAACTAAACATGCAAAATGTTCAACTTCCTTGCAATACCGGTAAAATATCCTGAAACAAGCACCGACCTGATTACACTCAAAATTAGCCGAGCTAACAAAGAAAACACAACAAATTTTCTTCATTTCTCAACATAAAATAGAAATCATCTGCAGACTCAACCTATTCATTGTTGGCATATCTTTCACCACAGAATCATTTTTTCAAGTTTCGAAATAGAAAATAAACCAAGTGAGCTAAATCTGGCGAATAAGGTGCTTGATGAAGCAATTCGAACTTTAATTCATTGATTTTGGCCATCGCAATAGTGGATTTGTGCAATAGGCGATATTGGTCTATTGTGAGCAAACGCCGCACCCATCTTTCGCACAGCTTTCTCATCTTCATATTTTCGGTGAATATGCGACTTATAGCAATTTTTGAAATGCCCATCCTTTCAGGCAGCACACTCATCTTCAGCCGACGATCATCCAATGACATTTTGTGGATTTTCTTAACCGATTCTGGCGTGGACACTTTAATTGGTCGACTAGTACGGTGCTCGTCTTGGCAGCTCGTACGGTCTCTTTTAAACTCTGCTCCCCAATATTTTATAGTCGTGAAGTAAGGAGCAGACTCCCACAGAGTAGAATCTAGCTCGGCTTTAATATTGGTTAGATTGCGACCTTTGAAATGAAAGTATTGAATTACATAACGGTGATTAATTTGTCTGAGATTCACTGAGATCGTTAAATTTTGATGGAACCACAAAAAAAAAAATATGAACATCGTGTCGCCTTGAAACTTAAAACATTTGTTTTATAAAGTTGATACTTTTTACCAAAGTATTTTTTTTCAAACTACAGCCGTCATCTATACGTTTGGTCGGTTCATATTGGGACCGCCCTCGTATATTCTTAAAAAAAATTCATGATTTTGTGGTTAAATTGTAATGTAAATACAGAACCGCGATATTTCAAAAACTGCAAATAAGAGAAAAAAAATTGTGACATATTTGGATTCAGCGTATTTTATTTAAAAATATGTACTTCAAAGAGAGGTTCTGGAAAAAAGTGAAAATTGGACTAGTGTAATTATATATTAAAATTTTTATCAAATACTGTTTAATCTTAAAAACTTTATTGGTTTAGAATTGAAATTTTTGAAAAAAAAACCAATCATATATTATTCGTCAATTTTAAATCATCCAAAATTGTGCGCTATATTTTGATGTTTTCATTTCGTTGTCATAATTATAGGAATAATCTTAAAATAAAAAAATATTCTAGCTCAAATCAAACACTTGGTGTGACATACCATGTCTCTATAAACCATTGTATAGACTAAAAATTTCCCATTACAATAATCACCTGCACAACATATTTTCCATTCAAATGTTTTTGTTTTATCTGAAAGGGAAAACATCTTTATATTTATTCTTTTCGATTCAAAATTAAACATAAACATTTGTGTACCTGTTGGTCTTAAGTACCTCTTTATGAAGATGTATGACATGGTAACACAAAGTCAACTGGGGTAAAATATTTATTGTCTGAGATACTTTATAATTAAATGTGTTTTTACCTGAATCGCAAGAAATCACAAAAAACCCTAAACAAGTGTAGAGAAATTAGAGAACAACAAAGAAATTGTTGAGTAATATTGTTTTCCATATCTTTTCAATTTGCTTAAGAAACTTGGTAAATTTAGATAACAATTTTCAAGGGGTTTACCCCATTTTTTGGTGTTTTTTTTTTTTTAATTTTTGAGTTTACCCCTCTTTCTATGTTAAATTTTTAAAATACATATAAAAAACAATTTTGAGTATCTTCACAACTTTACGAAAAATACACCAAAATCGTTAAGATAAAAAAAATGTATAAACTTTTATTACACGGATGAAAAAGTTCCAAAATTGAGGTGTATGGTGTATATGAGAGCCGGAATCGCTATGATTTACTTAATTAAGCAGACTTTGTAAACGCATAAACGCCCAAATGAAATCTGCTGAAGATAATTCACTGATTTTGTAAAAAAATATTTTAATAAAATTAATGATTTTAAACAAGATTGTTTAATGATAACGCTCGATGTTTAAACTACAAAAAAAAATAAATTGTTTGCTAATATTAAATTTTACAAAGTACAACTTTGTAAAATATAAACATCCTTTAAATAGCAAGGAAACATAATTAGTAAACAAGTAAGAAATAACTTTTTGGCGGTAGCCTCTTAACGGTAATTCTTAGCTGACTTTGTATGTATTTTGTTAGCGTTACCAACTGAACTTATATAAAAAACACAGAATTGCACACAATTAGTAGTATAGCTAATACATAGTCGATTAGAAATAGTAGTCAGATAAAAAGTTAGATTAACTGTTAATCAAAAAGATTAAAAAGTAGTTTAATCGCTTTGTTTAGTGCTTGATTAAGCAGTTAATGGGGAATTCAGACTGCGAAAATAATCTGCGTGATTAACGTTACTTCACCTTTTTAATATTTCTTATTAACATATGCATTTTTTTTGATTTACTTAACAGCTAAACGATTAACTTTGTCAGTTTAAAATACCAAGGTGGTGACGGCGTTAGCAAAAATGTTTGTCGGTAGATCCGACATTTTTTTGCGGCATCCTCTTAACCTTAATTTTTTACTGACTTTGTATGTATGTTTTGTTAGCGTTGCCAACCGAACTTATATAAAAACACAGAGTTGTACACAATTAGTAATATAATACAGAGTCGTTTAGAAGTAGTAGTCAGAAAAAGGTTAGATTAACTATTAATCAAAATGATTAAAAAATGTTTTAATCGCCTTATTTAGTGCTTGATTAAGTAGTTAATCCCATTTTTAGGAGATTAACTTGTCTATGTGAATTCCCTATACTCCAATTTTTAGGAGATTACCTTGTCTATGTGAATTCCCTATAAAACGATAACTTAAGCTTTAACCATAATTGGTTTTCCTTTTGTTAATTTGGTTAAAAATTTTTATTTATTTTTCTACAACTTAAAACTCTTATTTGGAAATTTTTGACAAATTTACGGATTGATTTAAAGATTTTTTGTTATTATGCATTTTTTATATAATTTTATTCCTTTTTTAAAATTCCTTTTGTTTATTTGAAATGTTTTTAATTTGATTAAGTACGGTGATTTTCGATTACAAATTGACCATAATAATAGAGATGGAACTTTACAAAAGTTGACTAAGCTAAATGTGGATGCTTCAATGTATTTTATTACAATCGTTCATTCCCTTAATTCAACTTCGCTAAATATAGTTGGGCCTTTAATATCCCACAAGCCCTACACAATCTCAAGGCTAAAAACTACTTAACTATTCCCAGTTTTCATATAACGATCTGTTTTTAAGAGTCTTACGTCAAAAGAAAAAAAAAATTATTTGCACTTTATGTACATTTTTATTTGATAAACGCTTGTAAAAGATTTATTCATTTTAGTTTCTTTGTGAACCAAAAAATTATATATAAAAATATATTACAACATTATGCCCATTACATAAAATCTTTGAATTAAAATTACAATGATTCTTTAAAAACTTCCATATCATAAGTTTAAAAAAAACACTACACTAAGAAAAAAAAATTGAATTTAAAGTTTTTTTGCTTAAAAGTTTCATTCAGCTTTATGATTCTAAAATTTTTAGTTATAAAAGTTACAAGATGTTGATAGATCTATTTCGGGAATTTTCTAGGTTCCCATCATCAGAACACGTTTTGAATGAGATAACAATCCCATGCAAACATCAAACATTCATATAAACTAGTTTCCTCACTAAATGAGAACTAATTAATATATATATGAGCTCGAAGTTAAAGATTATCACCATTGATCAAAAAAATAAAAATGAAAATTTGTTTTTTGTGTGTTTGTGTCTACCTTTGGCAAATATTCAATACACGTTTTTGTTTCTTTTTCCTTTTTATTTGTACATTTGTTTTTAAAAACAAAATGTACAGGGGGAGTAGTAAACAATACCATACTTTGTCTTGGATACAAGTTTGATATAATTTTTATTACAAATAAAAATTATATTTTTTCGACCTTTAATTGTGCAATGAAAAGGAAAATTATTCAAGTTCGAGGCCATACTCTATATTTATTTATTAGGATATTGTCCTAACAAATAATCTATAGAGTTTTGTTTTCAAATTTATTATTTGACCCTTTCAGGAATGTATTGATAGATCTATTTCGGGAATTTCTAGGTTACAAGATTTTAAGAATTTTGTAGTTTTAAGAATCCAAAAATTTTTTTTGCGTTATTTCTTTTTTTAATTGCGTATTTTACAAAAATATATTTCTCCACAGTTGTAAAAGTTACAAGATCTGAAAGATTTAGCATTAAAAATATTGTCAACTTTATCATCTCTTAAGTCACCCTGTAGAAAGCAGGGTGACCATGCATTTATCGATGCGAAAACTTCGCGCATTAGATACAGAAACGGGGTACAGACCACTAAAAAATTATTCATTTCTAAAATTAACCCTTTGACTACCCTTGTACACTACAGTGTACAAATTTAAATAAAATATAAAAAAATTGATAATGTAATGAAACTTTATATTTTTGTTTAACTATGTTCATTAGGATATTGGTCATTGAAAAAAAATCATTATATGCCTAATCTGTTCATCGGGGAAATATAGTCGCGATATTTGTTAACAAAGTCCGATTTTTTTTAATCTGACTTTATTCATCAAAAAATTTAGCAACTCCAAATTTGGCACTTAGCTTCATCTAATGACCAGAACAAAATCAAACAAAACATTTTTGGATACTGGAATGTTTTAGTGCTAAAAATGGGCTGACAAGTTTAAAAAATTCGAGGAGGAGGAAACTCTTTCTTTCTAATTTAAAGACCCCAAACATAAATCTGAAGTCAAAATAGAAATATATCCACAAACAAAAATCCGGCAGTGAAATGGTTAATAAAAGTAACTTAAAGGATCTATCTACTCATGTAGATTATTTATTTCAAATAAAAATACGGAGCTGTCTACCGTAACGCCGTAAATATTACGAATTATTAAAAAAATTACATTTTTTTTGCAGTAGCAGTTTTTAAATAATATTGTAGATGGTCGATTTGCAAATATTTTTAATTTGAGCAAATTAAACAGTTTTTCACTCTCCTGAACAATTGCATAGAAGACGATAACTCCGCTTGAATATAAGACAACGTTATGTACATACAGAGAATAAATTGGTTGGAATTACATTGTAACTAACAAAATTTAATAATTATTAAATAATTTTAATTGTAAGTACTTAAAATTCTTCATCAGAATAATTGAACTATATTGTAAACAGAAAATACTAAATTAATCAAAACACAGTCACATCATTCAACCTATTGGTTTTCCTTATCAATATTGAAAAAAAAAAACAATCACTCTATCTAAACTATTAGCTTTCGTTACCAATTTTAAAATAATATTTTAATAATAATAGAACATTTTTGGTCTTAAAAGTTTAGTAACGTCGTGATGCTTGTTAGGAAAAGACCCTAACCACGTGCTTGATTACTAAGAAAACAAGAATGGACCAAAGTTGATGATTATTAGGTTTTTTTGTTAAAGCTCTACCTATTCTGGAGGCTCTAGCTTTTCTCCAAATTTCGGGTTCTGATGACATCTTTAGCCAGATGGAAATACTATTATCAACCTAGCTAATATGTTTGATTTGCTTTATTTTTGTAAATATACTGAGGTTGAAAGCTCGTTATAAACTGAGAATAACATAAAAGATAATCTCGATGCATATAAAAACAAAAAACTAATAAAACTGTAAAATACAAAGTTTTTTAATAGTTTTGGTAACTCTAATAAAATATTAAGATTAGCAACCCAATTTCTGTTCTATGAAAAAAAGTATATTTAATCAAATCAAATTGGTGTGGGCTAGAGGTAAAGTAATTGCCTGACAAGCAGAAGGTCACCTGTTCAACTCCAGTTCACGGAATAAGAATTTTTTTAATAAAATAATTTTAAAATAATAAAAACTTTTTTTATAGTTTTGGTGACTCTAATAAAGTATTGAGATTAGCAAACGTATTTCAAAAACAAATCTATTTTTAGACAAATATTTAAATTTGAAACTAGAAAATATTCAAGGTTGAAATTTGAAAAAAAACATATTTAAATTGGGTTGAGGCTAGGGGTAAAGTACTTGCGTGACAACCGGAAGATCGCTGGTTCGATCCCAGTTCGAGGCATACATTTTTTTTATTAATAAAATAAATTTTGTTGAATGCATGTGAATCTATTTATAGAATATTATAGTCCATCAACATAAAATATTGAATTGTTACAATAAAAATTCGAAATTTGTAAATAAATGTCGGTTGTTACAATAGTATTAAAATATGATAATAGTTATAGTACGTGGAACCACAAAAATTCGGTTGGCAAAAATTAGGTTGCAACTACAAAACTGTTTCCTGTGTGTAGTTGAAATGCAGTGATATGCCATCGGTTGACCTGGCACGGGATAGGTACTTTTAGGTAAATTGATTAAGTTGTTAAAAGCGCACAATTAAAATCCAAAAACTACATCAATATTTAAAATTCAATTAAAAATTCGAAAATCAATTTACAGTGTTGAGCACTTGAGGTTGTAACAGCAATTTTAAAGTCCCGCAATTCAAAATTTTAAAAAATTCAAATTTATTATCAAGTTCAACCGACGATAATGTCGTAAGGAAATAAGATATCTTAAAAATTGAAAAACTGAAAAAAATGGTAAGAGTAGTTTGTTCAGGTGACGTTAGAAGTATTATGAAAAATGTATTTCCAAGAAGGTCAAAAAATCGGAGCATTTTGATCAAAAAAATACACTTTTCTCGTTAATATAGCTCGAACGCCTGATGTCGGAGAGTGAATCTAAGGCCAGATTTGGATTCAGCGTACCTTGTACCTTTAGAAAAAGTATAATTTAGTTTAGTGTCAAACATTTTTCGGCCTGAATCTTTAGGTGTAAAAAGTACTTACATGTACTCACAAGTGCGCCCCACTGTATAAATAAAAAAGAGTTTAAAGCCGGTCCTTTCACAGATTTGTTTTTAAAAATATAAAACAATTATGGAATTGTTGTTACTTTTCCTATATAAACACATTTAAAACTCTTAAAACACTTACTTTTTCCGTGTCGATTTTCTTTACGAAACCCATCGAATTTTCTTCCTATAGAAAATCTTCTATCTCACTTTTAATTGTTAGAGAATTCTTTGTTAACTCAACAAAATCTTTATTGTTCTAACCGAATTCCAACACAATTTTTAATTGTAGTGTAGGCGCATTTCATAATATTATTTCCAGCATTTTCAACATAATTTTCATAATTATAGATAACATTCGTATATACAGTGGAGTTCGGTTTTAACGAACACTGGTTATAGCAAAGGTTTTTTTTTTTTATAAAGAACGATTTTTCTGGTGCCAACGCATTTACTAACACATTTCATACAAAATAATACGGTTATAATGAAAATCATTTATAACTAACTTTTTATATAACGACCAATTTACTAGTTTTTATACAAATTTTTACGCTTTAATGAAAGTTATTCTACAAATCTTAAAAATTTTAGCTTTTGCATTGAACATTTTACTAAAATTATATTTTAATAATTTTTTTTTAAGAATGTTACCTCGCTTAAAGCGAACTTCCCTTACAACGAACTAAATCGTCTATATCCCACGAAATCGTTATAACCGTATTCCACTGTACATAGAATACTCCCAGATGAGTCGTTTACAGTAGACATGTGTATCTTCTTCTATCTACTTGAATTTTTATACATTACATTTTTTTATATGATTATATTTTAATTCAACTTGTTTTTGGTTTATGTGAGAAATTTTCGCTCAAGCGTGAAGTGTTTTTCCTTTTAAAAAGCAAAAAAAAAAAAAATAAACTATGAAATTCTTAATTCTCGTATAAGAGGTATTTTAATAAATGAATTCTTGATTAAACCATTTTTAACGGGGTCTTTTTAACACTTTAATAGAGGAATTAAATTATTTGACAGTAGAAATAACTGAAAAAATCATTCATTTTAAAAGAAAAGTAACTTTTAAATAAAATTACTTCATAAATGTTAAGTTTTCTTTGATATTCTTTTATTTAATTCTTCTTAATTTAAACAAGCTTAAGATCATTTATTTATTAATTTTAGTTATTTATTTCCAATATTTCGTCTCCACATTGGGTGACTTCTTCAGGGAACAATTATTACAATTTGATTAAAAAACTTGTTTTACAATTTTTCAATCAAATTGTAATAATTTTTCCCTGAAGAAGTCACCCAATCTGGAGACGAAATATTGGAAATAATTAGTTATAATTAATAAATAAATGATCTTAAGCTCGTTTAAAATAAGAGGAATAAAATTACTTCAAATTTAATGAACCGATCGATAAATTTTGAAAAAATATATTAAAAATATCGTTTTAAATGGTCGTCACTTTAACGATTTTTTTTTTACTGGTGTCCTAATGCATATGAAAATGCTTTTGTGTTGAAAACTAGATATTCCTCTTTAATAAGGGTTATTGTTTTGGATGAAATTAACTGTTTTTAAAAAAGGATTTATTTGACTAATTTCGGTATTATGTTATTAATGGGGTTCGGAACTTCATGTAAATATAATTTTGTTGTCGTTCGCTGGAGAATAATCCCAGTAAAAACCGCTGCAAGCTGGTTTGTAAGGGAGTAAGCTAAAAAGAATCCCTTACAAAGCCAGCTTACGTATGCCATGATTTTTATATGGGGAATTCGCACTTGGAAGCATTACCTTTGGGCAAAATAAGCGAGGTTATTAGAACTTACAAAAAGCTGTGATTTCATGGTTTTCAGTAAAATATAATTCATGACTACATTATTACGATTAAAAGTAATAATATGAATATTATATCGTTTATTTGACATAAAATTCTACAGATATTAATATTTTGTTGTTAAAATTTTAGACATATTAATATAATAATAATTTTTTTTTTACCGCACCACGTGCTAGCTCTTAAATGACTAACTATTTTTAAAACACACTCGAAAACACCAAACGCAATCGGAAAACACTCGTAAAATCTACACAGAAAAAAATATGGGAAAAAATATATAATTAATCGATTGTTTGAATATCAATGGCAATTTAAACAATTTTTTTAATTGAATCAATTAAAAAATTTATTGAATTTTCTAATGTATCCATACAGTGTTGACAACATGTAAACTAAATTTTTAAAATTTGGCAAACTATTTTTTTTAAGGTTTAATTATATCAATATATTATTTAATTTGTAAATAAAAAGAAAAAAATCGCAAATGATTAACTTTTAATAAGTTGAATAGTTTACGGATTTCAAATACACGCAAAATCGTAGTTATTTCACTAGAGTTTGCACCACTCTTTTTGTTGAGATATTCGTGTACGCACGAAAACTTAATTTAGTTTCGTGTTTTATCTGTGGTAATAAAAGTGCACATGTGCACAATTTAAATCCACAAATTTAAAATAAACCTTATCGAAAAAGGACAGTTAAACTATTATTTTTGTAAATAATTAAATTTTCAATAAGTATAAGTGTCATTAAACTATCATTTTAAAGTTGTGTGTGATTTTTTTAAGAAAGCAATTCAATTACAAGAAAAAGTTCAAGACAAGACAAGCAAAACAAAAATTTTGTCTACTTTTATTTGTTTTCTTATAATACATTTTTATATTAAAAAGCTTTAATAATATTATAAATAAAATGTCAATTTAATTTACAAACCTACATTTCTTTTTTATTTAATTGGAGGCATATAACAAAATTAAAAAAATACGAGTTTTCAATTAAAACTACCATTATTTTCTTCTCAAGTTTCAATTAAAGTTTTAATCAATTTAACTAAACTTTTTAATTGAGGTTGTAAAGAAAAATAAAAAATTTTTAATTGATATTATTATTATTTTAATTGAAAGAGTTTCAATAAACTGTCTGAAATTTTTTTTAGTTAATACTATCATTTCAGTGGTAGGTGCAAAATCAATGTAAATATTAATTGATTCAATAAAATTTTTAATTGAAACACGTTTTTAGTTTTTTCTGTGTAATACAGATCGATTACAGTTCTATTACATAAAACTTTCTGCATTACAACCTGCATTCTTGTAAGGGAAAACAGTAAGCTCAACATTTTGTTTGTTTATTTTTATAGAAAATTATTCGTTTCTTTTGCAGCTTATCAGTATAAGGTAAAATAGTAAGCTTGATTAGGGTAAGCTGCTTACAACATGCATTATTGTAAGGGAAAACAGTAAGCTAAAAAATTTTCGTTTATTTTTATCCGAAATTTATTCGTTTCTCTTGCTGCTTATCAGTATAATGCATTTGTTTTATCTTGTTTCCAAAAACATCAACAATTTTTACTGGGATGTTAACCAAATATCTTTATTGCATATTTTTCTATAAATGCATAGTTTTGCGTATTTTATTGCATATTTTTTAATTTTTTGTTGCATATTTTGCATTAAAATTCATGTTTTAAGAGAGTTTTTTTGATGTTTTACTAAAAATAAATTTTTCACAATTTATAAAATTTATAAATAAAATATTTTTAAAGTTATACGTATAATTATTTTTTATTGCGAAAAGAAAATAACAGGAAAATTTTGTCTTAAATTTTATGAAAGTTTA
The DNA here is from genome assembly GCA_021234595.1 of Delia radicum. Taxonomy (NCBI): domain Eukaryota; kingdom Metazoa; phylum Arthropoda; class Insecta; order Diptera; family Anthomyiidae; genus Delia; species Delia radicum. The sequence continues at coordinate 156,712,914 of CM037855.1, forward strand.
CTAAAATTTAGTATATTTTTAACTTAAATTAAGGATAAATTTGACTTAAATCTAGTAGTAGTATTTCATTATTCTTAAATTTTAAGACGATTGAACTTGTGTAATGCAAAATTAACTTATTTTTAGTTCATATATTATATTGGTCAATTGGCCGCCTAGATCGTGCAATCTAACGCCTTTAGACTATTTTTTGTGGGGCTATGTTAAGGCTCATGTCTATAGGGACAAGCCCGGTTGACGCTGTGGAAGCCAATATTGAAGAATTTATTCGTGAGATACCGGCCGATATGTTGGACAGAGTATGCCAAAATTGGACCCAGCGTATGGACCATTTGAGGCGTAGCCGCGGTCAACATTTACGTGAAATCATCTTTAAACACTGAATTATATAGATCGTTCTATCGACTCAAATAATGATTTTATACATTTCTCTAAATTTCAAATCCGAAAGCTCTTAAAAAATCACCCTTTATATTTAAAATAAACAACTCTTTGAAATGTTGCGTTGACCAGAGTGGAGGGCAGCGGCAGGAAATTTTGTTTTTAATATTGCTTGTTGTTGTTTTCATACTCCCTGGAGATATATTAAGATACATAAAATAATAAAGGATATTTTATAAATACAAACGTGACCTAGAGCTCAATTATTTAATAAAGTCATTTAAAAAAATTAAATTTAATTTTTTTTATGCCGAATTTCAGATTAATAGAATTTTCTATTTCACTAAAAATTCAGAACTAGATCCGAATTAAAAAAAATTTTTCATTACAATTTTCCATAAAAAAAATCTATTGATACAGTAAAAAATAATACGGTTAAAACCACTAATTCTATATATTTCAGGTAATCTGACTTCAACGACGTACTTTATTTTTCGATGTATTGTACAGTTTTTTCGCGAAATGAATTTAAAGTTTGGTGCCTTTACATGCAGTTTTTAACATACGATTTTTTTAAAATACAATCATTTTGATCTCGTTCTGTTGAAATGTAATGCCAACTACTGTATTTATTATTACTTAACTTTATTTAGTAATACAAACTAATTTTAATACAAAAAAATGACAAATATCTCAATAATTCCTATCTTTTTAAAATTTTATCGGTGTTTTCAAAATTTTTTTATTCACTTTTCTATAAAACTTTAGCAATGGGTGCGATAAAGTAATGCATTACCTTGTAATGTATACTCCCTACCTGTATCAATATTTTCCTAATGTAATGAATACTCCATACCTTCACCATTATTTCGAAACATAGATTAATGCGTTACCAATGTAATGCATTACATTGCAATGTATACTCCTTACCGTCAACATTATCGTGAAACATAAAGTAATGAGTTACCAATAATTGGACACTCTTGGGTTACCTTGTAATGATATATTATTACCTTTTACATTGTTTTAAACCAAAATAATGACTTACACATCATTAATTACATAATGCATGAAATATAAACTTAAAGTAATATAAAATATTTTTTTTTTTTGAAAATATATATTAAGACTCATTACTTTGTGATTTTTTGTAAGCCAGAAAAATACGAACGTCATGGTGTTGGCAAAGCGTCGGCGAGTGTAGTTGGCAATTCAAAAATTTAGTACTTTCCTAGTAACATAAATACAATAAAATCTGTGATTTTTATACTGATTTGCCAGTTATTCAAACAAATATATCTTTTTAGTTGTAAATTCATTGTAATGTGAAAAGTTATACATTAAAAAAACGTAAAAAATACATAAAAAAACATATTAATTTAGAAAAACAAAAGATCAATTCATAACTTAAATTAATTTTGCTAAAGAAATTCAATCAGTAAATTTTTTTTAATTCATAATTTCTTTACGGAATATTAAAATTGTTTTAATTTAATTTTTAAAACATTTAAATAATTTGTAATGCTGTACATTAAGCTAGCATTAAAAATGTTGTTTTTAAGGTACTGTATATGTACCAAATATCAACGTTTTTGCCAACACCTGTAAATAACGTCAATTGGCCGTCCTCCGTTGTTATCATTTCGACGCCTTTGACAGTATCGTAAAAGAAGAAAACACGATAATGTGCCAGTACTTTATATATTGTACCGTTGGCAATTTCTGGCTAGGCAGTTACTTTACCCCCTACTAGGTAATGAGCCCACCCATGCACATCGCCTGTAAAATTCATCAGTGAAGTAAGGTGTATTGTACACAGAAAAAACTAAAAACGGGTTTCAATTAAAAATTTTATTGAATCAATTAATATTTTAATTGATTTTGCACCTAACTAAAAAAAATTGCAGACAGTTTATAGAAACTCTTTCAATTAAAATAATAATAATATCAATTAAAAGATTTTTTATTTTTCTTTACAACCTCAATTAAAAAGTTTAGTTAAATTGATTAAAACTTTAATTGAAACTTTAGAAGAAAATAATGGTACACACAAAAAAATATTTCTTAAATTGCGCCAAGTAAACATTTTGTTGAATAAAAAAAATATAATCAATTACTTTTTTAATTGACTCAATTACTTTTTTAATTGACTCAACTAAAAAGTAATCAATATTTTAAATAATATTGATTACTTTAAATAAACAAAAATATTGATTACTTTTTAATTGAATCAATTAAAAAAGTAATTGATTATTTTTTTTTATTCAACAAAATGTGTACTTGGCGCAATTTTTATTTTCTGTGTAGTTTTAATTGAAAACTCGTATTTTTTTATTTTTGTTATATGCCCCCCATTAAATAAAAAAAGAAATGTAGGTTTGTAAATTAAATTTACATTTTATTTATAATAAAATTAAAGCTTTTTAATATAAAAATGTATTATAAGAAAACAAATAAAAGTAAAGACAAAGTTTTTGTTTTGCTTGTCTTGTCTTGAACTTTTTCTTGTAATTGAATTGCTTTCTTAAAAAAATCACACACAACTATAAAATGATACTTTAATGACACTTATACTTTTGAAAATTTAATTATTTACAAAAATAATAGTTTAATTGTCCTTTTTCGATGAGGTTTATTTAAATCCACATGTTCACTTTTATTATCACAGATAAAATACTAAACTAAATTAAGTTTTTGTGCGTACACGAATATCTCAACAAAAAGAGTGGTGCAAACTCTAGTGAAATAACTACGATTTTGCGCGTATTTGAAATCGGTAAACTATTCAACTTATTAAAATTTAATCATTTGCGATTTTTTTCTTTTTATTTACAAATTAAATAATATATTCATATAATTAAACCTTTGTTTGGATTATTTAATCTAAATAAAATAAAAAAAAATAGTTTGCAAAATTTTTAAAAATTTTGTTTACATGTTGTCAACACTATGGATATATTAGAAAATTCAATAAATTTTTTATTTAAAAAAATTGTTTAAATTGCCATTGATATTCAAACAATCGATTAATTAGATATTTTTGGCCCATAATTTTTTCTGTGTAATATTTGTAGCCCTATGACGATGCATTACTTTACCCATTATTTGGTAATGTGTGGCTTAGCTGGGTAGCTATTTCGACACTGAAATAATTATTCTTCATGATATTAATGACACATTTTCAAATAATTTTTGTTCGTACTTTGTTGGGGGTAAAGTAACTTGTTACTTATATGGTTAGATGGTGGGAATAAGTAATGTGTCTACAAATAGATTTTCATTAAAATAAATTTGATAAAAAAAAATGATTCCAGATATTTTTTTAATCAAATAAATAACGTGGTCACGCTGGTATTCGAACCTGGGGTCTCTGATTGTTATCAATTACTTTGGCGAAAACTCTACCAACTGAGCTATCGATAAATATAATATTTGATTGCTTTGAATTGTAGTGCTTCGTATTTTCGTTCGTGATATCAAAAATATACACGTTACCCACATGCTTACAAAAAATCACAAGTAATGTGTTTATAAATAGATTTTCAAAAAGATATTTTAATAATTCATAATTTACGTGTAGAATTCATGCACAGTGTAATTGATGATCGGTAAGTCATTATTTTATGTTTTGAATTAATGTTAAAGGAAATGAGGTATCATTATAAGGTAATTCATGAGTGTTTAATTATCGGTAACTCATTACTTTATGTTTTAAAATAATATTAAATGTAAGGAGTATGCATTACAATGTAATGCATTATGTAACCAACTATTGGTAGCTCATTACTTTATGTTTCGAAATAATGCTGAAGGTAAGGATTATTCATTACAAAGTAATGCGTTATCTAAGCCATTATTGGTAACTCATTACTTTTTGTTGGAAATTAATGATACAGGTAGGGAGTACACATTATAAGGTAATCTATTACTTTATCGCACACATTACCAAAGTTTTCCTGGCGTAGTAAAATTTAACTAAATTTCTCCTTCAATCATGCCAAACTGGGTGTATTAACAAATTTTTTCTTGAAGATTTCTAAAATCAGTTTAGTTATTCCAAATCATTTAGATTCTCTTGCTGATTGCTACTTTTATTTTAATTCATAAATTTTAATATGTTTAAGATATAAAATATTTTGTATCATACTATTTGTTTGTTATTGTAATAATCTTTTAAAATAGTTGTGTATAGAATAAAAAAAAAAAAATCTCGATTTCGATGCTTAACGCCAAATATTTTTATTGGTCTTCTGCCAATTTCATACTTTATTCATGAGAGTATAAATAAATATAAAAAAGTAGGAAAAAAGCATTTTTTTTGGATCAAGTTTAACTAATACATAAAACAGATAGAAAAACCATGTTTTTTTTCTTGTTTGATTATTGATATAACATTATTTTGCGGTTTTATTTTGTGGGATACAATAATAAGGTCAAACATTTTAGCCATATGCTTGTTCAAAACTACACATACCAACTATATTTAATACTAAAATGTTATTTTGTTGCAATGTTCTTGTGGTTTAGATTACAAGATTTTGAAATAAGGAAATTTTGCCTAATGTTGCCTTTGTCAAAGGTGATAACTTTCTATCGACATGCCTGATGTGATAGAATCTTAAAAACTTGTGATAAAATTAATCGAATTTTTTATACACACTATAGGGCACTGGGTGACAGGCAAACATGTCCCAAGTCTGACTTTTTATATGTTTTTGTCAAAGAATGGGGTCAATTGACACAATTTAGGCACCCTGTGGCGTGTTAGGTGGCATGTATCCTTATAGGGATTAAGTATAAAATTGGGTTTAAAGGTAAACGTTCTACCGTATGAGCTAATGTTGCTTTTACATATTGACTGGCTAACAGTAAAGTTATATTTTTTGCATGTGTGTTTGAATACAAATGAAACAATTTAAATACAAAAAATAAAAAATTAAAAAGAAAAACTACTAACAATACAAAAGTAAAATATAGTTGGAGTTCAGTGATATGCCCTCGGTTGACCTGTCACGGTATAAGTTCTTTCAGGTTAATTGATTTATTTGACAAAATACACAATTCAGAAGCAAAAACCTCTGTAAAAGATTAATACAAATTTAGAAAATTTCAATAAAAACTCAGATTCAAATATAAATTTAAATTGAAATTTACAAAAGTCGATTTACATAAAAAAGAAAACCCTGATAACATTTTAATTTTCTTTTAACAACACTGACATGTAAAGAAAATTTTCTTAAATTTGTCATGCATTTTTTATAACGGATTTTTCGGTAAGTGCATTTTTTTCGATTCGTTAAACTTGCTGAATTGAATCATTGTAATGTTTTTTTAAAAACTGCATAAGAGTAATTAAAACAATTTTAATAATACCATTTGAAATGGCAAACAATGCATTCGAATATCTAAAAATGAATGTCAAATGTTTAAAAATAAAGGTAATTTTGTTGCATTTAAATGCAAAATAACACCACTTGAAAACAAGACAAAACTATTGCCAATAAAATTTCAATTAAACTTTTGACTTCAAATTCACTTTCAATTAAACGTTTAATAGCATCTTTTAAATGCTTAATTGAAAATGATTTTCGAATTAATTAAAAAAAAAAAAATCGGCAAAAATTTGAAAAAATCTTCAAAATTAAAAAAATCTTTGATTTGATAAAAAAAAACACAAAAAGAAAAAAACTCGTAATAATAAAAAAAAAAACGATTAAATTGGAAAAGTCGCTAAAATTTTACAAAAAATCGCTAAAAATTTCAAAAAAATCACCGAAAATTAAAAAACAACAATCCTCAAAATTTCAAATAAATCTCCAAAATTAAAAAAAAAATCTCAAAAATTTAAAAATAAATGTCACAACCCGGCTAAAAAAGTTCATATATGTACAAATATGTTCATATATGGACATGTGTGGTTGCGTATATGGATAAATATGGACATATAAGTTTTCTATATGGGCATATATAGAAGTGTATGTGATTTCATGTATACAAACCGTACTCATATATGGTCATATATGAAGGTATATGTGATTTCATATTTGCAAAAGGTCCTCATATATGGACATATATGAAATAATCTGTGAAACAGATTTCATTAAAGTCTATGTTTATGAAATGTATGTAGAATTAATGAAAATCTTCATTAAACTAATGAATTAATCCGACAATGAAGCCTATATAGAATTTATGGAACAGCTTCATAACATTTTTTAATTTTTAAAAATTTCCTTGAATTAATAAAACTCTATGCATGTCTTGACAATGCATTGGAACTAAGTCATTGAATCGCTTCATATGGTTTTTTAAACAATTTCATTGAACTCCAAAATTAATAAAAGGCAAAGAAGGCATTTATGTTGAACACTTGAGAATTAAATTTTAAAACTAAAGTTTGAAATGTATGAAAATTAACGATATTATGAAAATTTATGAAAAAATAAAAAAAGTCTTTAAAATAATTTCATAGCTCTAAAGAAAATCTTTGTTAAATTTATGAAGAGATAATTTATGAAATACAATATAATGAATTTTTTTTAAGAAACTATGAAATTCAATGAAAAATTTCTTAATATTAATAAAATTTCTTAGATATAATGAAATTCTTCATGGAATCTACGAAAAAAATTCTATGAAATTATTTCATTAATATCATGAAGGAATATTAAAAATTTATTTTTTTATCTTAAGGTTGGTTAGTAAAGTTTGATTAATTTTGTAAAATATCCCACAGAAAAAATTAAATCGAGTTTAAATTAAAATTTTTGTTAATTCAATCAAAAGCTTAATTGAATTCAGTCCTATTAAGGAACTTGTAGTAGCATAGCAATCCATTAAGAATTTAATTGAATATTGTTTTTAAATTCAAACAAATTTCTAGTATATATAAAAACTTTAATTAAAATTGTAAATCGAAAGTAATAAAAAAAATCGCCAAATGGAAAAAACAAAATTGCCAAAAATTAACAAAAAAAAAACGTCATAATCGCTAAAATTTAAAAAAAAAAATCTTCCAAATTAGAAAATTCCAAAATTTGAAAATATCACTAATATTAAAAAAAAAAACGCAAAATTAAAGAAAAAAATCGTCAAAATTAAAAAAATTCAGTACAGTGTTATATTCAGTACAGTCATATAGACAGTCGCAATTAATTCTTAATTAATATACATTTGACAAATTTAATTTAAAAAGGTTGAGGTTAAGAAGAAGAATACACATTTTTCTCTAATAATTATGAACACTATTAATTTTCAAATCAGACTAGACTAGTTTCTGCCTTTCTTAATGGACGGGCGTCATCAGTGATTTTCCATATAAATTGCATGATTATTTGTGTCTAATTGTCAGATTGTCTCTATATGGCAAATTTTTCAACAGTTTCCGAAATTGAAAAAAAAATTTCAAAAATTTTAAAAATCTTGAATTGCAAAAAACATAAAAAAATAAGCTTATTTCTGAAATAATCGACAAAATTGTATAGAATCGACAAAATTAATCGGCAATACTGAAGAGAATCGCTAAAATTAAAAAATAAAAAAAACATCCGAGTCCCGAATTCATTTTTTATTTTTTAATTTCGTCAATTTTTTCAACTTTAACGATTTTTTTTTAAATTTTGACGATTTTTTTTTTTAAATTTGGTGACCTTTTTTAAATTTTGACATTTTTTTAATTTGAGCAATTATTGTTTTTAAATTTATGTAATTTAAATTAATTGTTTTAAATATTGACCTATTTTTTAATCTTAGATGTTGTTTTTCACTTTTGTCGCCTTTATGTTTTTTTTAAATTTTGGAGCTTTTTTTTCTTAATTTGGGTGATTTTTTAAATTTTGGTATTTTTTTTAATTTGTTGTCATTATGTTATACAAACTGGAAATTGTGTGCGCACCGAATTCATTTTAATTTTTGAAATCAAACAAAAGTTAAATTAAAATTTTATGAACAATAATTTTTTTTTGTGCAGTCATTTATTTTTCAAAGTATTTATTTGTTTGAACCGTTTTCAAAACTTTTAATTAAATGGTTAAAACTGCCAAGGTTAATTAAAATCTACTAACTATACCTACTTCAAGAAATTTAATTCCATTCGCATTTAATTTTTCTTAGTCAAATGTTAATTATAGAAATTTGTTACAAAGAGACGACTACAATAGTTCATAACTACAATTTGCGTTGTTGCGGAATGATGTTAAATTGTAATTGAAACTAATTGACTATTGACTCACAAGTGGGTGAAGTAATCATATTGTTATATAAAATAGTAGCAGAAAATACACACAATTAGATACAAAAATCTAAGAATAGAAATCTAAGAAAAAAATAAAATCTAACCCCATTTCTTGGGCTTCAATAAAGATTTTCTTGTCTATCTCTAAGAATGAAAAGAACACATTAAATTGTTCCAATTTTAAACCAATTGCATCAAATTACCCAATTCCTTTGAATTTGAAAACGAAATTATTTGAAGATTTTGATTGATTTTCATGACATAATATTGACACATAATTTCCGAAACAATGTGACATTTCATTTAATGCATTGTGACATTCATTTCAGTAGCGTGAAAAGGAAATATTAGTATTAAACTTTAAACTTTTTAAAAATTTGAAAAACCCAACTAAAAGTAACGTCGCACTGTGGATCAAGAACTTAATTCGTTGACCAAAAGCTCTATTTTTTGTTGTAACCGATTTACAAAATTTTAACGCCATTTCATAGTATACTCATCAAAATAAATCTGTAAAAATAGCGGGAAAAGCTACTAACTAATAAATTTAACTGTTTTTTTTTTGCTAAATATTAATAAAATAAGAACAGCCTAATTAATTTTGTTAGCTTAACAAAATTTTAGTTATATTCGATGTGAATTTTAGTTAACTACAAATGGCTTTTTTCTCGGTAAATTAGCAAAAACGTTTACTAAATATTTGTAGATTTGAAATAGCAAACAAAAACTGTAATATTAACAAAGTTTTTTCTATATTTTCCTGAAATTTAGTAGAATGCAAATAACAGTTTATTTCGCTAAAATCAACAGCAATTTTAGATTGCTGATTTCATATGGGCAGACTTTTATTCGCATTAAAAAAAAACTAAAAAAAAACTTTAAAAATTTCAAATTTTTTAAAAATTTTTTTGTCTACTAATATTTTTGCTGATTTTAGCAGATTATTTTGATACTTTCAATTAACTATTAACAATTATAATTAACAATTAACTAAAATTTAGTTGAAATATAACTAAATATTTGTAAATTCAACAGATTTATTTTTGCTATTCTTATATTACAAATATTTAATAAAAAAAAATCTGCTAATTTTAGCAGTTTTTTTTGCAAGCTCATTTTTACATGCTGTTAAATAAAGGGTTTTTCAATAAGAGCGCTACAAAAGTTTTTTTAAATAAAACAAAAACGGTTTTGGATATCAATGAAATTCTTTATTCCTGTGAAAGTACGTTCGATGCCATTATGTATGGAACTCGATTTCTCTTGCATGGCAACCACGGGCACGTTTGCAGAAGTCCAGACGCTGAACCCAACTTTCGACGGTTTTCAAGCATAAATCGGCCGATACTGCTGCAATTTCACGTTCGATAGTCATCAATCGTCTCTGGCATGTTGGCATAGACCATAGATTTGACGTAGCCCCACAGGAAATAGTCTAACGGCGTCAAATCGCACGACCGAGATCGACTGGACCATTTCGTGAGATAACACGTTCTCCAAACTTGGATTCCAATAATTGATTGTGGCATTCGCTGTGTGGCTTGTGGCGCCGCCCTGTTGGAACCACATGTCCTCCAAGTCCATATCATCCAATTGGGGCCAAAAATATTCGGTTATCATTGAACGGTAGCGATTCCCGTGTGAGAGACACATTTGGGCTTTCTTTAACTGAAGCCTCAGTGGCAGCAATATTCTCGACACTACGGGCACTTCTTTGTCTCACTGGCACGGGAACATTTTGTACTGTGCCTGTGGATTGAAATTTTTCCACTAGACGCTTAATTGTTGATCTGCTAGCGCTCTTAACGTTGAGGCCACTGACTCCGAATTTCGGTAGTAAATTTTAATAATTTCGACTCGTTGTTGGTTCGTATATCTTTCCATCATGAAATGGCAAACCTTACTGAAGAAAAATGTCAAAAGAGCGGCAAAAAAATATGGCGTCGTTTGCTGTCCCTGTCGGTCTACTTTTGTAGCGTCCCTGTTGAAAAACCCTTTACAACAGTTTTTTATATTCCAGAAAAAGGCAATTTTTTTAAAAATATACTACCGAAATGTAGTCTTTAAAATTTAAATTTGGGTCTTAGAAACAATTATTTAAAGTTTAAATAATTGTTTCTAAGACCCAAAAGATGCCAAGAAAATTTTACCACCCAAAGGAAGGTCAAAGTGTGCTCTTTAACTGTATATACATTTTTATACCCGCCCGGATACAACACTTTTTTCATTTTAATGAAATTACTCCAAACAATTATTAATTTAATGAATCTATTGTAATTTACAAGCAGCCCCATAAGTATGCAATTGTGAGTTAAATTTTTTCCTTAGGTATTTTATACAAGATTTTTAATTTCTCTGCGTGAAACTGGTAAAGGGTAGTAATGATAATTGCTTTCAAAATACATTATATAGAAACATAAAATAATGTATACGTTGTTACTACTTTATTTTGCCATTATCTCTGTTTGTTTGTACGCGCTATAATTAAGAATTACTGCACCGATTTTGACAAAAATTTTCATATGTTTTATAGGTGTTGTGAGGAGTGTTTCCGTATATTTTGGACTTTCTCCGACAGATGGCGCAATATTTTGTTTAATGTTTATACTTGGCTGTTATTACACACATTGCTACAAAACTTGGTAAACAATTGAAGAGCTTATTGTAAAAACTTGATAAGCCACATTTATTGTTTTATGGGTTTCCGCTGATTTCTAGACTTCCATTAATTAATATTTGATAGAAGTCTTGCTTAAACACTTATTACAAGTACCTGAAGTATAAACGTTCAGCTAAATTCATATTTTTAACATTGTTTAACCTTTAAGAGACGAAAACAAACTAAAACTAAAATGTGGCTTATCATGTTTTTACAATAAGCATTTTAATTTTACAACTACATATATTTTAAAGCAATGTGTTAAATATGAACGGGCAAGGAGGGAAGTGGAAGTGACACTTCCCGCAAAACCAAAAACTTTCAAATGCTTATACTCTACAGGAGTATTAATGCAACCTGATAATACAACCAGGCTATATCCGGTAAAGACCCCAAGCATTAGATTTTCTATTTCATATCGGTCTCCATTTTTAGTCTTTCAATTCCACTCAGTCTACGATCCATTAAATTTCGTTCCCAATATTAGGCACATATTTCCAATTCCACACATTTCCCGTTTTATTCCATATCATTTCGATTTAAAAAATTTTACATTCCATCCATTGAAGGACATTAGAGTGGCATTTTATTGTAGGAAGAAAAACTTTTTTTGAAAAACTTAAATTTATTGTTCAGGTTACTGTAACACTATGTCTAAACATTATTTGGTGCTAACGCCGCTAAAATTTTGTCTTGTGACACATAATTTTTTAAAAATGTTGGCTTGCTAAACACGAATATTTAAAAAATTTTATAAATCTGAGTAACGATTTTCGAGATATTGCAATTTGATTTTTAATAAAAATGGTGTCTTCTTCCTCTATTCTACAAATTTTTTAAAAAGGAGCGTATATATTTTTTTTTTGTTTTTGCACACAAAACATGCTTTTTTTATTCATACTTATGTCTGAAATTAGAGATGCTGAAGTATCACAAAAGATATATATTTAAAATTAATTTTATTTTTCTTTTTCATATATTAGAGTTTTTGTGTGCAGGTCACCAAGGATTAAGTAATCAGATTTTTCGTAAATTTCGCACCACAACACTAGAGCTACAAAAATCAAAGCATTACTTAATGAAAATCAAAAGTTAAATACAACAATCAGGTGTATAAAATTGAAAAGCATAATAATTTTACTAAGTAAATTTACTGTTTTTCCGAGATATTTGTAGGAGAATTTATAAGTTATCCTCCAGCCAATATTGACATAATTATGCTCATATAAAAAGTAGTTTTGTATGTTTTGCTAGTGCGTAAAAAATTTTTTTTGGATTATTTTTAAAAAAATTGTAGAATGGTGGAAAAAACTACATTTGAAAAATCAAGCCAAAGTAATATCTCTAAAATCGGTCTGATTTAAAAAAATGTTTAAATATTTTTGCTTAGCATGCCAAAAATTAATTAAAAACTATGTGCCACAAGACATATTTTTTTATTAAAGCTATTTAAGAAAAATTTTCAAAAATAGAAAACTTTATACGCGGGCGTCACGGGTTAATGCTATCCGATTTGTTTCAAATTCGTACCATCTAACTTTTAGACATAGTTCTACAATAAACGCAACAGCAATTGATAAAAATCGAAAGTTAAAAAAAAAAAATGCCGTTCTAAATGACATCCTTAAAAAAATTTTATATTTCCACTTCCCTATCCTGTTGTTCGTTTTCATTTATCAGGATTTTTTGTACACAAATATTTGTTAACAAATAACTAGTTTTTTATGCATTAGTTTAAAATTCATTATCATTAAATAGTAATGACATTTTTTCATTTCCATTAGTGTCAACTCATGGTAATGAAAAATACCCATGTGTGATTTTTAAGCACTTTATGTGATACCCATACAACCTAAAAATTATCTATATTACTAGACCTACAAAATCAAAAAACTACTACAGGACAGAAATAATACACTCAGGGAACTTCTGCTTTAAAAATATGTAGTTGTTTGGGTTGTAATACAGTTTCTTATTTCTAATGTAAATGTCAGTCATTTGTAGAACAAAAAAAAATTTTAACTAACCTTGTAGTTCATTTAAAAAAACAACTCACATCAAATGACTTTTTTATGATTTTACATTAATTTTTTACAGTTGTTTTTTGTTATTTAAAAAAAAAAAAAAAAATGTTTGTTTATTTTTTACGCCTTCCGACATCGCCTAATAGGATAATTGGCTTTATAGGTAGCTTGAATCTGTAGGTAACTTTAGGCAGCACAAAAGACCTGCATTGGTCGCGGTGCATAGTGCCTTCTGATCTAATCTAATCTTACTACCATGTGGTTAATTTTACTACAATTTTTAGTCATTTTTGAACATTAAAAAACAAATGACAATGTTAGTTGAATTTAATGAAATGTAAGTCGTTCCTTTTTTTAAATGAAATTTCATTTGTTTTTGACTACAATTGCTGTCGTCTTTACCAACATAATTTCCTAAGTGTATACATAATACTCGTATACAATATGTTCATGATAAAAGTTAAAAAAATCGGTTAAAAAAGTTAAACTTTGAACTTAAATTCCTCAATAAGTACTCAATCGATTTTAGTCAAATTAAATCTGAAAAAAATGTTCAATAAATAAGCTATCCACTAAAAAAATTTAGTAAAATATTTTAGTTTAAAAGTTACAAAAGTTTTGGCCAACGAAAAACTCTTCTGAGCCACTGTGCGTCGCTTATGAATTGACATGACTTTTTTTTTTGGAACACACCCATAAATATTTTAAATTGTATACAATATTTTTAAACAATACATTCATACATTCCATATACTTTAGTATAAATCTTACAACAACAAATATTACAACAATTACATTTTTATACAAATAGTATATCCTTTTTTTTGCTTCTCTTAAGCAAAAAAAGGTAATTTTTATTTCAGTTTTTATTTTTTTTTGTATTATACTCGTATGTATAAATTTTGACCATTTGGGCCATTTGCCTAAAGCTACGACGAACTGAATGAACTGAAAATATTCAGTTAGAAGAGTCACAAAAACCAACAGACAGCAAAAGTATGTCGTCACATGTTTATAAAAGTGAACTTTTAGCATAGTTTCAGTACTAGATACGTACTACTGCAAAAAGTTTGCAATTTTTTTTTTATTTTTGGTACGAAACAATTACTGCATTAGTACACACGTATTAGGGAAGTTCGTGGTTAAACAGGGAATACTTGATAAATTAAAACAAGTACATGCATTTAATTTGGTTTAACCATTTTTTTTTCTTTACATCCTCTACAATTAACACTTACAAATGAAACAACAACAAACATATAAAAAACATGTTAGAGGTGAAATAAAATTTTGAGATAATGTTTGTTTGGATCTTGAAAAGAAATTGTGAGGTGAACAACTATGTTTGTGGTGAAAAAAAATTTGAGGTGAAATAAAAAGTTGAGGCGAATTTAAAATATTTTTTACCTCCAAGAATGTGATGAAAAAATATGGCATACTATTTTATACACCAGACACTAACATGAAACTGTATGGAAAATTTAGAGGTACCTTCACATTTTCACTCTTAATGCAGACTGAATGACAACACCCCCACTACAGATATGGGGGGAACCACTAGCTCGCCAGTCATAACAATTTCTAGTGCAGGTCTGATAAATTGCCTTCTGGCTGCATTTTATATTGTTGGCTTGAGACCACCTCCCCAGTGCCTAATGACTTTATCATCTCTGAAAACAACACGTATATCAACCAGAAAAACTCTAACTGGTTGGCCTTCAGATAATTTAACAAAAGAAAATTCAATGACCTACACTAATAATAATCCATGCGTAAAATTACAAACAAATGTCAAAATAACCAAACTTTTTGTAAAATAAACGAAAATTTCTATATTTTACGAAAGTTTTTGTAGTTTTGACAATATTTCGTATTTTTATGCATGCATTAATATGAGTACCCCACCCCAAATGACGTGCGCTCCGCGGAAAAGAAGATCCATAAAATCGCCATCAGCAGCCCCTGCTGCGCGCCGGAAGGATTCCGATCATGAGGCCAAATTACCCAGTAGAGGTGTCAGCTACTCTCAGATGAGCAGGAAGACCTTTATTTGACCGGCCCTAGCGACCCCAGAATCAGCAAACTTAGCCGGGAGATAATCACATTGGTCAACGAGTACAAACCAAACAATTGAAATCATGCAAATCTATCTCGAACCCTCCAAGGTGTCTCGATACAATTTAACGACAAAACTATATGGGACAAAAAGATATGCGCGAGCTTTCTCAGACGGCAGTACAGTCCATAGAGTACTCCGAGAGAGACAAGGCGAAAAGAAGTATCGAGTTATTGATTGAACCACTACACCATTAGCTTTTACGTCAATAAAGGCTGCACAAGATATTAAAAGTGCCAAACCTTCTAAATCACTTTAACACCACGGAATCTCCATGCTGATGCTCAAGATGTTGGATGCGCCGGGAGTAGAGTACCTGAAGAAAGTCCTGCATTTGTTCTTAGCCAACCTGATTTTGACCTAGGTCTGAAAAATGGGTGTCCAGCTTCTCACGCCGATCTTCCTTTTATCATCAGTAGCGAAGACACTTACTCCTCCTCAGCTTAACATAACCCTTCCAACTCACCCCTTCAACCGGAAGGAGTGGAATTGATATGCTACTTCGACGACTTTACGATACTGGTAACGGGTCACAACATTTATAGCTTATGTGGTAGGTTGAAAGGTTAACTGCATGATCTTACTAAATTCTTCACTGTAAGGAATATGCAGTTGCCCCGTGCATAATCCTCTGCGAATCTTTTCACCACTTGGACGAAGAAGTAAGGCTGGAACTGAAAGTAGTAGTAGATGGCGTAAAAATTCCGACGCTAAACCGCCCCACAATTCTTTGCTTTAAAATGCAGAGTAGGACAACTAACAACCATTTTTTCTTTAAATCATAAATATGTGTGTGAATTTGTTAATTTTCCCCGAAATATTGAACGTCCTTATTGTCAAATATAGTACACAAATAGCAAACAATTTAATTTAAAATAATTCTACTAAACTTAACTAGAGTTTTAAATAAAGTGTGTGTGAGATTTAATAAATAATTTCCCTGCTACGAGCGTTAACACCAAATTCTGGGATAACGACTTTTAACACTAGCAAGGGAGGTATCCCGACGCGAACTTGCAGATTTTAATGAACTTCGGATATGTTATAGATAATCGTTAACACCACGTTCTGTAATAACGACTTTTAACACTAGCAAGGGAGGTATCCCTACCCGAACTTGCAGATTTTAATGAACTTCGATAGATGATCAACAATAAAGAGAGATGTATTTTTTTAGGGTTAAAAAGTTGTATTAAAAATTAATTTTTGTTGTATGTAAACTTGTTTTTAATTTACATAAACTGGATTTATTTAAAGTTAAAGTACTCAAGAAAACAAAATTAGTTAAAAATGTTCCTGCAGAAAAAATTGCTAAAATTAGCAGATTTTTTTAATAAATATTAGTAATATAAGAATAGCAAAAATATAACTGTTGAATTTGCAAATATTTAGTTATATTTGAGCTAAATTTTAGTTAATTGAAAGTACACTTAGAATACTATGTAGGTAAAGAACACTGCAAATGTAGTTAAAAACAAATGAAATTTCACTTGAAGAAAGGACGACTTACATTTCAGTTAATTCAACTAATATTGTCATTTGTTTTTTACTGTTCAAAAAATGAACCACAATTGTAGTAAAAATGAACCATATATGCAGTAAAAAATAAACAAACATTTATTTGTTTTAGTTTCAAAAAAAAAACTACTGTATCAGATGAATGTAAAATAATAATACAATAATTTGCTGTGGTTTGGTTTTTTGAATGAACTACAATTGTAGTCAATATTTACAGCAGAAGTTCCCTGAGTGTAACAAAATAATCTGCTAAAATCAGCAAAAACATTTACTAAATATTAGTAGACAAAAAGCTCAGTTTAAAATGTGACATTTTTAAAGTTTTTTTTTAGTTTTTTGTTTGATTGCGAATAAAAGTCTGCCCTAATGAAATCAGCATCTACAACGTTTTAGCAAAAATTTTTGTTGATTTTAGCAAAAAATAAACTGTTATTTGCAATCTACTAAATTTGAGGTACATAAATATAGCAAACGTTCTGTTAATATTACAGGTTTTGTTTGCTATTTTGAGTCTACAAATATTTAGGAAACGTTTTTGCTAATTTTACAAAGTAAAATGCTATTATAAATTATGAAAAGTTTTTCGAAGAATGACGAAATATTGGAGATATATAAAAAAGTAAAGGATATTTTATAAATACAAACGTGACCTAGAGCTCATTTATTTAATAAAGTCATTAAAATGCTATTTTGAATTAACTAAAATTCACATCGAATATAACTAAAATTTTGTAAAGTTAACAGATTTATTTTTGCTTTTCTTATTTTCTTAATATTTAGCAAAAAAATCTGCTAAATTTAGCAGTTTTTCCTGCAAGAGCATTTTTAACTAATTTTTAGGAACCATTTCTTCTATTTTTGCATGCTTATTTCTATGAGTCTAGAAAAAAAGGCTCTTCGGGAAAAGTCGCATAAAAACCGAACGATTTGCACCAGTTAATATGTCTTCATAAAACCTTTAATTTGATACCAAATTTGTATATAGTTACTTTAGCAAAAAGTTTAAATAGAACGAAATAAACCTAAAAAACCGTAAAAGGGAGCCATTTTTGACCACACTTTGCAACTTATAAACATGAGATTGGTCAGCTAAAAAAAAAATTCGTGTCCCTTAAATTTTTATTCTCTACAACATGTCATAGATGCCGGTCCGGGTCAGGTGCCTCCCTTGTAAGAGAATTATCTGCATAATATTAATGAATTTTTGCATAAAAGCAATGAATTTACACTGGAAATAGTCCTTTAAAACTTTTCAGTAAGTTAATGCAAGTTTTCATAAATATTTATGAAAAATATTATATTATTTATTAAAAGTTTCATTCAGTCAATGAAAAAGTTTAATTAAAAAAATATTTTCGTAACATGTATGAACAATTTTTTCGCACATTTTGTGAAGAAAACTTTTATTGGTTTACTGAAAATTTTCATTATTTTTCACCCACAAAAATACACACAAAAAAATCGTTGCCAAGGAATTAGGAACATTTCAACTAATAAAGTTTATTCACAAAAGTTATGCGAAAGCTAGTAACATTTTACCAAGTTTTTACTTCTTTCTACATAATTATTGAATAATTTATGTGAAAAAACTTTATTAGTTCAAATGCTCATGTTACTTGGCAACAATTTTTTTGTATGTAGAACAGCTGAAACAAATATTTTCATTAATTTAACAATTCTTGTGAAATCCAAAAATTAGGAAAAATTTTAATTTTATTATTAAAATATTTAAAAAGGAGGAAGAAATTATGTTGGATTCTTGTAGTGAGGTATCACTGTATTCTACTTAATGCAAATAAATCATTAAATTGTAGTTTTAACAACTTTTATTTTACTACATTACTACGATGATTTAATACTGTTTGTGTAGTTTTATCGCATATTTACGACTATGTCTGAGCTTAATTGAATTTGTTTATTTTATTATTTTTAAACTACAATATGATTACATTCGCTATACGACAAAATTACTTGTCACGTTTAGTTAGAAATAAAAAAATTAAAAAAAATTATGATGTCAGCTTCAAACGAATAATGTATAGTAAAAATTAGACGAGAACAGACTGATTTTTGCAGAATCTTTTAAAGTCTGCTAGTTAAAAAATTTTACAAAACCTACTCAAAATTTTTTTTTTCATATCAATGTAATAAGGAATTCCTGTATTCAAGTACATAAAATGCCACAAAATTAGTTCATGACAAATTACGAATTAATGATAGACTATAAAGTTTATATTAAATGAACTTTGTGTATAAAGCGACAAATTGACTGGTCATTAGAGTTATAACTTTTGACTTTTACTTATCCTAGCCGTGAAGTCCATAAAAAATATCAAAAAAAATCATTATTATTTTTTCGCTGTTTTCAAAAAAGTTCTCGCATAGAACTTTCTGAAGTTCGACACAATTTACTTAAACTAAAAATTAATATTTGGCTAAAATGCTAAAGCAATTGGATACTGACGATGCCTTTGGATCTTAAAGGACACAAACTTTTTAAGTTTTAGTGTTTCACGAATTTTGATGAAAAAGGATTTTAGCGTTTTTTTGCGATATGGGAACGTGAAAAATATGCATTTTTAGAAATTGCATTTCATGTGGAATTTTTTTGTTTCAAATTGACCCGCAAAAGCGATTTCTTTAAAATATATACACTCAAAGAAGAAAGTTAGTAAAGTCAACAAAAAATTTTGCTGTGTCAGCAAAAAAAATTTGTAGAAAAATTATACTTTAGTTAATTTATTTGCTGAAAATCATAAAACATATTATTGTGATTCTGTTTAAAATAATTTACAATACGTTGAAAAATATAAAACTTTGCATACTCCCAAATTGACGATATGAATTAATGTAATATCTAAAAACAGTAGAAATAATTATATATGTATAACATAAACCAAATTATCTTTGTACTACTTACATCAATTATTGTCTAAATGATGCTATCTTTTAAAGGAACGCAAATGCCGCAGAGAATTATAGAAACGAAACGAAAAACTAACAAAATATAACATATACAACCCTTTTATGCAATAAGAAAAAGGAAACAGAAACATCTACCTAAGATGTATGTCTTTGTCTTACGCTTTAGTCTGTCTACTTATTGCATATTTGTTTGCAATTTGACCACACAAGATTATTAATATATATAAACATTTAGTTTACAAATACAAATTTAATCTTTATTAAATTTAAATATTTTATTTTGACTTTTATTTAATTAATAGATTAAGTTGTTTTAATCCACAATTTTGTTTTTTTTTTGTATGAAAAACAGATACAAAAATCTTCCATGGTTAATTTTTTTTATATAATGTCTTACTAGAGCTGTACTTTTTAGTATAATTTTCCTCGTCACTACTACATCGTGACGTGCCGCGACATCTAATTCATTCTGCGTATATCTCAGTCTGGTGGATGTGCTAATCAACACAATTTTTTTAGCAAAATAAATTAGTAAAACATTAGTAAAATATTAGTCAGAGATTAGTTCAAAACAGTTAAGTGCTGAATAAGTATAACTAGAATTTTAGTTTAAAACATAATTTAAGCAAAAAATTTGCTGAAAAATAGTATACCTTATTTACAAGATGTTTTACTAACTTTTCTACAAACTTATTTTTTTGAGTGTAGTAAAGCTCATCATGTTGTTATAGTTAAAAATTTTGCAAAAACAAGTTATAACCCTACTGGTCATGTTACCAACTGAAGAAGTCTTCATTCCTTTTAATTGGTTTAATGTTTTTTTTTTCTAAAACACATGTTATAAAAAATTTTGCGTGCCAAGACTTGGCGCCAAATTATGCCATAACCTTTTATTAAATAATAACAGAAAAACTGCATACGTATTATTTTCTAAATCACCAAACAATTGTTCAATAACTTCTAATTAGTTCCAATTTTACTTATGATTTTGTACACGCACTTGAGATTTTCTTTATAGTTAGAACACTATACAAATACAACCCGAATATCTATAGAACTTTTCGAATGTTTCTTTTCAAAGTCAAAAATATTAAAAAAAAACTATCACTGCACTGATAAAATTTTCATAGTATTAACGAATCGATTTCATTAAAATGGATTCATTGAGTTAATAAAAAAATTCATTAACTGTATACAAATTCATTGATGTTGTTAATTTTTTCATTATTTTTTTTTTTTTTTTTTTTAATTTTCATAATTTCATTAAAAAATTCATTAAATTAATGAAAATTTTTCAACAAAAATGCTAATTTATAGTATGCAAAAAAATTGGTTTAGTGTAATTTTTATTTCTTTCCTATATATCGTCACCTAAAATTCAAAAGGGCGTAACTAGAAACGTTTCCAAAATCAGTTTTATTGATGATTTTGATTCATTTGGCATGTGTCCTACACAAAATTTTGGACTTCTATGATAAAAAATAGCGGTTTTATAAATAAAAATCGAATCTTATATGTTTTTGTTTTCGCACATTTTTTTGGTTGCCCTGTAAAATATTGAAGTAGGGTTGAGTAATTATTAGTGTCCGACCGAACAGTTCGGCCAAAAAACTATATTTTGTCGGTTTTTGGATATCTAGAGGCTATGATGACAAATTTTGGTATTGGAAACATTTTTGTTGAGCCGATTTAATTCGATTTTGTGTATAAAATTTAAGAGAAAAGCCGAAGTTTAGCTATAAAGTTAAAAGTTCGGCCGCCGAACTATTTTCAATTTGGCCGAACTTTCTGAGGCCGAACAGTGAATTCATTGCTTAACTAAAGACTTTTCTTCAAATTTGACACTCAAAATAGCATCTAATCAGCCCAATAAACATTTTTCCATCCGCCAAATTTGTCCATAATGCTTTAAAATACCGAATACAGACCAAATGCATTTTCTGGCCGAACTGTTCGGTCGGACACTAGTAATTATAAAGCACTGCGTCGAACTAAATTTCTCCACAACATTGTATGGTTCTTTGATTAAAACTATCAATTTTATTAACGATATTGTTAAAATATCTGTGGACGTTTTTTTGCATCTCCTGTCAAAAAGTAAATATACAAATAAAAATATTCTTTTGTTAAACAGAATTAACCAAAAGTTTTCAGTAAATGAATTGAATTTTGAACTGGGACTTTAACGGGCATATTTGTTGTTGTTTCCCATATAAATATTCAATTTAGCTGTTTCGGAAATTTTAACTGGACATTCAATAAACGGGCGTTAGTGTATAAAGTCTTTAAGTAAAATTTAAAGACTACAAAATGTTTAACAACATTTCTTAAGTCGACATAAGTGCATTTGAAAAAAGTCAACAGCTATGTGCTTTATGACTCTTGTGCACAATAATTAATTTATTTAAACATTATTTTGCACAGAATTTGCAAAAAATTATCGTCAAAAAATTACCAATTAACCTTTGTTTGATTTCAAACTAACTTTCAATTAAAAGTTTAATTATGTATTAAATGTTTAATTGAAAATAAATTTGGTGCACACAAAAATTCCGGTTTTTATAACCCAATACAAACACAAAGAAAAGAATGCAAGAATTTAAAAAAATCACCAAAGTTTAAAAAAAAAATCGCTAAAATTTAAAAAAATCGTCAAAAGTGAAAAAACCGATTATATTAAAGACTCGCAAGGATTAAAAAATTCTCAAAATTTAAAAACAAACGTCAAAAATTAAAAACAATAGCTGAAAATCCATATCTATCTATAAATTAAAAAAAAAAATAGCAAAAATAAAAAAATGCCAAATGGAAAAAAAAAAAAAAATATATGCAAATATTAATCATCAAAAATCACTAAGATTTAAAGAAACTCAGCAAAATTAAAAAAAGGTGCGTACAAATCCAAACATTTTAAATGTTTTAATGATAAAGACGTTTTCAATTTTATTTATTTGATATTATAAATTTTAACAATTTTTTTTTTTTTTTTCAATTTTAGCGATTTTTTCAGACTTTGTTGATGTTTTCAATTTTTGTAGCAATTTTTTTTAATTTTAGCGTTTGTTCATTTTTGAAAATTGTTTCAGTTTTGTAATTTTTAAGGATTTGTTTTAATTTTTGGCGATTTTTATAGAAATTTTCGTGTTTTTTGAATTTTTTAGCGATTTTTTCTTTAGTTTTGATATATTTTTTTTTAAATTTTGGGGAATTTTTTACATTTTTTTTTAATTTTGGCAATTTTTCAAATTAAGCGATGTTAATGTTAGCGGTTTTCCCCCCAATTTGTGGCGATTTTTTGCACATTAAAGTATAGTATATATTGTATCTGCTAAAAATTTGTTTGAAATTAAAAAGAATATTCAATTAAAGTTTTGATAGATATGATTAAAACTTTGATTGAAAATAAAGTCAAATAAATAGTTACAAATTGATTTAATAGATACTAAAATTTCTTTAAAAGAAACGAATTCAATTAAACTTTTAATTGAATCAACAAATATTTTAATTGAAACTCGATTTTAGTTTCGTCTGTGTGAGAAGTATTAAAGAAATAATAATAAAACATAAAGATTAAAAAAAATTAAATATCAATGAACATATTTCATAAACTATGAATTTTGCCCATTAAACACATGACACTTTCATACCGTTTATGCTAGAATTAATGAACAAATTTTCGTATATATGAGGAAATTTCCATTAGGATCGATTTCAATGAAACATGTTTCATTAATTCAATAAAACTTTTCTTTGGGAACTTTTTTATGAAAAAATTCATTGTATCAATGAAGGAATTCATTAATATAACGCACAAAACTCGATCAGTGTGGATTAAACCAGGAAAAACTTCCAAATAAAAATTGGAAACCAAAATCTATCTTTAAAATATTTCGATTTATAGTAGTGAAAAATATAATACGCTTCTTTATTATTTAATAAATCTAGAAAAACTTAAGAATTTCAACCAATTTTTGCCTACTATTATAAAAACACATCACTTTGGGCGCCAATATGTTACACAAAAGTTTAAAATAGTTCTTGTTCATTTAACAATAAGTTTGACTATATTTATGTAATTAGATTTCGAATTAAGCTACTTTTAGCCTACTCAAAACCATATTTCATTCAGTTCCACTTCTACGTTGGGCGCCAAAATGTTGTTGTTTGTTGAAGTAAAATATTTCTTATAAAAAACTCGGTTACTTTAAAAAGAATTCGTATAATTTTCAAACAATTATGATATAACCGTAATTCACAAGAAAACAAAAAAACTTCCTTCCCAATCATTAAAATAAAACAATAAAATGTTCACATGATTTAACACGACGACAATGTACAATGTATGGGTGATTGCAGGCAGCCAAGTTCAAGGTCTTAAACTTAACTTTTAAAAACTAAAACAAAATAAAAAAAAATAAATTATAGAAGAACTTACAAACATAAAGAGATAAATAAACAAATAAACAAATATTTATGCAGATGAAATTGTTCAACGTTACACACATGTCATGAATCATGAATACTTAATAATATTGAAAACATAGATATTTCGAATTTAAACCAAAACGGCAACGAAACCACACGATAATGAACCCAAAACACATCAACATGTTATGAGGGTGTTAACATGTGGTTCTATAATGGTTTTGGCCTTAGTAATAGCACATAAAGTAAGTGAAATATCAAATATAACATACACTATGAATTTCTTTTTGAAATTAAAAAAATTCAAATTAATGACATGTTTCAAAATAAAGTTTTAACACGATTTTGTACCTGTGCAATATATAAAGGGTGATTTTTTAAGACCTTTCGGAATTGATTTAAAAAAAAACAACACATAAAATTTAGAGAAATGTATAAAATCTTTATTTGAGTCGATAGAACGATCTATATA
The DNA here is from genome assembly GCA_021234595.1 of Delia radicum. NCBI lineage: Eukaryota > Metazoa > Arthropoda > Insecta > Diptera > Anthomyiidae > Delia > Delia radicum. Next base: position 156,737,667 of record CM037855.1, read on the forward strand.
TTTCAATGTCTAAAGATGATTTCATGTAAATGTTGACCGCGGCTACTCCACAAATGGTCCAAACGCTGGGTCCAATTTTGGCATACTCTGTCCAACATATCGGCCGGTATCTCACTAATAAATTCTTTATTATTGGCTTCCAGTGCGTCAACCGTTGCGGGTTTGTCCCTATAGACATGAGAATTAACATAGAACCACAAAAAATAGTCTAAAAGCGTTAAATCGCACGATCTAGGCGGCCAATTGACCGGCCCCAAACGTGATATAAACTGTTCACCGAACTCGCCTCTCAATTGGGCCAATGTTTCGCGTGCCTTGTGGCAAGTGGCACTGTCTTGTTGAAACATGTCACCCAAGTTCAGTTAATGTCACAAAAGTCCAGCTCTTCCAATTTGTCCGAAAAGCAACTTGTAATCATCGCACGGTAGCGCTCGCCATTCACAGTAACGTGCCTTCGTCGTCTTTGAAAAAGTACGTCGTCTTTGAAAAAGTACGGTCCAATGATGCCACCGGCCCATAATCCACACTTAAAAAAGAAACTTTTCGGGATGCATTGGCAGTTCTTGCAATGCTTCTGGCTTGTCTTCACACCAATGATGGCAATTTTGCTTGTTCACGTATCCATTCAACCAGAAATGAGCTTCGTCGATGAACACAATTTTCCGATAAAAAAGTGGATCTTCATCTAACTTTACCAGCCGCCATTCACAAAAAGTTAGCCGTTGTGGTAGGTCGTGTGGCTTCAATTCTTTAACCAGCTGTATTTTAAAAGGTTTAACACCCAAATCCTTCCGAATCGATAATTCACGGTCATCAACAACACTGGCGGACACAGCTGCGATATTTTCCTCTGTCCGCACTCTACGTATGCGTGTTGGTGGTTTAATGTCCAATAATGTAAATTTGGTGCGAAATTTAGTCATAAGATTCCGAATAGCCGCTTTAGAAGGTCGCCCAAACTGACCATAAATTGGAAGAAGTGCACGATGCACTTTCTTAACCAGGCATGAATTTTGATAATAAAATTCAATAATCCGCAAGCGTTGTTCGTTTGTAAGTCGATTCATGGTTAATTTATAGATCAAACTGAACATGTTTAACATTAACATGTTACACGAAAACATCTGAGCTGCCAAAAACAGTGCTGCCAAAAAGAAAGTTGCTAAAAAATCACCCTTTAGTACACAAATTGTTCTTCAATTAAAAACCCAGTCAAATAGGAAAATCCAAATAGCAGGTTGCAGAACAACTTTCTGTATTATCATAGGTTTGATATAAATATACAAACAATTTTGTTATTATAACAGTTGTTGATTGCTATTTACAGTCTACAAACATTTAGTAAACGTTTCTGCTAATTTAGCGAGTAAAATGTTATTTTCAATTGACTAAAATTCACATTGAATATAACTAAAATTTTGTAAAGTTAACAAATTTATTTTTGCTGTTCTTATTTAATTAGTATTTAGCAAAAAAAAGTTAAATTTAGCAGTTTTTTCGGCAAGGTAATTTTTAACAAATTTTTAGTAGCTTTTTCTGCTCTTTTTACTGGTTTATTTCTATGAGTGCCGATAACGATTCAATAGCTTTTCAATGAACTATTTTTAACCCTAAAATAACACTAAAAAAATTTAATAAAAAAGTTTCTATTTTGTTTTGCGAAATAGACCTCAAACGTTCCGCAATTTTTGGCTTTTTACTGGAAATATATTTTTAAATTTTCTGTAAAGTAATTATGGTCCACCAGAGGAGTTTTAGCAAGTACAATTGTTTTATGTACAAATTTAAAAAATATGAAGTATATAAATTGTTCTTGGTCTAAATTAAAAAATCCTCTGGTGGACCAAAATTAATGTACAGAAAATTAAAAAATATTGTTCCAGTAATATGCCAAAAATTACGGAACTTTTGAGCCCTTTTGCGAAAAAAAAATTCTAAACTTTTTTTGGTCAAAATGCACCACAACCGATAACTTCTATCGCTGGTAGGGAACTGAAGATCCACCGCTTCAAAAATTTCTTACTTATTTTTCTCATATTCAGCTCTTTAATATGCATCGATTCATATTCCTTCAACCAATTCGAAAAGTGCTGTATTCGAAACTCCCTAATATACATACATACATACAAAAATACATACCGTTCATTCCATGAAAGCACTTTTAAAACTTTGATTTTTTTGAACTCATATCATTTGACTTTTTAGATCTTTAAAATTTTTGAAACTCTCGACTTTATATAAGTCTGAAATTTTTCAAAAAATTTAAAACTAGTGGTCTTTGATGACCTACATTTTCTGAACTGGCTACTTCAAAAATTAAAAAAGCTTCTGAAAGCTGGGTTTGTCTTCTTTTACGATTTGTAATCCAAAAATAACCTATTTTTTTAAATTTATTTTTACTGTTGTTGCAGTTTCGGAATGCATTTTCCACTTTTTAATTTAGGTATGCTAGATATTGCTGTTATCTGTAAAACAGGGATGCCAGATAATACCTCTAAAATAACGTTGTCGATTGAAACCCCTATCAACAATCCTTAATATACAGTTACCGAAATAATTGAAATACCGTTATCCGTAAAATACCGTTACTGATATCATTAAAATACCGAGATCCTTAAACTGCCTTTACCGAAATAACTAAAATACCGTTACCGAAATAATCTGACAAGATCAAAAAAAAAAATAAGCCGCCGTAAAAAGATACCTATATTTTCTCCAAAGTTTGATCATAAATTAGCCAGTCATTGAAATTAAAATTCGGACATAATGGGGCTAAAAACATGCTAAATATATCGGTGTGCATTGACATTACCTGTTCAACTAAAATAACGTTCCCCTAAAAAAAACCGTTACCGAAATAACCGAAAAACCATTATCATTACAATAACGTTACCGAAATAACTAAAATATCGTTACCCTTAAAATAACGTAACCGAAATAACTGAAAAATCGTTACCCATAAAATACCATTACCGAAATAAAAGAATGGGATTGAGTTTTGAGCAATAAACGCATCGAATCGATTGCTACCCATGCTGTAAAATGTACTAAACAATTTAGTAAAATAACATTAACCCTAAAATAACCTCCCGAAATAACGGAAAAAAACGTTAACCTTAAACTAACGTAACGATATCACTTAACATTTATACTGGTTTATTTCTATGAGTGCAAATAACAAAATATAAAACTTTTTCTTAATCTTTCTAAAATAATATTTGAATTTTTCTCATTTAAATTTTGAAATCATGCTGGCACGCGTTAATCTTTTGAGTAAATTAAGAAAATTAATTATAAAAACAACAACAGATCATCGAAATGAACGTGCTGGTGCTGGTGCTGGTGCTGTTTTTTTTTTTTTTTTTTATTTTGTTGAATTTTCTTGAATGGATGTATCCATTTTTCTAAAACTCATGTGAAATATATGAACGCTTATCTAACCATTAAAGAAAACAGAAACAAAAAAACTAAAATTTGTATAAATTTTTGTTTATTTCTCTGATTAACATGAAGAACGTTTAATATTTCAAAATTTTGCAATAATTTGGAGAAAAAAAAATAAAAAATATCTACCTACATATTTATCTTATAGAATTATTTGAAGAACACTTTAAAAAATTATTGTAAATCTCTAAAATTGATAAGAAATTGTCGAGAAATTCAAAATAGTTGTCCGTGTACATTTATCTTTGTTAATTTTTGAAACACGGGCGTTGTTCCAATAAGTGCTCTTTTTGCCCTGCGGTGCTTAGTTTTCGAGGAAAGCGCGATCGAAATTGGGGGAATTGGGATGAGTTTTGAAACATTTTTGGTAGAAACATTTTTTCTCTACCTCGTTTACTTTTCGAGTTATGGGCGGTTTTTATTTAGGCGATTTTTGGAAGGTCAATATTTCGAAAACTAATGTAGCTGGAGAAAAAATGTTTGGAGCATTGTCCAAAACTCAAGTCCATTACCCTACAATGGTCCTAAATTGCGCCTTGATTGGCTAGATTTTTAGATCGCATTTATTGGGAACATCGCCTGTGTTTCTAACAGGGTTAAATGTACACGGACAAATTTTTGTCAATATGTAAATTTTTTTCTAAATAATCGCCTATTTGCGGAATTTTTTTTTGGTGATTTTTTTAAATTTTTTTGAGTTTGATTAAATTATGGTGATTGTTTCAACATGAACGAGTTCTAATTTTGGAGTTTTTTATTTTTCCTTTTTGAAGATTTTTCCAATTGTAGGGGTTTTTTCAACTTTTATAACCTTTTCACTTTTGGCTATTTTTTTTATTTAATTTTAGCGATAAATGGGAAATCCCTCCGCCCCCTCCTCATCCCACTCAAAATAATATTTTTCAATACAAAAATGTAAAAAAGATTAAAAAATTTATTTTTACGCACTTGCATAGTAAATTTACACATATTTTGTTCAGCAACTTACCGTAATGTGTGCATTTTTTTTTCCATTTCATTTCATTTATTCAATTGTAATACATGTATCCTAATTGGCCTATAAAATTATATTACAAGTAAAATTTAATACTATGAGAATAGAAATACTTAAATCTAAAAAATCCCTGCGACTTCTCTAAAAACACACTCTACTTAAATAATTTAAAATGAAAACCCAATTATCAAGTGACATTATGAGTAATAAGAAGTAAAATACTCACGAAGCCTACGTTTAAATGATTCAACAGAAAACTGGAATGATCTCAGATTCCTTGGCAAATTATTCCACAACCGGCCAGATCTAATAGCAAATGAATTTTCATAAACTGCGTAAGAGATGAGTGCATACTCTATTTGAGGATTTCTTTGAGAAGGCAAAAAAGAAATTAAACGAAAAACACTCTCAGGCTCACGGAAAAAAACTATCTTATACAAATATATTAATAGTCGAAATTTAAGATAATCATCAAATGTTAGATTAAGAAAATCCCTCAAATATAAAGACACATGGGCTCTAAGTCTTAGTGCATAGACAAAACGAACAATTCTATGAATAACGTATTTAATTCTTTTTTACTAGTCTCAGAACAACCAGAAAATACTTCAATACAATAATTCACCTGAGACAAAAGCAAAGCATGAGCAATAGACTGCTTGACAGATAAAGGCAACCACATATTTAGACGATAAAGCCTCCGTAACGTAAAAGTAACTCTAGAAATCAGGTTGTTAATGTGGGACTCGAAAGACAGTCTGTCATCAATCAAAACACCAAGACAACGTAAATTACTGACAGTCTCAATAATGTTATTACATATGTTTAAGTTCAGATGAAATATATCAGATCTACTAGATTTGAAAATTAAAGCTTTAGTTTTTGAAGGATTTATACTTAAGCTATTTCCCACCATCCAATTATTCAAAACAGATAAATCATAATTTATAGAAGCCTCCAGAGCATCCATAAATTGACGTTCCCCTGACCATAACAACTGTCTATCATCGGCAAACAAAAAAGGTTTACAACGACTATAACTTAGAATATCGACCAATTCATTCAAGAGCACGCAAAATAGGATAGGTCCAACAACAGAACCTTGCGGTACCCCTGATTTGATATTCAATACATAAGAACTCCTACCGTTTAAAGATACGTACTGCTTACGATTAGATAGATAAGACCATACATAGAGTAAATTTATCCAACTTATACTTAGTAGGAGTACAGTTTCTTACTATAAGTTTTGTAAATTTCAACAGAAATTAATTAGAGTGTAGATATATTTTTTAAAAAATGTACATTACAAATTTGTTATAAATTTTTCCTGTAATTTCATTTAATAATTTTTCAACATTTTGACCTTTTTAGCTGTGAGCAAAAAAGATCAATTCCAACAAAATGTATTTTTGTTAGAAAGGTTGAGGTTAAGAAATCGAATAAACGTTTCTCTTTAAAAATTATAAACACTATTAATTTTTAAATATATTTTTATTAACTTTAATTTATCTACATTTTGACCTTTGATTTTATTAGAAAAATTAATTGAATGTTTAAAATATTTTTGTTTTTTTTTTTTTAAGTGGAAAGAAACAAATTTAAAATTTTTTAAATTTTCCCCCTTTCATTAAGTTCAAAATATTATAAATAATTTAAAATTTGAATATTGGAGCAAATCTGGACGATAAATATTTAAATGTAGTTCTTCTAGTCATTGTATAAAATATTTAGTGGTTTCAACACTAATTGGATTATTAGAGGTTTCCTCTATATACATTGCAAAGATTAGCCGTGTAATATGCTAAAGTTCAATTAACCTTTTATACTAGTCAAGGAAGTTATTAAAACTCCCCCATAGACATTTATGACCAAGTCTATATTTCATCACTTATTTTTTTTGTTACAGTATACAGTAAGACCTGCCAATGACAGAAAATCCTATCAAAAAGAATCCCATATAAGGAAAAATTTTATATGGATCAATAAAATAAAAAATGAACTTAAAATTGAGTGTAAACTTTTTAATGGAATAATTTTCTGCGACCGTTTTTGTCTAACATTAAGAGGTCTTACTGTGTTTATATTACCGACCATGATTCTATAAAAGCACTGTGAACACAAAACTTTATTTTACCATTCATTATTTGTGTAATTTGCACACACTGACTGTATATGTATTAAGATGGCACTTATTTACATAGAATATATTTTTCAACATTTCAGGGATTAATAAAAAAAAAAAAAACTGATGCTCCATATCAGTTTATTTTAATCGGCCTCATAATAGTATATAGTTTTATCTAATTTAATATGTCGCCACACTCAGAATATTTCATAGTTAAAATTAACAAAAATGTTAGTTACTTTGTCGAAACAAATTATTTCGTAAAATGAACCTATATCATTTCATAAATTGTTCGTATATTTTCTTTGTAATATTCACGATATTTTTGTTTTTTTATGAAAAATTTGTTGTACAACTAAAATATTTTATATGTTAAATAAACGAACAAATTTCTAGATTTACTAAATGTTTTGTTGATTTGGAAACAAAATGTTTTGTAAAATTAAAAAATTTTGGGCTTTCAACGAAAATATTTTTTTTTTATTTTCCGGAAATTCTTAAAAGTAAAGCAAACACATTAAATTTACTCACGTGATCGTGCGCGAGTGTGAGTAGGAAATAATTCTTCGTGAGTGAGTGTGCGTGAGTCGAATTTGACCAACAAAATTTCTTTTGCTTTTAATACATATTTCCTTTGATTTCTTCCCCAATTTAATATTTTTGGATTTTTCAAACTCGGGTAAAAATGAATCAATTTATGAACATGTATGAACTCATCCATGCTCATATATGAAGTGATTCGAGGTCATACATATCCATATACCACTATATAGGATTCATATATGTTCAGAATAGTTCATATGTGATCATATATATAAATGTTAGCTCAATTTTCTTTAAAGTACACATATGAACATGTATGGGAATGTATAGACATGGATGATTATTAGGGTGCCCACGCTTGTATGGAAAAGTAAAAGTATTGTCCAATACTTTCTCCACAAGCCTGATTTTGTTTCTTTTACTTAAATATATGTGTATACCAAAAATTGGCTCAATGGGACAATATTTAGAGGTCGCGATGAATGGCGACTTTTATGTTTCACATCTTTTAGTACATGCATTTACTACTGGCTTATCATTATTGTACTTCTTTATGTATTGGAGATACTTTTTCACACTTTTTTTGATCTTTACTAGATTTACATTCGTTAAAATTCAAATATACACATTGATCCCTTTATATAATTATTTAACTTATTGTGAATGCAGAATTACAAGAATCGAGTTTATGTTAGCAAATTTCAGAATTTCTTATTTTTCTTTCATGCACTTACTTTCCTCGTATTAAAACAAAATACTGTATTAATAAGGGGCATCCCCTGATTGTTGTTTCAAAAGTAAAAAAAAATGAGCGAAGTTCATTGATAATAATTACATTAAACAAGAATTAAACGAGGACTATGCTTTAACACTACCGCCTCTAAAATTGAAAATCGAAAAAAAATTCCGGCAAACCATTTTGAGAAATAAAGTTTTTCAAAAATATTTTCGAAAAATAAAATTCGTGGACACAAATAAAATTTACGGAAAATTTTCCGTGGAAAAAACTCAGCTTCTGAAACTTTTACTTAAAAATAATTAAAGTTTTCATTAAATTTTTTGAAAAATATTCAATATATGATAGGTTTCACACAAAGTTTAAAATAAGTGAATGATGGCTAACGTGAGTCACTTCCTAGTTTTTGGGCTATGTATAAAAAAGAAAGTGGAATATTCTAAGCCCAAATACAGCGGAGTATATGCCAATACTTTAAGCATATTTGGGCTATAAATCATTTTCTTGCGTCAACTAATATAAAAAAGTTATATAACGATTTTTAAAACAACTGAAAAAGCTCACTTGAGCGAACATGTTTGCTAAAGTGATCCATTAATAAAATAGTTAGAAAATAATGTAAAATTGACAAAATGTGTAATAGAAACAAAACGTTGCGTTTATTTTATAATGATAACTTTTTTATTGCGGTCAACAATTCTTTTATGGTTTTGTGACAAATTGTATGGAATAGACAAAAATATATTTTAAGTAATGCATAACAAATTTAAAAAAGACTAAAACTTTGAAACAAACCGATTAAAGTTAATGATAAGAAATTATATTAGTGGATCTTTTTAGCGAACAAATAAGCTATAAACTAGCAAACATGATGACAATTTATTTTTTTAAATTTCTTCTTATAAATTACTTTTTTAATCCGTCAATTATTTTTATTAAAATTCTGCATAAAATCCTTACCGTTTGCTAGAAGCCGATTTGGAAAATTAGCAGTTGCCAGTTTTGACATATTCATACAACAACAAGGAAAAAGTACTTTTTAAATAAATCTTTAAAGTTGACGTCGACTTTTAGTCCGCTGATTTTTAAAATTATTTAAAAAAATTTAGATAAAATTTAAAAAATATGTTGTTTTTCAAAAGTGTTTTTTTCTCGAAAAAACCGCTATTTTGTGACTTATTGTAAGTCTGCAGATATTAGAGCAGATTAAAAAAAAAATTCTTAGGCATTTCTGAACATTGCAAGTCCAAATTGGCTAAAAAAAACCTAAATGTGTTTTGCGAAAGTCCAAGCAAGATGCTTTTTTGAAATTTTCTATCGTAATCTCTTCAAAAATAGCATGTTTGAAAAACAAATTTAGAATCGGGGTAGCGAAAACTGTTTAGTTCAACTCAAAGGCGAATTTTAGCGTGTAGCAAAAAAAAGTGTTTATTTTTGTAATTGATTCGCATTTCAATAAGTTCCAACCTAATTTGGATGTATACCATTAGGTTAAACATATTTATTTGTGGTCATACTATGGAGTAAAGTATACTCCAACTCATATGAGGTGTTATTTAGAAAAAACAAACATTTCATTAAATTACCAGTTCCAGTGCCCATTAACATTAGCCATGCACCACAGCAGTAACTTTGAGGTTTTTGCTCTTTTACAAACAACACTAATTTTTTAAAACATTTTAAATAAATGACAATTCGAATATGTTTGTCGTCCGTCCGTCGTCTAACTCACACTATTTCACTGTGTGAAATATACATGCAAATAAGTGCACACTCTGCAGTTGGAGGCAATAACACTACTCGACAAATTTCACTTTTTTGCACAAAACCCTCTTTGAAATACACATTTTTTAATAGACTTACGTATGGTGATCCGAAATCTGTGAAAACATTTTTTTTCTTCAGTTGCAGTTTTTTTAATTATTAAATTTACATCATTTACCCAATTTTTTCGTATATTTTACTTCATTTTTCGAAATTTCATGAAATTGCATGAATTTTTTTTAAGAATATACTAGGGCGGTTCTAAAATAGCCGACCTAACAATGAAATCTCAACAAGTTTTTTTTATAGTAATTAAATGTGCTAAAGTCCCAAAACTTATTTAACAAATTGTGAAAAACAATCTGCTGTAGGCGAGTCCCTATCCGGATTTCATTCCTGCCCAAGGAAATCTTCAGGGGACTTTGTTATTAGAATTTCTAGAGATATTTGTTATGTTAAATCACAAACTCAATGAGAATTTCTTGTCCTCGTCTAGGAGCGAGATTCAAAATTTAAAATATCAAAGAAAAAACAAAAACAACAACAACATGTTATCACAAATACTACTCTGTATCTTCCAAATACTACTCTGTTTTTTTTGACAGACCTAGCAATGTAGTGACGTTTATTCAAGTAAATCAACAATAGAAAATCATATGTTTTCTATTAGTGTCAGTTACATTTAAATTTGCACAAGCACAAGCACCTGCATAGTTGTTATTTTAAATTTATTTTCATCGGGATAAACATTAATTGCATTTATAGTAATTAAATGTGCTAAAGTCCCAAAACTTATTTACCAAATTGTGAAAAACAATCTAAATTTAAAATAACAAATATGCAGGTGCTTGTGCAAATTTAAATGTAACTGACACTAATAGAAAACATATGATTTTCTATTGTTGATTTACTTGAATAAACGTCACTACATTGCTAGGTCTGTCAAAAAAACAGAGTAGTATTTGGAAGATGACAAAGCCAATTGTGATAATATGTTGTTGTTGTTTTTGTTTTTTCTTTGATATTTTAAATTTTGAATCTCGCTCCTAGACGAGGACAAGAAATTCTCATTGAGTTTGTGATTTAACATAACAAATATCTCTAGAAATTCTAATAACAAAGTCCCCTGAAGATTTCCTTGGGCAGGAATGACATCCGGAAAGGGACTCGCCTACAGCAGATTGTTTTTCACAATTTGTTAAATAAGTTTTGGGACTTTAGCACATTTAATTACTATAAATGCAATTAATGTTTATCCCGCTGAAAATAAATTTAAAAAAATTTTAAGTTTAAAACTACGACTTCCCTTAATTAATCGTCATTCTGGTTATCATCGAACCCACTGTGCGTCGAGTAGTGTAATGAGAGGAGGGGACACTGCATATTGCGTATATTGTATGCAAAGTTTTATACATTTTGTTTTGTGTAATATTTCATACTTACAGTCTGGGTCCTATGATGTATTTCATATATAGAATTAGAGTTTTGTGTAAATTTTGTAATACGAGTAGAGTTCAAGGGAATTAACCAATGCAAAAAAAAAAATTACAAAGTACATGGAACAGTTTTACATGCACTATGTAAGTTTGCATTAGTTTGTTTGTTAGTGGATGTATTGTTTAATGGATATGGGATAAAGTTTACTGGCCTGAAAGTAAAGTTTTTTGTTTTTACAATGTATTTACTGACCAATTTTATCACAGTTTGTAGACCATACATTCCAATAAGTAATGCTAAAGAAGGGAAAATTTACCAAGTTTTTGGTTAAACATAGAAAAATCTAAAATAATTTATACACACAGAGAAATAAAGTACCAACCAAATTGAAAAGTGTATTTTAATGGTAACAACTTGTAAATTCAGTTAGTACAACGATATTTACCTTAGATTTTTGAATATATTTATGTGTTGGTACTAAAATTCAGTTGAATTAACCGAATTTTGTTGTGAAAACTAATGCTCAGTTGTACAAAACCACTGACATTCGTAATAAACTAATTTGAGTCCTAGTAACCAAATTTCAGATTTCAAATAGCTAAATTTTTCTTTGTGTGTACAAAAACTTGGTAAAATTATTATTATATAAAATTTACACCATAAAACTTGGCTAAAACTATTTTTTTTTATAGCAATTTATTGCCAATTTTTTGTTACCCTACATAATTCTTGTTTAAACTACATTTAAGCCCAGTGGCGTACCCAGGGGGGGCCCTGGGGACCAAAGCCCCCCCCCCCCCCCCCCCGAAATATTTTCGATTTTATATTTTATTTTTGTTTTGGTTAGTATGTAATAAATGAATTTATAATATTTTTTTGAGACTATAATTTTTCAAACTAATGATATATTAACTGAAATTGATCTATGGAAACACTACCATAAAGACCATCAAATCCGCTAGATGCTATTCAAGATTGCAACAAGGAACTTTTTCCAAACGTTTACATGTTTTTACATTTACTGATAGTAATTCCTGTTACAGCTGCATCCGCGGAGAGAAGATTTTCCACCCTAAAAAGAGTGAAAACATATTTAAGGAATTCTATGGGTGAAGCTAGACTTGGTGCTCTAGCTCTTGCATCAGTGTATCGAGAAAAGCAGGGACCGAAAATAACAGTTATTTCCAAATTTTTAAACAAAAAAAGCAATTAGAAGTAAATGTCGGAAAACTGTTTAAAGCATACCATTTTGATCCTTATGAACTAGTCTATAATAAAATGCATTGCTTTTTAAAATTTTGATTTTTATTTTTTCTAGCAAAAATAAAAGTTTTTTTTATTTTTATTTTTTTGAGCAAAAATAAAAAATATTTTTTGATTTTTATTTTTTCGAACAAAAATAAAAGTTATTTTTTGATTTTTATTTTTTTGAGCAAAAATAAAAGTTATTTTTGATTTTTATTTTTTCGGGCAAAAATAAAAGTTATATTTTGATTTTTATTTTTTCGAGCAAAAATAAAAGTTATTTTTTGGTTTTTATTTTTTCGAGCAAATATAAAAGTTAATTTTTGGTTTTTATTTTTTCGGGCAAAATTAAAAGTTATTTTTTGATTTTTATTTTTTCGGGCAAAAGTTATTATTTGATTTTTATGTTTTCGAGCAAAAATAAAAGTTATTTTTGATATTTATTTCAATTTCTTGAGTTGAAATTCCATAAGTTATAATTTTTTATTTTTATAACGAATAAATAACAAATAACGCAGTTATATTATATATAATATATAAATTTTATGGTTGCCTTTTGTAATATTATCGAGTTTTATAATCAGTAAAACTTATTTTTAATATGACGATTTTTTTGAAGAATTCTTGTTTTAAAAATGACGAATTTAATTTCAAAAATTGGCGCACTGCTCGTACAAATAGAGATGTTTGCCTTGTAGTTAGATACTTAAAAAATGTATAATAATATATATTAATACAGTTATCACAAAAAATAACATTGCAAAATATTTGCTGTATATCTATTATCACTGAAAAATCATAATTACAAAGCTAATAACTTTTATTTTTGGTAAAAAAAAAAATTAAAACCAAAAAATGACTTTTATACTTGCTCGAAAAAATAAAAATCAAAAAAAACCTTTTATTTTTGCTCGAAAAATTAAAAATCAAAAAATAACTTTTATTTTTGCTCGAAAAAATAAAAACCAAAAAATAACTTTTATTTTTGCTCGAAAAAATAGAAATCAAAAAAATAATTTTAGCTTTTGCTCGAAAAAATAGAAATCAAAAAATAATTATAACTTTTGCTCGAAAAAATAAAAATCAAAAAATAACTTTTATCATCTGGCTTTTATGAAAAAAGGAATAATTTTTACGGTCCCTGGAGAAAAGGTTGAACCTGACATTGACATTGACATTTTGACATTGACACTTTTATGAAAAAAAATCGTTGAATTAAATTTTAAGAGTATATAAGGATCTTAATTAATATGATAGCTCACTTTAAAAATCAAAATAAAATTATTTAATTGATACATAAATTTGTTAAATATTTCAAAAAAAAAACTTGTTTGTAGATATAAAAAAACTAAAAAAAACAAAGACATGTCAAAACATTTTTGCTTCAAAATTGCTATCATAACTGGGTATACCGTCAATGGTAACTTTCCCATCCAAAACATATTTAACAGATACAAAATATTAGTGTCCGACCGAACTCATTTTTTTCGGCCGAAGCCGAACTTCGGCCATAATATCAATGTTCGGCCAAAGCCGAAGCTAAACTTTTTGTTTTAATAAAAAAAAATATAAATTGTTTTTTTATATCAATAAATTTAAACCAAAATTATATACTTTTCAAACAAAAAAAATTTAAAAAACAAAAATTGGGCCCCCCCCCCCCCCCGAAACAAAATCCTGGGTACGCCGCTGTTTAAGCCATATCCTTATCATTTTACAAACTTTTCCAGAAGTCCCTTGTAGCGGAAAAAACATACATTTTTATAGAATTTATTAAACCACATACCTGTATGCATTATATGAAAACTTTATATTGTATTTAAAAACCATTTGTCAAACAAAACCTAACCAACTTTTAGTAATTTATGCCAAAATTCAGTGGAGCGTTCAAATTTTTCTATTTGCAAATACTAAAAACTCATTTTCATTTTCAAACATCAACATTAGAGTTGAACGAAAGTAAAATTTTCTAAAATTATTAAATTCTAACAGTGTAAAAAGTTAAGGAAAACGATTAAAAATGTGTGGAAAATAAAATGTTTAAGATTGACTAGATTTATAAAATACACTAAAAAAAATGATTGTCCATAAAATTTCAATTAAACTTTTATATGATTTCAAACTCACTTTCCATTAAAAGTTTAATAATGTCTGTTAAATGTTTAATTGAAAATGAATAAACAAAATTTCCAGTTTTTTTAAAAAATAATTAGGGTTTTTTTATTCCCGAAATTCTTTTAAATTTCACGGGATTTATACACTTAAAAAAAAAGTAAGTAAAGTCAGCAAAATTTTAGTCAGGAGGGTGTTTGCAGAAAAATTGCTAATGTCAGCAAAACCTTTTGCTGATAATCAGCGAGCTGATTTTTAGCAACAAAATTAGTAGTAGTAAGTAGTAAAAAACTCAAACAATTATACTTTAGTTAATTCATTTGCTGAAAATGTAAATTTTTTTGTTATTCTTTTGAATATCATTGATACTGGAGCCAAAAGCGATTAGTTTTCAGAAACTAATTGTATAGCTGCCAAATTTCATACAAATTTTAAAACAAAAACCAAAAGTTTTCAAAAACTACTATCCGTAGCCGAACTTCTCAAATTTTTTACTCTGGTGGTTGATTTTTTTTATGTCTTACAATCGTTGTACTTTTTAGTTATTTTCCTTGTCTCTACTACATCATGAAATGCCGCGACATCTACTTAATTCTGCATGTATCTTGCAATATGGTTGTCGTCCATACTATTAATGTGCTTATCAGCACAATTTCTTTTAGCAAAATAAATAAGTAAAACATTAGTAAATATTAGTAAAACATTATTTCAAAACAGTTGCGATTTTGACGATTTTTTTTTCCCAAATTTTTGCGATTTTCCCCCAATTTGATTTAAAGTTTTAAAGTACATCTATTAAATATTTATTTAAAATTAAAAACAATATTCAATTACATTTTTAATATCCTGTAAAAAATAGACATATGTGGATTCATACATGCGCACATATGTTTAATACATGTCCACATGCATCCATACATGATTCATATGTGTATGTGAGATAATATTTACAATCATACATATTCATACATTTCTATACATGGTCAAATATGTACATTAACGAAAATTGAGGTAATATTTACATGTATGATCACATATAAACCCATATTAGCATATATGAATCCTATATAGTGGTATATGGATATGCATGGCCTCGAATACCTTCATATATGAGCATGATTGAGTTCATACATGTTCATAAATGGATGCATATATGTTGATTTTTTACCAGGTAGATATGATTAAAACAAATTTTTTTTCTGTGCAAATAAGAATTGTGGATCATTATTCTATTTCTTTTAGGAACATGAAGTATGATTTCATGAAAAATAAAAGAAGTTGGGGAATAAATGAGTGATCTAAAGGAAAAAACTAATTCAAGAATGAAAACGAACTAAATAAGATGTGAACTATAATGCCTAACTCTTCGCTAAAAATTATCCACACATAAAACTACGGAAAACATGTCAAAATAACAAAACAAAAACATGCTAAAATAACAAAAACTTTCGTAAAATTAACAAAAATCTGTTAGTTTTACGAAAGTTTTCGTTGTTTTTACATTAATTACGTATTATTATGAGTTTTGTGCAGACTTATCTAAATTAATTTTTTACTGGCATATAGACAAAATGTTCGTTTAAAATCAGTTTTGAGATCTATTTCCATAATTTTTCAGTAAAACCGTAAATTTTTGAATTTCAGTCCTCTCTAATTTACATAATATAGTATGAGTACATATTTATTTATTCAAATACATACTATCGCTTTTGTATTATTTGCAAACAATCAAGCAATTGTGTTTAAAACATGAAATTAGGTAAATTGCATGAAAACCTAACAAAATTAGAACAATTTTACATGAGTGTACATTTGTTTATGTACATTAAAGAGTAAATTACTTAACTAAATATTTAGGCGGAATTTATTTTAACGGAGAAACCTTAAATTTTTCAAACATAATAATATAAAACTTCCCAAAGCAAAACTATATATTTTCTATTTTTCTTCAAAAGCAGTTAAAGCCCGACGTTGGGCGCCATTTATAAACAAATAGTAAATTATTTTCGTTAAATCCCAAAGTATTCCGAGCTAGACTATTTTAAAGTTTTGAAAAAATGCTACACTTCTAAATACAAAGTGCACACATTGTGCTGTATAGAAAATTGCATTTTATATTAGATATTATCAAATATTTCATGGTGATTGTTTGTATACAGAAATGCAATTACTATTTTATTATATAATATTTCGATTTGGCAATAATTTGTATTAGTCGATAATTATTAGTTGCTATTTTAAAGATGTTAAATCTAAAATAATATACTAGATTAAGGAAAAGTAAGGAGAAAATATTTATTTTACAAAAATTGTATCTGTTTTATAGATTTCAACGAATTTGGATTTATAAATTTTGAACTATAAAACAATAGAATAACCTTCCCGGGTAAAAATAGTTATATTCAGTCCTATATAATATAATTCATATCTGACTTTGTATGGAGTCACATTACGGCTTATATAAGTATACAAATGCATTTGACAACCCTACGAAAAAATTTTATATATATTCATATATAACTTGATATAATTATATATATTAACGTAGCCATATTAATCGATATATATTTATATCTGATATTTATTTTTACGAATATTTTTAATACAGCTCTATATACATAATTTGTCGTTATATCTCATGTTATATATGTAAGTTGATCTTTTTATCTCATCATATATACTTGATATAGCTAAATATTAGATCATATATACTTGAAAAAAGTATTGAAAAAAGTAAAACTAAAAAAAGTTGGAAAAGCTACACTTAAAAACAAAAGTTCAAAGTTAATAGAATACATAATATTTCATGAGTAAAAAAAGAACTTCAGGTGCTCAAAATCGGATAATCCACATAAAGCAAAAGTAAATAAATATAATTTGTCTTCTTTGATAATTATATATAATCATATATGGTAGAAACAATAAAAAGTTTTATCACTTTTACATATAATTGTATATAGCACCACATATTAGTCAAATTGAAATCACGTCTAATTTTCCAATCGATTGATTTATATTTAAATTTTCATTATTATTTGGAATGAGAAACAAAATATCAGTGCGGATTTCCAAAGAATTTTATGAAGTTATATCAAATTTGATAAAATTTTATTTAACTGGGATCTCATGAGATAAGGTTCTTTATGTAATTTTCGGATCAGCTATGATATGATGCGATAATGAATAATATATGACTATACATGATTATATATATATGACTATACATGATTATATATAGGACCTTTTCTCATAGGTAATTTTTATTGAGAGCATTTTTTATATGATACTTGATATAATTATATATCTCTAAATCTTCCTCTATAAGTATATAACGACATAAGGCATATAAAAATCCAAATATATGTAATGATCGATATGATTATATATGGTCCCATGCTTTGTCTTATTAAATTATATGTGACGTCATACTGACATTATTTTCCTTACACTTTTATATGCAATTATATATAATCCCTTACAAATTTTGATAACGTTCAATATCAAATTAAGTTATCTGAAAGTTAAGTCTTTATTACATACAAGATTGTATAATATTGTTTTCACTCGGGTTTAAATAAAAAATGGGTTTATTATTAAAACCACTAAATATATTGTGGATAATTTTTTAAAATTTAGTTGTTTCATTTAAAATATTTGGGTCTTTAAAATTGTTGATTTCTCGAAATTTTAATTTTCAACTTAAATATTTTTAAGCATAACTTGAAGTTACAAAAAGAATACCTAAAATTATATAAAGTCAGATATATTTATTTAGATATATTTATATCTAATTAGATATAATTTCCCGGATATTGGCCAATCTCGGATATAATTGTATCAAATCATTTCAAATTTTATATAAATAGATACAGTAGTGGTCAAAACATTTGGAACTGAGATCGCATTTGTTGTTTTCATTGATTGATTTTCTTCAAATCACACTTAGTTACTAAAATTTATTTTTTACATATTCTTCATACATTGTTTTATGTTAAACAAATAAAAAAAATTAATTCCGTTAAATTAAAACAACAAAAAAATTAATAATACTAGATGTATTCAAAATGCAGGTGTTCAAAACATTTGCAACTCTCATTATTCTTACTCTTAACGAAACAATTTATATTAACAAATGCTAAGATTTAACGGTAATCGCATTCCTTTTTAATATGAGATTCAGGCCGTTACATTTTTTAAACAAATTTATTATAATTATTGTTCTTTAATAGTTGTAATTAGATGTTGGAAGCATAAACATCGTAAGAAAAATTTTTGTAAAAAATGGCAGGAAATAAATACAATTCTGATTTTAAATCAAAATTTTTAAATGATTTTCAAAATGGACTTTCCCAAAATGGACTTTTGCAAGATGGACTTTTGCAAAATGGACTTTCCGCATTGTTAATAGTGGTAACATTCACACAACTCATAAAGGTGGAAGACCCCGTATTACAACTGTAAGAGAAGATCGGAAAATCAAGATTTTTTTTACGAAATATCCCAAAGCAGTTATCAGAGAAGCTAAAACTGAACTTTTAATAGATGCCAGTCTTCCCACCATTAAAAGAAGAGCCCGAGAATATGGTCTTTGAAGTTATAGATGTACAAAAGAACCGTTTGTGTCGGAAAAAAAACCCATTTGAACTGGACTCAACAGCAATGGAAAAATGTATTGTGGTCAGATGAGTCTAACTTCAACCTCCGGGGTGGAAGAGCCAATGTTGGAAGACCACGAGGCGAATGGGAAATGCCACTCTCATGGACCTTCCAGCACGACAACGACCCAAAACACACGGCGGGGGTTGTTTGGCTGCTGGAAATTGAAATTAATATCATGTCGTGGCCGGTTCAATCTCCCGATTGAGACCATTTGGATGATTGTAAAACGGAATATCGGCAATAAAGTATTCCGAAATGGTGATGAACTTTTCGTCGAGTTGGAGAAGCAGTGGAATGAAATTTCTGAAGATTATATTAAAAAGCTCATTGCCTCAATGCCTACGAGTGTTCAGAAGTTATAAAAAATAATGGATATGCTACAAAATACTAAGCGTTAAAACCATTGTTTGTATTTCCTGTTAATTACTTTAAGAGTTGCAAATGTTTTGAACACTGCACTATCGACTTATTTTTTTAAAATTACTTTTTTTATTTTTGAGAAGTTATGAATAACTTTTTTGTATTTGTTAAATAATATGCTATAACTGAATTTAATAAAAAAAAAAACAAAAACTTATACCACAAATCTTTTTGATCAAAAAAATTATAATTACCTAAACCATGATTTCAGTTGCAAATGTTTTAAACACCACTGTATTTGTCTCACTCTAACACAAAATGTAAACCAGTTTAGAAGCATAAGAAGAATGTTTTTGATTTGTTTGTTTTACCAAGCGAGGAAGTTATATGCGTGTCACAGATTATACACAGATGTGTTACCGAAAGTGATCTCGAACCGTATGGGTTTATTCACATTGCACTGATATGAAGAGAGATAGTTATAGAGAATCTAAATGTATTTTGTATTACACATTTGAAATGTTTGAACACCACTGTACATGTAGATGACCCATTTTACGGACCAAATTGTATGTGTTTATATTTGTTAACTTATCAAATCAGATATAATAATATTAAAATTTTTACCCGGGTTTTTTTTTATATTTATTTATTTGTTTCTCTATCGAAAACTAACTTATATTTATTTATATTTTCGTTATAAAGTTATTTATATTTTAATAATTTATTGATTTTTGCTAATTTTTATTTTTCGATTTCTGTTTTATTTCCAGATAACTATAATCGAACGCCAAGTATTCGATTTTCTTGGATACATGTGGGCGCCAATATTTGTTAATTTTTTTCATATATTATTTATAATATTTGGATTTTATGGAGCATATCATTTAGAATAAAATATATAATAACAGTAAGTATTATAAAAATAAATAAAATTTACTTCAAATTTGTATTGATTAAACAGCCTTGGGCGACATCAATTACATTTCACAATCATTGTGAAAGTTTTCTATATCATTAGTAATATCAAACCTTTACTCGCACGTGTGAGCTTAAACGCTTAATTCAAAAATTTGTTAAATTTTTAGTACCAAACAAGAAATTGCTTAAGCCTAAAAGTGTGAGTGTAGGTCTGAAATTATTAATGATATAGAAAAATTTCACAAGTGAATGATTATGAAATGTAATTGAAGCCGCCGTGATTAAACACTACACCTATTGTAATTGAAATTCAGAAAATATAAATTGAAATTCACAATTTCCATTTGAAATTCAGAAAATATCAATTGAAATTTAGAACAAAAGGTGTAGAGAAATAATTGAATTTGATACTTGAGATAAAGCTTAAACAAAAACAGTTATTTAGTTTTTCGAACGAGTAAAAAAAAACGGAATTTATTAAAAGCTTTAGATTTGGGTGTCCCTTAAAAATAAATTTCGTCATTACCACCCCACAGTTTTATTACAAATGGAAGAAATCGATTTTTTTTTGGAAAACATTAACCCGTGCTAAAAGTTGGCCGAAAATTACCCATTTTGGAAAAAAGTGTATTATTATTAAAAACTCCAAAAATTCTAAATTTGTAAATTTTCAAAAAAAAAACATTTCATTTATGCATTTAATATAATCAAAATTATTCAGATATCGGATATCATTAACCCACTTTAGACTGGAATTGGTCCATGAGTTTGATAAAAAATGCAAAAACATATTTTGTAAAATTAAAAAAATAAATTGAAAAAAATTATACTACGAGTTTGTGTTTGAAGCGACTCATTTCCAGGACATTTTATAAAAATATCTTATTTTGTCAAAATGTAAGAAGAATATAGATGTTTTTATTAAACGATTCTGTAAATTTCATTGTGGTTCTTTTATTCTGAAAAGTAAAAACATAAGCCTTATATGGCTCAAGTTACGCAAAATAATGGACATTTTTTTGATCCATTTTGAGACTTTATATTAATTTCTTGTGTTCATAATTTAAATTAAACTTCATGGTTCTTTTTTGTCCCTCGGCCACTAAGGGTTAAAGATTTATTGGATAAAAGAAATGATAACAATAGTCTAACAAAATTTAAGTGATATTTATTTGAAAATCATAAAAATTTCTGTAAATTTCCTGTTGGGTCTTTTTTTTGCCTAAAAGTGCAAAAATTAACCTTATAACGATCAAGTTACATAAAATAATTATTTTTATTAAGTGAAATTTAAGTCATAATTAAAATTAAGTTTAATGGGTCTTTTTTGCACCATGTCACTAAATATAACTATTAACTAATCACATTTAAGTGATATTTTCCCAAAATTATGCAAACTTTAATAAAAACATAAAAATTTTGTTCTTTTTAGTTTTTCAAATTGTAATATTTGTTTCCTGAAGAAGTCACCCAATGTGGAGACCAAATATTAGAAATAATTAATTAATAAATAAATGATCTTAAGCTCGTTTAAACTAAAAAGAATAAAATAAAAGAAGATCGAAGAAAACTTAGCATTTTTATAAAAATTTTGTTTAATTTTTGACAAAATAAACAATTTTTATAAAATGTGGTGGAAAGGTGTCGCTCGAAACACAAACTCGAATTATCATTTTTCTAATTAGTTTTTTTATTTTATAACAATTATTATATAATAAAAATAGCAATCGACATCTCCATTTTATAAAATCTTTAAAATTAATTTTAAAAAGACGTGTTTTGAATTTTTCGGGTCATTTTGGATTCCCGGCTAAAGTGGGTTAATGCTATCCGAAGAAGTCAGAATTGCATATGAAAATAATTTGAGTATCTTAAATAAATAAACGAAATAAAACTAAATTTTTTCGAAACTTCAAATTTTGGGAATTTTTAATAATAATAATCTTTTTTAGAAATATGGGTAATTGTCAATTTGCGGTACGGGTTAACGTTTTTCAAACAAAAATTTAATTCTTCCATTTTGAAACATTTGTAATAAAACTGGGGTGGTGTAATGAACGAAAATCGAGAAATCGTTATTTTAAAAGACATCCTAATGATCATTTCATATTTTTGCCAGATGTACGCCAATCCGCTCCAATGCTCCATTGTAAAAGAGCTAGATATACATCATCTGGTCCTGCGGGATTAAAATTAGAACAGCTTTTAACCATGTGGTTAGTTATACGGCCAGGCTTATTTCATGGTTTATGTTGTCCCTCATTTGGTGCTACCTGTCATTCCAAATTTTTGTACCCAACTTGTCGTTCCTTCTTTGGCCTAGTCTTCTGGATAATATTGGGTCCCACTTGGTATTCCACATAGGATTTAACATGTTGTTCCACATTAGGTTCAACCAGTTACTCCACATTTGGTCCAACTAGATGTGTTGGGAGTGAGTTTTCATATGTATTCTTAAAGATTCCTTCATCGCGTCCTCCTTATTTCCGTTTTCGTCAATTACGATTTCGGGAAACATATATCTCTTTGATGAGACCCATATGCTAATCTTCGAGACGTACATAGTTTAAGCTGTCCGCCTGTTTATAGAAAAATTACCATGAGTTGCGCTTTGCCGTTCGAATTTTTCTGTTGTAATCTCAGAGCCTAATATGATAGTCGTCCCAGTATTTCGGAACTATATTGATTCCAGTGGTCGGTGTACCTGCTCGAATAAGGTATATCGAGGATCCGAAAAAGAATGTACGTTTGAAACGTGCCAGTCTTAGATTTATTCCACTATGTTCGTTGAGAAAATATTAATGTCTATAACCTCTTCCCTTAATTTTTTAACAAATGTAGCTGAGTTTCCAACATTAAGGGGAAAAAGGTTATGCTCATTCAGAAATTAAAGCAGTGCATTCCCTCGCTTGTTGCAGTCTGAACTATACCGAGTTCTGGGGTGAGAGTTTGCATCGCACCCAATAAGAATTTCCTTACCTGTTAGTGCCAAAGTCTTGATTAGAACCTAAAGTTCCGACGAATGTAGAGTGGTCGCAGAGGCAGACGGTAAAACAATAGATACGATTAATTACCTCTGACTACCGTAATTTAGTATCGTATTATCTACCATCGCCAGTTCTTAGTCGATTCCCCTTCTGTGCATAAAAATGTTGGTAATTTGGGTCATTTAAGCCCGATACCTTGTGTTTTACACTCCAAGTTTCCTGAATTAGGCCGATGTGGACTTTAGCTTTTTGTAGTTGTGGCATCAGAGTTAGTGTTACCAATTTACTCCTACGGAGGTTAGTCTGCGTAAGCAACGTCATTGGTCGCCCAATAACGATTGCCTCATTTGAGGATATCGAAGCTTCAGAGCCCGAAGCTGCCGAGGTAGAGTTCGACTAAAGCTTCCTCTTGTATCGAAATCTTCCTGTATTGTTTTGTCATAGGCTTATTATTTAGCTAACTTAGACTCCGTCCAGTTTAAGTTTTCATATTGAACCTCCCAGACCGTCCGGGGCGGTAATACGACCCCTCAAAGTGGGGCACTTTTTGCGTAACAATGTTTGAGTGCTCGCCATTTTTTTGTTTATCATCCGATTTTCAACTTATTTGTAATCTGCTAGTATAGATTATATGCTAGTATAGATTTGAGTGCTCGCCATTTTTCTTAATCCGATTTTCAAAAAATTGACATATTTGTAATCTGCTAGTATAGATCAACAAAAAATATGTTTCCTTATATGGTTTATCTGCTATAGTTCACGAGATATTCCCATTTGAAAATGTGAAATTCCAAATTGGGTCCTACTCCGATCAAGTTTTTGCGAATACCGGGACAAATGCAATAGGTGGTTCCAATCAAAAATTACATTCGCTTAAAGTAACTACATACATTCTCTTGATATTTGCCTTAAAAATGTGCAACTTTAGAAGTGACAAATCAAAGATTTTTTATTTACACAAATCGCTTTTACATGGAAAAAACCTTTCAGCATAATATGCATACTTTACATATTTTGAATGAAAATATTTATCAGGAGGCGAAATACTGTTGGTACTATTTAAGCACAAATCGAAAAAATTTAAGTCGGTTTATACAACTGAACATTAGTTTTAACAACAAAATTCAGTTAAATCAACTGAATTTTAGTTGCAACACCCAAAATATTCAGAAATCTAATGTAAATATAGTTGCTCTAACTGAATTTATAAGTTGTTAAAATTAAAACACACTTTTCAATTCGTTTGGCACTTTATTTCTCTGCGTGTAGATATATTTTATATAACATTGATTGTGTCTTCTAAAAAGCTTTCATTTGAAAACAAATTTGTCTAAAGTTACTTTGAATTATAACGAAATAATCCGAAAAAGCGGTAATGGGATCATTTATGACCCCACTTTATAACCCGTAAACACAAGAATAAGCACCTAAAAACACTACCCCTTAGATTTCTCTCCTCTACAATATATCCAAAGTGTTTTAAGATCTGAGGACCTTCGTCGGTATACAGCCCTTATAAGTTACAAAAAAACATATATATTTCCTGAGCATAGGTCTCTATTTACTCGAAGTTTGGTCAACAATTTTGAACCCTGTCTAAGGGCTGTCTTGCCCGTTATAGTATAAGAAGTATTTTTGATTTATCGTGCACTATATGTTTATATGGGGATGGTAACCGATTCGATGCGGTTATAGGTAAAGCTAATGATATTTTGTTTAATTTCGGTAACTTTATTTTACCGGTAATGATATTTCAGGTATTTCGGTAACGGGTGTTTAGCGATAACGGTATTTTAGATATTTCGGTATTTTATATAATTCGTTAACGGTACAGTACGGTACGGTACAGTTATATCGGTAACAGTTTTTAAATTATTTCGGCAACTCCATTTAATGAAAACTATAGTCAGTTGAAAGGCGTTTGAATCGTTAACGTTATATTAGCGGTATTGCCTGTCGACCAATGTTTATATCGTGTGGCCACATGCGACAAATAAATTTCTTTATTGATTTCAAATCAATTCTACTTATTATTCATCTATATGAAGTTTATATGGCAAGGGGAGAGAGGAGGGTTAAATATTGACCTAAAAACTTGATAAAGTTTTGTTTGTTTAATATGAATGTAGAAAAAATAAAAATCAAAAAAAAGGGCCAACATTATTGATATCAATAGCAATCATTCAGTTTTGTTCTATCTTATCTAATCGATTTGGTTTTTACTATAAATAAGTTTTTTAATTTAATATTATTTTCATAACTTTTGCAAGATTATCTGAAGTGTTTATGAATATTAATGATACTAGTTTATGATCAAATATTGATTGGAAAAATGTGCAGATGATTAATTGTTTTATAAATAAATTTATATTTAAAAGGGGAAAAAATTACACTATAAAATCCACGAAAAAACCCCCAAAAAACCCACTCCTCTTAAAACACATAATTTCTATATAATTTCAAGAAAGAATCTGGTAAACATTTTGAAATAGCACGGTTAGTTTTCGAAATATTTCTACTTAAAGATTTTCTTTGGTCAAATATCGTTAAATTGCATTGAATATGTTAAAAACTTTGTATGGTTTTGAAATCGAAATCAGGGAAAAAAGTTTCATCATATGGTAGGAAACTGTTTCATAAATAGATTATTATAATATTTATGAAATTTTCATAGTTATGATGAAAAGTTTCATAAAAATTTATGACAATTGCTTCATAAATTTTCATCATTTCATTAAAAAGTTTCATATACTGTGTGTACATATTTTTGTTTAGTTTCCTATCAATTGAAAGTCAGCATTGCCATTTCAAATTTACAAATCATCAATAGAAATTAACATTTGTCATTTGAAAAAAAAATATATATATAAATATATATAAATATTTTCTATTTAGGTATATGAAAAAGTGGGGTTAAATATTAAAAAAAAAGCATGTCAGTCCTACGTAGCAAATTATATGTTAAAATTTTAAAGAAAAAATTAATTTATTTCACAAATTTTTTTTAAACCTAAATTTATAGATTGCTAATTACACGGCATGACATCAAAAAACGATTAAGGTTCTAACAGACAAAGTCTATTTATTTCGGTAATGCTGATTTCAATCACGTACTTTATTTTTCGATGCGTGGTGGTATAGTTTTCCAGCAAAATTATTTTAAAGATTGACGCATCTTCATGTTTTTTACATACAAAAAGTTGCAAACGCACACTCAGGGAACTTCTGCTTTAAAAATATGTAGTTTTTTGGATTGTATTTTTAATGTAAGTGTAAGTCCTTTGTAGAACAAATTAAATTTTTTACAAACCTTGTAGTTCATTTAAAAAAACAAACCACATCAAATGACTGTTTTATGATTTTACATTAATTTTTTACAGCCGTTTTTTGTTATTAAAAAAAAATGTTTGTTAATTTTTTACTAACATATACGGTTAATTTTTACTACAATTGTTAAGCTATGTTAAGCTATGTGCTGGCAATGTACTGACAATGAAACATGTTTAGCAAAAGGTAAATTGTCAGTTTAGACGATTGTAAGAAAACCTTTCAATTTCATTGTCAGACAATTGTCAAACAATAAATTTATCTGCCAACGAAAATTGTCAGTTTACACGGTTGTCAGATTCTTTTATGGCAAAAATTGCCAGATCTGTTGTTAGACATTGCCAGAACTAATTAATTGATGATTTCATTACAATTTCATTGATATCAATTGTAATGAAATTATTTTCATTACCATTTGTTTAATTAATGATAATGAATTTCATTGATTTGATTTAATTGACTAATGGTAATGATTTAAAGTTTTATTACCATTAGTAATGAATTAATTAAAGGAAGAAAATTGCAATTGACTGAATGCAAATATCGTAGGTTTGGGAAATATCCCAAAAGATTAATTGTTTATGAAAAAACAATTATTTTTTACCCAAAAAAGTACGTGAAAATAAAAATGTAATCACTCAGATAATGGATTGGAACATTGGTCCAAAATGGAACGATATGGAATGAAGCAGGGAACGATTCCTATAACAGAATGGAACATTGGTCCAAAATAGAACGATATGGAATAAAACGGGGAATGATTGGAATCGGAAAACTGTACACATTTGTGTTGTCGGTGTAGGGCGTTTCGCTAAGATTTGCAAAAATGTTGGACATTTTGCGATATCATGCTTAGTTTTCGAGATACAAGCCATTTTACAAAAAGGCGATTTTTTAAAATGCCCAGTATCTCCTAAGCGAGATAGACCAAAACGGACAACATTTTTGCTCCACAGGAGTATTAATAGACCCTTATAACATAAATGGGCTAGTTCCGAGAGAGATCCCGAGAGAAACATTTCTGTGACAATACTGCCATTGTCAGATGTATTAATTTAAACACATCTGCCAATAAAAAATTGGTTACAATGTCTTGCAATTATCTGACAATGGCAACGTAGGTGTTCACACGAATGTCAGATGTCTGACAATATTATTGTCTTACAATGTACAGTCAATGCTTTTTCTGACAATGTTGCAAGACAAAAGTTGTAAGTTCACACTGTTGTTAGACATTTCCTGAACATTTTTCTGACAATATTGTAAGATCTGACCACCGTCGGTACATAGCTTTAGTAAGTTTTTGAACAGTAAAAACAAATGACAAATGTTAGTTGAATTTAATGAAATGTTAGTCGTCCTTTCTTCAAGTAAAATTTCATTTGTTTTTAACTACAATCGCTGTCTTCTTTACCTACATAATATCCTTAGTCCTATAAATCTGATTTCTTTCTGTTGCAATCTAACGTAACATTAAACTCGTTGCTTAGCGTTTTTTTCAGGTTTTCGCTTTTTGCGAATTCTTTTGCTAAATAATTAATTGTGTTAAGCAAATGTTCGAGCAGTGGAAAGAGTCAATGAAGAGGATGAAGAGGAGATTAGTAAGTAAAAAGTTATTTTAGTAAAGCGTGTTTTATACAAAATTTGTGATTTGTCTAACATTTTACATGGATCATAGCTTTTCAGGATGACTTTAAAGTCAAGCTTTCAGTATGATATGTAAATAATACCTTTCAAAACTATGTTTCTTAATTTTCAGCAAAAAATTGCTAAGAAGGCAAGAATGGTGTACAATTTATGATTTAATAGGTTTTTTGTTTAACTTCGGGTTCTGATTAAATTTTCTGCCAGATCGAAATACATGTATCAACCTAGCTAAAATAATTAATTTGCTTTATTTTTGTAAATATACAGTGGTTGAAAACTCGTTATAAATTCAAAATAAAATATTTATATTTGCAAAAGTTTTCCTAACAAAAACCTCCGTTTTGCCACACTCTTGTCATAAAAGTACAGTTTTTGTTAAAAAACATTTTTTCAAATACACTAAGAGAATTATCTGTATTATATCAATGAATTTTTGCATTAGATCTACGAAATGTCACTGAAATTCGGCCATTGAAACTTTTCATTAAACTAATGCAGTTTTTCATAAAATTTAATGAAAAATGCATTTGAATTATTAAAAATTTCATACGACTAATGAATAAGTTTTATAAAAAATAGTATCATTAAAACTATCAAGGTTTTTCATAAACTTTAAGGAATTTTTCTTTCATATTGTGAAGAAAACTTCATTAGTTTACAATGATAATGAATGAAAATGAAAATGAAAATTATTATATTAGTTTACTAAACATTACGACTCGTCCAAGAAATTTTCTCTGGGTTAAATTTTTTTTTTGTGATTATAATAAAAGTTGTACACTGAGTTTATCTCGGAAAGCTTGCTGACATATACAATTTTTGACAAATAGCGCGTTTTGCATATGAGGACCATATAAATATAATTGTTTTCTTGCTGACACACCTCGTTCTAATAGGCTGTTTCTAGTGCACGACCCTTTTTTAAGGTCCATTTTTAAGGTCCATCCAATATAATTTGATTAAACTGTAACAATTGGCAAAAATTAGAAAAACCACTAAATATACGATAATAAGAATATTGTGGTTGGTTGTTATTACATTTCAACAGAAAGGAGTCAGATTGATTGCATTTAAAAAACGTTATATGTAAAAAATTGCATATGCCAAACTTTAAAGTAATTTCGTGGAAAACATATTATTTTTAAAAGTCATAAACATATTATTTTTAAAAGTTAAGATTTAGTCCTCCTGTGCACACAGAGAAATAAAGTGCCAACCGAATTGAAAAGTGTATTTTGATGGCAACAACTTATAAATTCAGTTAGTGCAACGATATTTACATTAGATTTTTGAATATTTTGGATGTTGCAACTAAAATTCAGTTGAATTAACCGAACTTTGTTGTGAAAACTAATGTTTAGTTTTACCAAGCGACTGAAATTCGTAATAATCGAATTTGAGTCGTAGTAATCGATTTTTAGTTGGCAAACAGCTAAATTTTTCTCTGTGTGTGATATTGTCCCTTCCAAAATTTTTTTTTATCTTTACCAATGAATTTTCTCTATTTTATACAATCCCTCTTTAAATAATCAAAAATCCGATTTTTTTTTGCAAAATTTTTAAGATATTTTCGATGATTTTGCAACTATAATACAAAATATTTTTTGTTGAAGTGTCTTCACCTTTTGCAACTGTAATTCAGAAAATATAAATAGGAATTATAAATGTAGAAAATATCAATTGGAGTTTATAAAATATTATCTTTTACAACTGTTATTCAGAAAATATTAATTGAAATTTAGAAAATATCAATTGGAATTCAGAAAACATTAATTGAATTTCAGAATTTTCAATTGAAACTTAGAAGACATCAATTGAAATTTAGATTTTCCATTTGAAATTCATTAAATATCAATTGAAAACATCATTAGAAATTAATAAAATTTAACTTCAGAAACACATCAATTGAAATTCAGAATACAACAATTGATATTTAGAAAATATCATTTAAAATTCAGAAAGTGTCAATGGAAATTCAGAATATATCAATAAATAAAATTGATATGAAATATTTTCTGAATTTCAAATGATAGTTTCTGAATTTCAAGTGATATTTTCTGAAATGAATTGATATTTTCTGAATTCCAAATTGTGTTCTTTGAATTTTAATTCATATTTTCTGATTTTGAAATGACATTTTCTGAAATTTAAAAGGATATTTTGAATTTAAATTGATATTTCCTGAATTTCAAAAGGAATTTGAATTTAAATTGATATTTTCTGAATTTCAAATGGAAATTCTAAATTTTAATTAATATTTTCTGAATTTCAAATTGAAATTCTTAATTTTAATTGGTATTATCTGAATTACATTTGAAAAAGATGTAGCTTATGTGTTATCTAAAAATCTCTAAATCCGCTAGCTGCGATAAAAACTAGAGGGCTTAAACAGAAATATGAGAAGTTTCCAATTCCTAACAGAATCTTGAAAACATAATAATCTGATGTATTGCTGAATGTCACCGAATTTTGTATTAAGGCAGATGGCAATAAATGAAATGCAATTTAAAAAACAAACAGATAATACCCTATGGGGAATGGGACCGGTTCTGCGTGTGCCACAGGATCGATCCCTTAGTGCCAGAGACCGGTCCTCTGCTAAACCCTACCCTATGTAAACAACTGGCAACTTTAACATTGGCTTGTCATAGGAGTTGGTCATTTCTTCTGCTTTAAACCACATAGTGGCATGCCACAGGACTAACCAAAGATGGGCATACCACAAGACTGTTGCAAAAGGCCCATGTCGTATAAAATAAACGAAAACTAAACAGCTTTCAATGGGTAAAATTCTGGCTAACTGGCTTTTTCTTGTTAATAAGCATTCTGGTTAAGTGGTATGTCCTCCCTTTACCAGTCACAGGATTGGTAATTTTAGGACAATTGACACTGCTTAACCCACTTCAGTGTTAAATTATACCAGTCCTGTGATAAGTCCTTCTTTAACCAGTCACTTTTAGGTCAATTGACTCCTCATTCCCCATAGGGTAAATACTCAAATGAAAACTTAACTTTGGTAGATTTTAAATCTATAAAAAATTGTTAAAATATTAAGTTCAATTCCAAGGTATTGACACAAAAGTGCTAAAATCAACGTTTTCAATGAAAATAACCAAAGTTTAAATATCTCTAAAACAAACGCCTCACCATATTTTTGATCAGAGTGCCAAGATTATTAGAAAATGATGTATTGCAAGAGGAGGTCTTTCCAAAATTCGAAATTTGTCGACTAGTGTTATTAATAAATTTATTATTTTTTTCCATCTATTTACAGTATTTAATATGGAATTTCCTATGGATAGGCTGGAATTCATTTTTAATATGTTTCTATTTAAATGTGGGGACATTGGATAGAGTAAGTCCGATTATATTACGATTTATTACAAATTATTAAAACTTTTCTTTAATTTCTCTAGGATAGTGATTTATTAAATTTAGGTACCGGTAGTGTCTCCTGGTTTGAAGTTAATGGTTATGGCTGCAAACCCATTTATAATACAAATATAACCTCAGAGGATCCTTATCGTCCCATACGTCCCGAAAGTGTGGAGGACTGTTTACTAACATATGATATAGTGGAGGTTGTACACTCGGGTGTACAATGTATATTAGCGGTAATCAGTTGTAAAAATTTCAAAAAATATAATTTTAAACATTTTTTTTTCTTTTAGTTCTTTGGTATCTTGGGAGCCATTTTAATAAGTTATATATTCCTTGATGAAGATGACAGATGTAAGTTGGAAATTTTTTCTATTTTTATAAATTATTTTTTTCTAGTAATAATTCTCTTTTATCTTAATTTATTTATAAAAAAAAAAAAACTCAACATGTAAGGTCTTTTGTTTCAGTTTGTTTTTCGATGATGAGTTTAATGAAAACAAGTCAAATGTCAAGTTTTTGTGTTATACATATATAATGATATATGATGTGGTATCATCATCTATGTATTTAATCACCCACAAGTCAAAATATACGTATGTATAAGTACACTATAGATTTCTTCACGTTAATTTTAAAGCTGCCTTTTCATTACATATCGTTTTTGAATGGCAGCCATACAAGAACAAACAAAAAATACCGTCAAGGATTTTGAAAATAATAAACAGTGGTTTCAAAGGACAAATTAAGAAAAAAAGTTAAAAAATGAAAAAAATATTTATTTAACGCCAAAAATAAAGAGGGGCGTTGTGGTTTAATGGTAAGCGCGTTGGCCTGTTACACAGATAGTCGCGGGTTCGATTCCCGGTGACGGCAATATTAATTAACAAAAATAATATTTATGATTTTGCTATCCCTCATATGTATCGCATGGCCCGCCTCGGCTCTCAACCCCAACGAAGTAAAATAATGAATCAGAGCTATAAATCAAAAAGCTTCAATAAAGTTCGCCAACTCTCCATCAGGTGGCGAGCAACAACTCTTCTAAGACTTATCATCTCGCGGCAATTACAGTGTTGCCATGTGTGAAGCCCTTTTCCCACCTTTCATCTAACCAAAATCCCCTTTCCAAAGAATGCAACACATTAATAAATACGAAAAATTTCCTGAGTGTTGCTACTCTTTAAAAAGAAAAATAAGAAAATTCCCTTATTATACACTGCGTTGCAAAACTAGACATAGAAATACCTAAAAGCGGGTTTTAATTAAAAAAATTGATTAAATCAGTTAATATTTTAATTGACTTTGTACCTATCACGGCAACGATAATATCAATTAAAACTTTTGTTGAAAATTAAAAAGAAAAAATGTTATAAACAACTACACAGTCAGAAACTGCCAGTGGTAAAAAAAATCAAGCACTGGTATACCACTGGCTAACCAAGAAATTGTAAATATATTTCTGGCAGAACACTTGTTTAAGACGTTTTGTAAAAGCGTTTTGCCAGTATTTCTGTTACAAAAATTTCAATGGTCTCCACAAAACAAAAAAAAAACGTTGGCAAAGAATTGGAAGGGATAACCTTGACAACGTTGGCATAAAAGTGTTTTCGCAGTGATACACTGTCAGAAATACCCAACGACTCAAAAGTCTATCCACTGGTAGAGCATTTATTTTATAGAATAGATGATATTTTATAGAATAGATGATTAAGAAAAGTTTGTAGTTCCGAGCTCGATCCCAGTTTCAGCCATACATATTTTTTACCATGTTTTATACTTTTTAATATTTTTCATAAAAAAAAAAAATGAAATTTTTTGGTTCTGGTTCTCTCTTTTAAGATCAATTATTTTTTTGCTTTCCCAACGTTGGCAATTTGTACCCAGCAGTTATCATTTACTATCAATTATTATGTCTTGTTAGCCCAGTGAGTAGAGCTGTCGGCTGCCAATTTGGCTGCCGGGGTTCAAATCCCGGTAGCACCAAAAAAATTATAAATGAACATTTTTGTGATTTTATTTTGGAAAATCTATTTTTAGACCACCTGTTTTATGGTTTTACCAAATTTTTGCCAACGTTGTAAGTTTTGTTTACCCAGCACTTTTTAAACAGAGAGATCTTTTGTCTAATGATGTTATCATTTTAGGATTGGGAAAGCACTTGTTGCCACAATTGGTGTTGCATAACTATAAATACACTTAACTTAATATATAAAAATTTACAAAAATTTAATAAATGCGTGAGGCCTCCTTTTTTTTGAATCAACTAAAAAATTCGATCAGACATACTGTCTACCAGATTTATTCGAAGTTCTTCCATTATTGATCTCCACTCATCAATAACTGCTTCTTTTAGATGAAAAACGCTTTAATATTGACGGGTTTCTGCGAAAACTCCACGGGTTAATACTCTCTCAATGGGGTCTTGATCCGTAGAAGATAGCGATTCCATTGTTTGACGACTTAGATGTACTGAGACACTGTCTTGTTGGAAAATAAATTTTTCTTCGTTGTTAATTTCCAATTACCTTCTAATACTGCAACGCATTCAGAAGAATTCATTCTAGTGCTTGGTAATGCCAAATCAACCATACCATCGAAACAAAAAGCACTCCAAA
Organism: Delia radicum; assembly: GCA_021234595.1. Classification (NCBI taxonomy): domain Eukaryota; kingdom Metazoa; phylum Arthropoda; class Insecta; order Diptera; family Anthomyiidae; genus Delia; species Delia radicum. The sequence continues at coordinate 156,771,967 of CM037855.1, forward strand.
CCATTAAAGATTCGCCTCCTATATTTATTTTTGAGAAATGTCGTGGTTCCTTACGTAGGTCTTCTCAAATAGCTTTTAAAACCATCTGGACCATCAAGATTGAAATTTTTTTCATTAGAAAATATAAAATTTAAAAGAAATTTGTATTTAAACAGTCATAACAACAACAGCGATCATTGACTTACCTTTCTTAAGTTGGTTTGTAAATTCCTTTTAGCGAATTTAAGTCGAACAGTTTTGTGACGGGCTAATAACCTTGGCACAGACATCACCTTTTTGCGAGTAATTCTCTGGGAATCCTTTAAGAGCCTACTTGTTGTGGCTTTGGACACATTTACCTTACACTCATTGAGAAGCTTCAATGAGTTGCTGGCACAGTTGATTATTTTACTCCGGCCCCAATCGGAAAGCATTTTGTTCGGGCCGCCTGTTTTATTTTTAGTATAAGCACTCGGATTGTTTAATAACTCAATCGGGTTTGCATTTGTACTGTTTTTTATGATATATGAAACAAAAAACAAAAAGGGTTAAGGGTCCGTGAACCTGTAGCCGTGTCTTAAGGAGTCCGTGCAGCAAAAGCTGGTGGGAATCGCTACTTTAAAATTATATGCATATTGATTTTTTTCATGAAAGGGTCAAAGGTAATTTTTGGGGTCTTTGTTTAAAATGCCCATATCTGCAAATGAACATTTTTTTTTTAATTCTTCAACGAATATATGCTTATTATTGAATCCTACTCTACATTTGTGTACAAATTCAGGGTTGTCTCTCGATCAGACTTCGAGTTATGGTTCTAAGTATGTTTTTTTTCATTTAATACATGTTTTTTTCTATTTAATACTTCCATGTCTGCATATCATGTCCTTAATTCAACTTATATAAACTAGGGCAATGCTTATACTTTTATAATGGTTTTTACTAAAACTCAGAGACCAATCGAGATACTACCCTTCATTTTTCACCAATGTAGAGCAGAGTTCAATAATAATCATTTATTTTTCTTAGAATTAACAAAAAAAATGCTCATTTGGAGATATGGTCATTTGAATACGAGATCCTCATAATTTACAGACAACAATTTATCAAGTTTCTTTTCATTTAAAACAACTAAAGTTAATGTAAAAAAATGATCTTAAATTGCAGCACTGGCAAGTACATTTTCCATTTTAAATAGTTATTGATATTTGAATTTGGAAAATTCTGACTTTTTATTTTCAAGGTTATCAAATTGATAATTTAACTAAAAATTTGTCTCCCTCATAATATTTTTATCAGGTTCATAATATTGAGTTTTGTGAAAAGAAAAGAAAAAAATCTGTTTAATTTTTGGGATAAAATCAATGAAATTTCAGCAATCCTGAAAAAAATCTCAAAAATTTAAAAATATCTCTACTTTAGGGACTTGATATTTTAGTTCTCTACAAAGCAATCAAAAAACCGATTAAAAATCGGCAAATCCGTTAAGGCTGCACAGTGGTACCCGTTGTTTTGATAAAAAGACATTTAAAGTTAATATCGCTCAAGTAAAATATAGGGCAAGGAGTTTGTTTAACAAGCTATAGCTTTTTAATTTCTACACATTATTCGCCAACATTTTCTCAGTATATAGAAAAAAGAAAACACTAAATATTGTAAAAAAATCTAAATTAGATAATTTTGTTTTTTTAATTTCGACAATTTTTCCTTTCAAAACCACTGTTTTACCGTTTTATGTTCTTTGTACACAAGGAATTGATACCGCTACATGTTTGTTGTCTGTTCTTCAGTGGGTTTTTATTTTATCTTGTGGTAAATATTGACAATATGTACAAATTCACAAAAAATAAAACTGCAATAATGTTTCTCATTTTACGGTTGGTAAAAACAAAAACAAAAACTCTATAGTTTGTAGTAGGCAGAACATATAAAATGTGTGGTATTTTATTATAAATCTCCCAAAACTACGACGGCTACGCCGACTATTACTACGTTAGATTGTTATATTCCTTTTGACGCCCAAATGCAAACAAAACGGAAATAAAATTGTAATTTCCGTTGGCAACACGACACTACCTTGACATGATTGTTCGTCGTATAGACAAACCCTTTTTTTTATTATATGCATATTAAATGATTTTTTTTTATCTAGGCGACTTTGTGTAAATTCAGAAAATATAAATGTGCAATTACACCATTTTCAATTGCATTTCAGAAATTATCAATTGCATTTCAGAAATTATCAATTGTATTTCAGAAATTGTTCATTGTATTTCAAAAATTGTCCATTGTATTTCATTTGAAATACAATTGATAACTTCTTAAATACAATTGCTGAATTACAATTCGTAATTTCGTAAATATAATTGGTAATTTCTGAAATACAACTGATAATTTCTGAAATACAATTGACAATTTCTTAAGTACAATTCATAATTTCTGAAATACAATTGGTAATTTTTAAAAAAAATATTTTTAAATTCTGAAGTACAACTAAAATACAATTGATATTTTCTAAACTACAATTGTTAAATCTGAAAAACAATTGATAAATTTCTTAAACACAATTGATAAATATGAAATACAAAAATACAATTTATAATTTCTGAAATACTATTGATAACTTCTGAAATACAATTGAAAATGGTGTATATCCTTTATTTCAATTATCAACTGTATTTCCGAAATTATAAATTGCATTTCAGAAATGCTAATGAAAACATTTTAATAAATTCGGAAATACAATTGATTATTTCTTAAATACTGTTGTTAAATCTGAAATACAATTGATAATTTCTGAAGTACAATTGATAAAACTGAAATGCAATTGATAAAACTGAAATACAATTGATATTTTCTAAAATACATTTTTTTTTTTTTTTTAAAGAGAAGCAACACTTAGGAAATTCTTCCTATTAATTAATGTGTTGCTTTCTTTGGAAAGGGGATAGTGGAGAGATGAAAAGTGGTGAAAGATGAAGGGCTTCAAACATGGCAACACTGTAATTGCGCGAGATGATAAGTCTTAGAACAGCTGTTGCTCGCCACCTGATGTAGAGTTGGCGAATTTATTGAAGCTTTTTGTTTCATAGCCCTGATTCATTATTTTACTTCGGTGGGGTTAAGTGCTATGGGAACACCGAAGATGGGCGCAGCGATACATATAAGTGATAGAAAACTGATACATATTATTTTTCTAAAATGATGTTGTTGTCACCGGGAATCGAACCCGGGACCATCTGTGTAACAGTCCAACGCGCTAACCATTACACCACAACGCCCACAATTGTTAAATCTAAAAAACAATTGATAATTTCTGAAATACAATTGATAACTTCTGAAATACAATTGCAAATGGTGTATGTCCTTTATGTCAATTAGCAACTGTATTTCCGAAATTATAAATTGTATAAAAGTACAATTGATAAAACTGAAATTCAATTGCTAAAACTGAAATGCAATTGATAAAAAAAATTGATAAAATATGAAATACAATTGATAATTTCTGAAATACAGTTGTTAAATCTGAAATACAATTGATAATTTCTGAAGTAAAATTGAAAAATCTGAAATGCATTTGATAAAACTGAAATACAATTGTTAAATATAAAATACAATTGATAAATTTTGAAATACAATTGAACAGTTCATGCGAATAAGGACGAATAGACTACTTTTTCGCAAACACGTTTTTTTTGCATAAATGCATTTTATTAGCAGAGCCCTACAATCCTATGCAGAATTTTTGGGGAAATTTTGACTTTTAAGGCTAAAAAAAATGACTTTGAAAGTGCAATAATTCGTATATTTTTATATTTTTGTTTAAATTGGGAGTGAACTAACGCACAATTTTTGATTAAACACAAAAACATACAAAAATTTTACTTTCGGTAACAATGTGTTAAAAGAACATTACGAGGAACAAACCACACTTATTATATTGGCAATAAATTTTACCGTTCTTGAGTTATAAGACTTTAAAGTGTGGAAAGCAAAAAGGGCGAATATCCATCCTTAACAAAATATTATATAAAAATTATTTAGCTGCGAGTTTAAAATTGATATTAGCTAAAATTTGAAATTGTACACAAAAAAAAACAATCTTAGCACATACAAACAAATTAACCAGATTTGCGAAAAAAAAATCTTCAGTGTTACCGCGTAATTAAGATCATATAACCACGAATACATGGTCTAAGCATATTTTAACCGTCTTTTGAATTATTTTATTTCGGAAATCAAATCTTTAAACATATTTTATAGTTACTTTCCTTCGATACCCTACCTACAAATATTTGGTAATGTTGTTTTGATATAAAGTCAAGGGTTAATATTATAATTCCTAAAAATGTATTTAGTGTCATAAAGAATTACTACTACATCAAATGGCAGGAATATTAAAAAAAAAAATTAACAAAAAATTTTTTTTTGCATGTCCTTGCAATCCTTAAAAAGTGTATCCTTGAAGTCCTTAAAGTGTTACAAACAAATACCAACCATAGTTCGTCAAGTTTTGCAAGTTTCATGAAAATGTATTCAAAATCTGCTGCAAAATAACACATTTTTATTCAAATTTCAATACATTTTTTTGGATATTCGCCCTTTTTCCATTTAAGCAAAAATTGAAGTCAAATTTTTGGCAAGTTCTCTTTCGAATACCTTACTAAAATTTTGTATATAGGTAGATGTGACTTAAATTTTTAAGCTAATACCAAAAAGTTGACAAAAATTTTTTTTAACCGTTTCCTGCGTTTTTATTGTCCCCTGTAAAATTCTACAAATGGTCTATTTGTCTTTATTCGCATGAACTGTTCAATTGTTAACTTCTGAAATGCAATTGGAAATGGTATATCGTCGGTTTATTATTGGTTTGACCCATACGCCAAAAAGTTGTTATCGAGAAAAACGATAAAGAAGATACACTTATTTTAATTTTTGTATGCAAAATCGGCAGGTATGTCAAATTTGTTACTGGATATCTCTGATATGATACGATATAACGAGTAACGGTTTTCGGAATCAGAAAGGGGATATTAACATTATATACAATTCATTCCTAACTCATTTTTTTCAAAAATGGTCGGTAGGTCAAACCAATAATAAGTCGACGATATATCCTTTATTTCCAGGAAACAAACAAAAAAAAAAAAAAAACAAAAGACTTTACATGTTAACATTTATTATTATTTTAATAAATTCATTTTAAAAAAACTGCTTGTGGGTTTCATAATACTCTTCTTAAACATTCATACAACTCTATTATCACCACCCCTATTTCATCATTTTATTAGTTTTAATTAATATTAATTTTTGGTTTCATCATTAAAAAAAAAACAAAATATTTAATAATATTTGTATGTACGCGTATGTAGTTATGATAATAATCTATTTAATTATTTGTTGTCTTTTGTGTTATTAAAATACTTTTATTTAATTACTAACAATTTGGTCACTAGAGATTTGTTCTAAAAAATAATGGTTATAATTAAATACTAAGGTTAGCTTTAAGAACTATAGGTTAGATATATTTATTTTTATTGCCAGATCTTTTGAAAAGGATATTTAAGTTTATTCTGTCAAGTTAAATACATCGTCAAATTAAAGACTTTGTTATATCTATTTTATTAATCACTAAGGGAATCTTCCCTAATGTGGTTCTACACCAGGTATTTGGGCTATATACAAAAAAAAACTAAGTATAGCATCTCAAATTCAAAAACTTCAGCTTATGGGTCAACTCCTTTTGCATTAGTTAGAATATTGTTCTACCTCCAGTCCAAAATCGAATATGATATTGTCATTTGCTGCATTTTAAAAAGTTTGATCATTTTCATGATAGACAACACAAATGTTTCATAGGCATCACCCTAATCTTTAGCCGTCCGCAATAAGAAAACGATGATTGGCTTAACTCAAACCGAGACATTACATACAGCCGACAAAATCTAATTAAGTGCTTAGGGAATTAAACAAAAAATTTAAGTCTCTAGGGTTTTAAGCCAACAAGTTAAGTCCGTAGAGAATTAAACAAAAAAGTTAATTCGCTAAGGGAATGCAAAGAAAATGGAATGAATTTTTAATGAATTTATTAACTAGGGAATGATTTCTCTGACCAAAAGTTGAATTAACTAGACTTGATGAATTCCCTACTGAATGAATTTTTTAATTTTATGAAGGAATTTAAAAATGGGAAGGAATTCCTTCAAGACAAATATAATGAAAGAAATAAAATTCATTGCATTCCTGAAAGTTGGTCAGGGAATTCATTCTTAAATGTAAATTCTTTCCAAAAAAAAAAAAATGGGAGGTAGGGAATGACTTCTTCAAAGTTTTGATTGTTAACCCATGTTTACCGTAGGTCAAAATTTCATACAAAATATGATTGATGGTTATAACTGAATATTTTCAAATAAAAATTTATTTGTTTAAAAAAGAACACAAATTGGTGAACTTATAGCAAAAAACGTATAATTTTGTAATATTTTCCACCTGTGGTAGTCCTTATACTAGCCACAAATTTCTCATTATCAAAATCATCTCATATTTTTGCATGCAGTTGGCGCAAAATTCGGTAGTCACAATGAATCTGTTTTCTGTGTGTGTTAATTTTTCCTTGAAATTCCATTTTTCTTGTTTAAAACTGGTACGTAATAGAAATTTTTGGATACCGAGAAGACCATGTTTTCCTAGATTTGTGCACCAGTGTAATGGAGAATTTAATTTGTTTATACCATTAGAGCCACTTGTCTCTATATGAGGATTTTTTCTAAATTTATTTGTTCTATAACTAAAGTGATTCCATTTTAGGATAGTTAATTAAATTAAGAAATTAAAACAACAAAAACCTTTTCTGATCTTATAATTTAATTTTAGTTTAAAATCACATCATTTAAAAAGCTAATTAAAAAAAGTAAGTTTAGTCATAATTTTTCCTAAAGGAAAATTTTGAATTTTTGAAAAAAAGTATTAGAATACCTATTAGAAATCTTCATAATTTATTCAGGCACTAACTATGCCTGTTGAATCAGGTTTTGCAAATACCGAATTACAAAACGGTTCATGAAAGGAAGCTGTTTTTGACTATTTGCTGCTTGGCAATTTAAAAGAATATTTTACAAGTGATCAAACTTTCATTTATATCCAACTGAAAAATTAAAACTTTCTACAAATTTGGCACAAATATTGTCTTTTATGCAACCAAGATTGACACGACTTTTTGGCTCACTAGAACTCTTTGTTCGCGAAATATGGCATCTTAAATATTGTAAAAATCGTAAAAAATAGTAAAAAGGTACTAAATAGACTTTACAAAATTAAGCATATTATAAGAAGGGTTAATGATCCATAAATTACTGAGGTGTTAAATTAAAAACGACAAAATTACCTTTAATATAATTAAATTTCCAAAAGTTCAAAGGTCAAATTTACTTAATTATTAAACATAATATATCAAAATTAAACTGCTTCCAAACCACCCTAAGACTTGCAGTTAACATATATTAGAGCCATGATCCTGGCACTTAAAACTAACTTTTAATTTTTCTTTTAACATGTGTTTAATTAAGGAAATTGAAGAAAGTTTAAAGCGCCTATAAGCATGCTAACATATTTTTACGATTTTAAAAATATTAAATTATATCGTCGATTATCACTGCAATAAAAGATTTTGTTAGAATAACTCGCGCAAATATAAACTTTTTCAGCTGAATTTTGGTATACCTAATTTTTTAAGGTATTCACATACTAAAAGATGAACACTAAACTCATCTTTGCTCGTTAATCTGTTATATAAAAATTTACTACCTTTCGCGTTTTTCCATGAAGCGGACTTTTTGTATTTTTCTTTTTTACTGGAAATAATTGTTTATATATCTCTTTTTGCTTATGCAAAAAAATTTTTCGAACAATCGGCAAATGGAATGCCAAATTGTGCAAAATTAGTTAAATTTTTGTGAAAACTGAGAAAAACCACTGCTTTAATAGTTAAAGCCGTACATTAGTTAACAAAATTTTATATACAGATGTTGCTAAAGGTCCTGTTTGCATTTCCCATAAAAAAAACTAAGATAAAATCGTTTATTTTTCACCATTATACTTAAGTGCCCAAAATATATAGGATCGCTACTCTTCTTTTATTTCTCAAACCACACAGTGTATCTTAAAAAAACTATGTTTAATTTTTTTTGCTTGGTGTGCAATTTTTCTCAATAAATCATAAGCCAATACGTTTTTCACCATGACACACTTACAGTATAGAGAAAGGATTTAACAATGGCATATATTTTTTTGAATTTTTTAAAATTACTATTTTTTTAAAATATTCACCAGCGAAATTTATGTCAAGACTTGAACTTTTGAAAAATAAGGCATGTGAAATATCATTTTAAAGATAATTTTGTCATCTTTAATTTACGACCTCAGTGATTTACGTAGCATCAACAACTTTCATTATATACTTAATTTTGTTAAGTCATACACTTAGAATACTATGTAGGTAAAGACCACTGCAAATGTAGTTAAAAACAAATGAAATTTCATTTAAAAAAGGACGACTTACATGATTAAAGTAAATTCAACTGTTCAAAAAATGACTAACAATTGTAGTGAAAATGAACCACATGTTAGTAAACAATAAACAAACATTTATTTACTTTTTTTTATTATTTTTTTAAATAACAAAAAACTACTGTAACAAATGAATGTAAAATCATAAAACAGTCATTTGATGTGGTTTGTTTTTTTAAATGAACTACAAGGTTAGTAAAAAATTTAATTTGTTCTACAAATGACTGACATTTATATTAAAAATAAAGAAACTGTATTACAACCCAAACAACTAAGTATTTTTAAAGCAGAAGTTCTGTGAGTGTATCAGTAGTACCTTTTCAAAAAAAAAAAAAACTGAGCCGAAAAATGATGTCAAGCTTAGTTAAATAAAAGCAGTGTCGCTCAATCTGCTCTCTTTTTTTATTTGTACGTAAACTCTCACCGAGCAAATGAAAACATGTTGCAGAAATTTCAAAATTCAAATTAATTTTCATCATGTTTTTAAATAATAATTTAATAAAATTTTTATTTGTTTCAAATATTAATGATAAAATTAGCAAGATAAAATTAAAACATATTAATTTATGATGTGAGCAAGATTATTTAAGTTCAAGATCATTTGTTTTTTGTTAAACAAAAATCCGTGCAATATTTATTTATTACTCAAAAAAGTTTTTGCCCGCTAACTTATAGCAGACTTTATCTACTGACAGGTCCTTACATGTTTCATTTCGCGTCACTGAAAATCATCAGAGAACCAATGTAGAAGGGCTAGAATATTCTACCCAAATTTTGAAGTAAAAAGATCAACGCTTTACCCGTATTGTTTTATTTACCCGATGAGAAGTAAATACCAAAATTGGAAGAATTGAACTAATAAAACATTTTTAACTAATAAACATTGTTCGTGTATAGGCTAGAATCTCTAGTCCATAATACACTTTGTTTTTATTGTTTATTAAATAAACAACAACACTTTTAATAGAAAATAACAAAATATAAGCAAAATAAAAGAGTGTTTTAAGCAACAATTTTTTATCAACATGTTGCAATCATTTTTTAGTGTAAAAAAAAATAGTATTTTGTTGCTGAGAGGCGTGGGAAGTATAGTCTCTCTATTTGTATATACTCTATGATAAAGACAATATCTGTTCCGAATTTTAACAAGGGGAGTTGGAAATCACTTGGTTGGTTTCATTTATTTTTACTCAAACATGTTCACTTCCTATTTAATGCCTTTGCCTATCGTATAAAAATAATTTTATTGCATTCTTCATCAGATTTCTTTTTGGGCGTTAATGGGTTACAGGTATAAATATGGAGAATATCTAGTGATATTATTATCAGAGTTATTTTAATGTCTCTTAAAACTTAATCTTAGTATTTGATTTTAATTTAATTGCAATTCACAGTTAATTAATGATTCTAACCAAAACCATTATTTCAAATCAGTAGTGTCGACCGAAAAGTTCGGCCAGAAAATGCATTTGGTCTGTATTCGGTATTTTAAAGCATTATGGACAAATTTGGCGGATGGAAAAATGTTTATTTTGAGTGTCAAATTTGAAGAAAAGTCTGTAGTTAAGCAATGAATTCACTGTTCGGCCTAAGAAAGTTCGGCCAAATTGAAAATAGTTCGGCGGCCGAACTTTTTACTTTATAGCTAAACTTCGGCTTTTCTCTTAAATTTTATACACAAAATCGAATTAAATCGGCTCAACAAACATGTTTCCAATACCAAAATTTGTCATCATTGCCTCTAGATATCAAAAAACCGACAAAATGTGGTTTTTTGGCCGAACTGCTCGGCCGGACACTACAAATCAGTGTTGCATTTTCAATAATTACTGTGTTTTGCCTTAATTATTCGAAAACAAATTAGCATGATTTTTATATTTTCTGCTTATGCATGCATCCTTAAAAGCTTGTCCTTTCAAAAAAAAAAAAAAAAACTAATACTGGCTTTTTTGAATAACTTTCAATAAAATGATCAAAATGGTTTTTTACAAAAATTTTAATATTTAATTATGTGTCATTTTAATGTGTATCAATCAATTTATATTTGTTTGTCATTTGTTTAAGCTGTAATTATTTATCCATTATTTAAAACGATTGTTATTTATCATCCTTTAAATTGTGTGTTTATTAAACCAAAAAAATATTTTAAATATTTAATTAATTTGATTGTAAATACGTGCAACCATATAAACATATTTAATTATGTTATATAGCATATTTTTAAACATAATAATATTTATAATAGTTAATGTGTCATAAAAAAAAAATATTTATAAACAAATTACAATATATTAATTAGGGGTAGTTACGACACTGAAAGTGTTACAAAAGTCAGAAATCATAAAGTAAAATTTTAGAATTTTATTTTATTTAAACTCAAATTACACTGCACTACAAAAATGGCTACTAGAATCGAAAGAAAATAAGAGCATCGACCCTTGATCCTTAATATTTCGGCCACGCTGCATTTAATGGCGTACCCAGTTTTTTCACTTTTTTTTTCGCGGAAATTTGCATTAAAGTTTTGCATGTTTTAGTACAGTTTTTCATGCATAAAATTTTAAAAATCAAATATTTTATCTTAGTTTTTTATTGTAAATACATAAAAGAACCTTCTTATTTTAAACGAGCTTAAGATCATTTATTTAGTAATTATAAATATTTATTTCCAATATTTCGTCTCCACATTGGGTGACTACACAATTTATTTTTCAAAACCTTACTCCTCCTGTACAATTCTGCACATTTTGTTCAATTCGTACCTTTATGTATGCTTTAACCTTATATTGGGCTTTTTTACTTTTGGGTTTTAAATCATATTAAACGATTTTGTTGTCAACACTGTCTTTATGTTTGTCTTTTACTTTTATTTGGTTTAATTTTAAGCCATACATACAGTGGTGTTCAAAACATTTGCAACTGAAATCATGGTTTAGGTAATTATAAATTTTTTTGATCAAAAAGATTTGTGGTATAAGTTTTTGTTTTTTTTTTATTAAATTCAGTTATAGCATATTATTTTAAAAATATAAAAAAATTATTCATAACTTCTCAAAAATAAAAAAAAGTAATTTTAACAAAATAAGTCGATAGTGCAGGGTTCAAAACATTTGCATTATAATTAACTGGAAATACAAACAATGGTTTTAACGCTCAGTATTTTGTAGCGTAGCCATTCTTTTTTACCTCTTCTGAACACCTCTTAGGCATTGAGGCAATGAGCTTTTTAATATAATCGTCAGAAATTTCATTTCACTGCTTCTCCAACTCGACGAAAAGTTCATCACCATTTCGGAATACTTAATTGCCGATATTTCGTTTTACAATCATCCACATGTTCTCAATCGAGTTGAGATCGGGAGATTGAGCCGGCCACGACATGATATTAATTTCATTTTCCTGCAGCCAAACTTTTACAACCCCCGCCAAGTGTTTTGGGTCGTTGTCGTGCTGAAAGGTCCATGAGAGTGGCATTTCCCATTCAGCATACGGAAGCATAACTGAACTCAAAAGGTCTCTATATATTGTGGCCGTCATTGTGCTAGTAATGCGGTGAATTGAGCCAATCTCATTTCCAGAAAAACACCCCCACACCATAATGTTTCCACCTCCGTGCTTCACTGTGGCGGTTGTGTATTTGGGATTAAAATTTTCGCCTCGTGGTCTTCGAACATTGGCTCTTTCATCTGATCCCCGGAGGTTGAATTTAGACTCATCTGACCACAATACATTTTTCCATTGCTGTTGACTCCAGTTCAAATGGGTGCGTGCAACGTCAAGCCGAGCTTTTCGGTTTTGCCGACACAAACGGTTTTTTTGTACATCTATAACTTCTAAGACCATATTCTCGGGCTCTTCTTTTAATGGTAGGAAGACTGACATCTATTAAAAGTTCAGTTTTAGCTTCTCTGGGAACTGCTTTGGTATATTTCGTAAAAAAATTCTTGATTTTCCGATCTTCTCTTACAGTTGTAATACGGGGTCTTCCACCTTTATGAGTTGTGTGGATGTTATCACTATTAACAATGCGGCAAATCGTTGATTTTGGAACGGAGTACTTTATAGAAATTTCTTTTTTTGGGAAAGTCCATTTTGAAAATCATTTAAAAATTTTGATTTAAAATCAGAATTGTATTTATTTCCTGCCATTTTTTACAAAAATTTTTCTTACGATGTTTATACTTCCAACATCTTATTACAACTATTAAAGGACAATAATTATAATAAATTTGTTTAAAAAATGTAACGGCCTGAATCTCATATTAAAAAGGAATGCGATTACCGTTATATCCTAGCATTTGGTAGTATAAATTGTTTCGTTAAGAGTAAGAATAATGAGAGTTGCAAATGTTTTGAACACCTGCATTTTAAATACATCTATTATTATTAATTTTTTTGTTGTTTTAATTTAACGGAATTAATGTTTTTTATTTGTTTAACATAAAACAATGTATGAAGAATATGTAAAAAATAAATTTTAGTAACTAAGTGTGATTTGAAGAAAACAAATCAATGAAAACAACAAATGCGATCTCAGTTCCAAATGTTTTGACCACTACTGTATATGACAAGTAAAAAGTCCACTTCCAAAACACCGAAAAAGTCGATTAGTCGATTTTTAGAACCCTAATTACTAAATGCGATGATAAATTGTGCAAAGATGGTAAAATATAGTAAAAGCTGAGAAAAAACGCGGATTTACTTGTCAATGCTGCAAATTTATTAACCAAATTTGATACCCGAATGTTAATGAAGGTCTTTCTTGTATTTAAAATAAAATATTTGATTTTTAAATCAATCGTTGAAACATTAAAATTTGCGAAACATCTGGCACATAAGTGAAAAAACTGGTTACCCCATTAAAATCAGCGTGGCAGAAATATTTAGAATCAATGGTCGTTACTTTTGCTTTATTTTTCGAGTTGCGCAGTCAGTTTTATTCATCCCTACTACATAAAAAGTTAAAACATACCTGTATTTTAAATTTAAAGTTTTGTGATTTGTTGAATTTTTTTTTTAGAAAATGAAAATATTTGAAAAAATAAATTATTTTGTACACTTAGAATACTATGTAGGTAAAGACCACTGCAAATGTAGTTAAAACCAATTGAAATTTCACTTGAAAAAAGGACGACTTACATTACAGTAAATTCAACTAACATTGTCATTTGTTTTTTAATGTTCAAAAACTGAACCACTATTGGAGCAAAAAATAAACAAACATTTATTTGTTTTATTTTTTTAACTGAAAAAAACTACTCCATTCATGCAGGTGTCAAATAACTTTTTTCTAATTGTTTTTTCTGTTAATTAAAGTAAATTATCACAAATAAAATTATAATTTTTCTGTTAATATGGAAAAATATTCATGATCTTTAACCGAACTAACCAACAACTCACCAACAACTCACATGAAAAAAACTACTTTATAAAAAGAATGTAAAATCATAAAACAATAATTTGATGTGGTTTGTTTTTTTTAAATGAACTACGATTATAGTCAAAAATTAAATTTCTTCTACAAATTACTGGTTTTCACCTTAAAACAAAGAACCTGTATTACAACTGGGGGTGCCGATTCCGAAAATTATGGGATTTTTGGGACTTATAAATCCCGGTATTTTTTCCCATCAGTGATTTTCCATTTAAATTATATTATTATTTGTGTCTTATAATTGACAGATTGTCTCTATATGATAAATTTTTCAACAACCTGCGGCTGTAAGAATCAAACCTGCGCTCATCTTACATTACAAACGTAACAATACCAAGTCATGACCGTTTAGCGATCACACCTAAGTATGGCCTCGAATCTAATGCAGCTAAATTGCAGTTTTCTTTTCCTATTAGCTTTTTCTGTTATTGTATATTATACTCAGAAGTGACAACACTAACAGCACAAATATTCTATTTTTAGATTTTTGTTTATTTTTCTAATCTCCTCCGTCTCCATTTCATAATTAGATTTTTTCAAATAATTATTTATCAACTCTTTACAACAACTTTCCACAAGTTTTTATTCACGCTTGGAGTGAAGATGTTTAATTAGTGTAACGTTTTTAAACCACTTAATCATGCATATTAATTAAAAAATACAGACGTTTAAAAATACTGGGTTGAAAACGGAACACTTGGTCAATAATGAGTTAATAGATTTTGTTTGTCTTTCATACTGTTAGATGTGAATAGTAAAATTTTCTAATGAATTATTTTATTTGAATTTTTTATATCAACTAAAAACTATAAAAAAATTAGTCCTGAAATCCCAAAAAAATTCCAGAATCCCGAAAAATCCCGGGATCGCAGTTTTCAAAATCCCGAATTCGGGGATTTATAAAAATCAGTTCCGTTCGCGACCTCTAATTACAACTCACACAACTACAAATATTTACAGCAAAAGTTCCCTGAGTGTAGCGTTTTCATACATAGAATGAACACAACCGTTAAAATATTGTTTTAAAGTAAGGCCCATTGAATTCAACTTTTCATCATGAGAAATCTAAATGTAATAAATTATAACTTTTGTAGCAGTGCGCCCCGGTAGGCTAGTTGGTAGCGTGCTGGCTTATCAGTGCGGGGGTCGTGGGTACGATTCCCACCCACCAGAGGCACTGGTCTGTTTTCGATACAAAGCGCCGAAGACCATATTAGCTAGTGCTCGGTTAGGGTAATAGTATATAATTTGTAATTATATGATTATTTATTAATAAAAAAAAAAAAAAAAAAACTTTTGTAACATTTATTGTGACTACCCCTAATATTATTTTTTATCATTATTTATGTTGCTTGATTTTTATTTGTTTTACTTTTTATTGTATTGTGTGTATTATCTGATAATCATCATAACTAAATACTCGTATATAAAGAGTTAATTTATTACTCATAAAAAAAAAACTCTTATTCAAAATTTATTGTAAATTATTAAATTCATATCACTTAAGGCCTTATATCTCTCTCTCTTATGTCTCACTGCTTAATAAAAATTCTAAGTTTGGAATTTTTTTTGGAAAATATGTGATTGGTCATAACGGATATTACCCCATTTTGGGTTTGGGAATTGTTACTAAAATTTCCAAACATACAGTAAGTATTATGACCGTTTACAAAATGGCCATAATACTTTTAGGGTTAAGACCGATTTGCTCTGGAATTTATGACGGAAGATTTTACTGTTTTAACCCAAATTCGACTAAATGAAATTGGACTTAAAATTTAATCTTTAAGTATAAAGAAAACAAATCTACACTTTTTAAAGTGGTTCTGGCAGAAAAGGGCTTCTACGCAAAAAATCTTAAGTAAGCAAAGCCGACTACAGAGAAGAACTTTATTTCCATTTTAAATTTGGGCATTGTGACCAGGCACGTAGCTAGGGGGGGGGGGCTTGGGGGCTAGAGCCCCCCGAAATGATTTGACTAATTTAAAAACTTAATACAATTCGTTAGAAAGTAACAATGTTATTGATAAATTTAATATGAAAATAATTATTTTAGACTTGGATCAAATAGGAAATAGTTTTATATGATTCGAATCTTAAAATTTCGTTAGAAAACATCGCCTGCAAATGGGCGGCTATCATTGTTAGAGTTGATTTTCGACAAAAAGCAATAAATAAAATCTTTTCATAAGAGATTTCGAAGTCTTTGACTTAAAATATAATCAAAAAATTGTTTGAGACAATGCAAACTAAACAGAAAAAACTAAAATTGAGTTTTAATTAAAATATTTGTTGATTCAGCAAAAGTTTAACTAAATTCGGTCGTGTTGATGCAATTGTAGTAACAACTAAAATAATTTGTATCTATTTAATTAAAATTATTTTCAATTACATATAGTTTTATTAACATCTATTAAAAATTTAATTGAATATTGTTTACTATTGGGAAAAATTAGACCATTTGAAAAATCGCAAAACTTGAAAAAAAAAATTGCCAAAACAATCCTCAAAATTGCAGAAATTTAGAAAACTCCCAAAATAAACGCCATAATTCAAAAAAAAAATTTAAAAAAAAATGACCAAAATTAAAGAAACGCGAATTTTCAACTTTAAACGATTTTTTTAATTTTGGCGACTTTTTAAAATTTTTGCATTTGTTTCAATGTTGTTCAACGTTATAAAAACTGAGAATTTTTTTTATACCAAATTCATTTTCAATTAAACAGTTAATTGAAAGTAAGTTTGAAATCGAACAAAAGTTAAATTGAATTTTTTTTTTGACAATGATTTTTTCTGTGTATTTTGACATAATCTTTTAAAATGGAGCTACCACTAAGACTCAAAATTAAGTTTACTTGTGCCGTAAAAGTCGTTACTTTACTTACAGTGCAATCTTTTTGGTAAATTTGGTTTGCTACGCACGCATCTGGTAACATAGTTTTCAGTATTTTTTTTACGATATATATTTCGATATCTCATATTTTTTTAATTTTTTGAAACAAATTTAAGCCTCAAACTTTGATCGATATGCATAACATGTTAACGTGGTCCAATGGGACTCAAATTTTCTCAATTTCTTTTTAGACTAAATGTAAACAAATTTCTATCGGCGCTCCTTGAAATGCGACATTTTAAAATCAAGCAGCTAAACCAGTAATAACGATGTAGTTTTTTTTTTAGACATTTTAAAGGGTTTTTATTTAAAAAATTGATTAAAGACAATTTGAAAAGCGTTTGAAGTTGTCCAAAATATAAATCAAAGTGAATTGGAAATACGAAATAAATAAGACCTAGGCGATGGAAATAAGACCTAGGCGATGTGAGGTATATTTTTAAATTTTCCAATTTTATATTTTTTCTTTATTATTTCTTTCAGACTACAATCACGCTTGCTTGTAAAATTTACGATTTTTTTAACACAAGACATGAAGTCGGATATATGAAAAAGGGGTGAAAATTGTGAATAATTTGTTAAAATAATTCAAATAAGTGGCAGCCGGGGTCCACGACATAGTGTCAAAATGGTTTTCAAAATGTGTGTTTTCTCGAGGATTTGAACGCTGTTTTTAAATAAGTCTAAATTTCCTAAACTTTAAACATATTTTCATACAAAAATGTGTTAATTTTCACCACCAATTTTAAAAATAGATACGTTTTTCATATATCTTTGCTGCTTTATCACCTATCCGAATTTAATTTCAAAGGAAACCCATCGGAAAAGCTTCCTTATAAGTGGCAGGCAAATTATATAGGGTATTTGCTTTTAATTTGTTTTTTGGACGGTTATAATTCTTTAATTTCCCGAGTTAAAACGTTTGCATAAAATAATACATTATTTTATATGCACTTATAAGGTTTTGTCTGCCAGTGCATTTAACCGGACATAATTATATAAATTCATATATAAAATTAATTTCGTAGAAAAAACTTAATATGATGTCATATATAGTTGCGTATAATTGTATATTGCCTTTAGAATACGCTAAAACTAATCCAATTAATAATTACGTTATATTTATATACCTAGACATTGCAAAATAATATATATTTTGATATTATATCATATTTTAAAAAACACAATTTTATTTTAGATAAAATTGTATATTACCCCATGCAGAGTTACACTAGAAAATTTGTCAGTTATATTTTGGATGTAAATATGTATTACATCAATACAATACAATTAATTGCATAATTTTGTGTATAATTTTATACACAAAATTTACCCCAATTTTTGTCTTTTGAATTGATTTGTTTCTGGTTCTTAACCCTAAAAAAAGAATTTGTTTCATTTTTAACATTATGGGTTCTTAATTTAGTCTAAGATTTTTTTCAATCTAAAACTCTAAATTTAGTTTCAACGTTTTTTCCGTCTTTGTTATTCAATGGTGTAAGTTAATAAATACCACAAAATCTTCATTTATATTTTTTTATTTTTGAATATAATAAAATTTCCAAATGCTATGGAATTTGTTACAAATTATAAAGTTGTAAACCTTTTGCAAGTGGCTAAAGTCTAAAAGGATTAATAGATATTTTGGATTTTCATGAAGTTTTAAAATCAAAAACCGGACGCAACTATAGCTTATTTTGTATATTTCAGTATCAGTTCACATATAAATTTATACCGCTGTATAAAATTGTATTAAATTGTATCGCGTCATTATTCGGATGTTATTTAATCTGATATTATCAAATTAAAACTAAACTAATGCAAATATAATTATTATGCTCATTTCTCGGATAAAACTTTATTAAGACTCATATTAAATTTCGTATGATTATATAAAGCATCATATTAATTTTAATCGGGTTATTAGAAGTTCAAACTTTTTTACTTTTTTTTACATTTATCAAGTTTTAGCTACCCTAGGCGTATATTAGCACATAAAAATATAAAGTAACGCAATGTTATTTTTCGTGGTTTTCAAAAAGTTTTCCGCATAATCCTTTTTTTATTTAATTAAACTAAAAATTAATATTTAGCTAAAAATTTAACGTAATTAGACAATAACGATGCATATCCAACTTAAAGTACACAAACATTTTCAAATTTGTGATCAAACAGATTAAAGCGTTGTTTCGCAATATAGACATCAAAATTCGCAAAATAATGAACACAATAAGTAATAAATGAAAAAATGCATTTTAAGGAAATGCACTTTATGCGGGAGGTTTTTGTTTCAAAATGAAATCAGAAAGCTATTTCTATTATTAATACATGATTGCCCATTACGTGTAGGTAAAAATTTAGCAAAAATTTAGCAAACAAAAGAAAAAGCTGTTACTTTAGTGTGCAAAAAAAAAATATATAATAAAAAAAAAAAAATCGAAAAGCCCCCCCCGAAAAAAATTCCTAGCTACGTGCCTGATTGTGACAGTAAATTGTTCGGCCATAATACCCTTACTAAAAGCTTTTCTACGTTTCTGGCTAATGGCCTTGGTTGGAGATTTTTTATTCTGTGGTACACTCATAATTCAATCAAGTTGAAAAAATATGAGAAAATAACGCCATCTACAAGTGAGACTGTTAGCGGACTTACAAAAAAAAAAAAAAATAATGGTTTGAAAACAATTGTGGTTTTAATTAACCGGCAAATTTTGTAAATTTGAGAATCAGATTAACCCCGCTATTTAGCGGTTTTTCTTATTTTTCCCCATTTTTACAGTTTAAGCGAATTTTATCGTTAAACTAGCAATTGACATTGACCTTAACAAATGGTCATGCAGTAGAAAGAGTTTATTATGAAGAGGTGTTTCAGCTTGAAAAACAGTTATTTTAATATGATGCCTCATATGCAAATTGCTCGATTTGTAAAAAAACAAGCTGAACTCTGAACACTGAGTCTAACTTTTAGTATGATATGTGAATACCTTTGAAAAGTACGATATACAGTGGTGGTCAAAACATTTGCAACTGAAATCATGGTTTAGGTAATTATAATTTTTTTGATCAAAAAGATTTGTGGTATAGGTTTTTGTTTTTTTTTTTATTAAATTCAGTTATAGCATATTATTTTACAAATACAAAAAAATTATTCATAACTTCTCAAAAATAAAAAAAAGTAATTTTAACAAAATAAGTCGATAGTGCAGTGTTCAAAACATTTGCAACTCTTAAAGTAATTAACAGAAAATACCAGCAATGGTTTTAACGCTCAGTATGGCTACGCTCATTATTTTTTATAACTTCTGAACACCTTTTAGGCATTGAGGTAATTAGCTTTTTATATAATCGTCAGAAATTTCATTCCACTGCTTCTCCAACTCGACGAAAAGTTCATCATCATTTCGGAATACTTTATTGCCGATATTCCGTTTTACAATCATCCACATGTTCTCAATCGGGTTGAGATCGGAAGATTGAGCCGGCCACGACATGATATTAATTTCATATTCCTGCAGCCAAACTTTTACGACCCCCGCCGTGTGTTTTGGGTCGTTGTCGTGCTGGAAGGTCCATGAGAGTGGCATTTCCCATTCAGCATACGGAAGCATAACTGAACTCAAAACATCTCTATAGATTGTGGCCGTCATTGTGCTAGTAATGCGGTGAATTGGGCCAATCCCATTTCCTGAAAAACACCCCCACACCATAATGTTTCCACCACCGTGCTTCACTGTGGCGGTTGTATATCTGGGATTAAACTTTTCGCCTCGTGGTCTTCGAACATTGGATTTTCCATCTGATCCCCGGAGGTTGAATTTAGACTCATCTGACCACAATACATTTTTCCATTGCTGTTGAGTCCAGTTCATATGGGTACGTGCAGAGTCAAGCTTTTCGGTTTTTTCCGACACAAACGGTTTTTTTGTACATCTAATACTTCTAAGACCATATTCTCTGGCTCTTCTTTTAATGGTGGGAAGTCTGGCATCTATTAAAAGTTCAGTTTTAGCTTCTCTGGGAACTGCTTTGGGATATTTCGTAAAACAATTCTTGATTTTCCGATCTTCACTTACAGTTGTAGTACGGGGTCTTCCACCTTTATGAGTTGTGTGGATGTTATCACTATTAACAATGCGGCAAATCGTTGATTTTGGAACGGAGTACTTTATAGAAATTTCTTTTTGGGAAAGTCCATTTTGAAAATCATTTAAAACTTTTGATTTAAAATCAGAATTGTATTTATTTCCTGCCATTTTTTACAAAAATTATTCTTACGATGTTTATGCTTCCAACATCTTATTACAACTATTAAAGAACAATAATTATAATAAATTTGTTTAAAAAATGTAACGGCCTGAATCTCATATTAAAAAGGAATGCGATTACCGTTATATCCTAGCATTTGTTAGTATAAATTGTTTCGTTAAGAGTAAGAATAATGAGAGTTGCAAATGTTTTGAACACCTGCATTTTGAATACATCTATTATTATTAATTTTTGTTGTTGTTTTAATTTAACGGAATTAATTTTTTTTATTTGTTTAACATAATAAAATGTATGAAGAATATGTAAAAAATAAATTTTAGTAAGTGTGATTTAAAGAAAATAAATCAATGAAAACAAATGCGATCTCAGTTCCAAATGTTTTGACCACTACTGTATGTGGTCCTTTTACTCATATTGTAAACACATTTTTTATGACCTCCAAGTTTCCAGATGATTGGAAGACATCACGTATTGTACCGATTAAGAAGGATGGTGAATTGTTATTTTACGTCTGATTTCTGTTATTGTCTAATATTTGATCGAAGTCTTGCTTAAACACTTTTTGCAAGTACCTGGAGGAAAAAAGTCCTGCAAAAGTCATATTGGTTGCATTTTCTTAACCTTTAAAAGGTGAAAACAAACTAAAAATTAAATGTGGCTTATCAAGTTTTTACAATAAGCCATTCAATTGTGAAATGAAAATGACAATTAAATACTCTATTTTCAATTTATAACAAGCTTCCAACCACCGTATATTTACAAAAATAAAGCAAATTAATTGTTTTAGCTAGGTTGATACATGTATTTCGATCTGACAAAAGATCTATTCAGAACCCGAATTTTTAGAAAAGCTAGAGCAGAGTTTAAACAATAAAGCTATTAAATCATAAATGTTGTTCTTGTCTTCGTATCAATTTTTATCTGAAAATTTGGAAACGTACTTTTGAAATGTATTTACATATCATACTCAAATCTAGAGCTTTGGGTCACCGTGTAAAGCTATAATGACATGTAAAGTTTTTGTCAAATCGCGAATTTTTCATAAAAAACGCTTTGATAAAATAACTTTTTTCTTACTAATGCAACTACTCTTCAATGACTATTTCAACTGCGTGAACATTTGATTAGCTCGATTAATTATTTAGCTATAGAAATCTAGAAAACCGAAAATATTAGAAAAAGACGTTAAACAACGAGTTTAATTTTAAGCTTTGTGAATCAAATGTGTACCATACATTTTACTACTGGTCTTGTCCTTAGATTTCAACAGAAAGAAATCACAATTATTGCATTTGCAAATATTTGTATATAAAAACTAAATAAAATATTTTCATGTAGCTTAGGAATTATGTCTACCGGGAACTGTCTTACGACTAAGTAGTTCAATTCTATTGTTAAGCCTATACTCCGCCTAAGCTACCCTCACTTGGTAACCAAATTTTGAACAGAGATTACAGGGGGATGGCGGGACGTTCTTGACGAATGTCATAGGGGAAATGTCATTGCAGATTTCCGTTATGGAGGCTGACATAAGCTTCGAGAATTCGATATCATGAGAATTGGCGACCTAAGGAGTCACATAAGACTTGCTAAGATCTTTATGAATGACCCGATCTCGAGTGTTCATATGGGATGTTAACGGAACAGGGTTTTGTCAATTACTTGGACATTATGTTATTTGATGGGATATATGGACCATACGATCTTGGAAGCCAGATTAGGCGGTTAAGGCCGTTTCTTTTGTATGGAGTTTGTCCTATTTACAACAGGTTCTTTACCTCCAAACAGGTACAGATTGTTTTAGAACCGGTTCTGAAACCAGTTATAGAACTGGTTCTGGGACAGTGAAGCCTGTTCTAGAACTGGTTCCATGCAACCGGTGGCAAAAGAAGCTGTTCTAGGATAAATTCTGAAGTTACCAGTTCTAAAAATTTTGGTCTGGAATTTATTAAAGTACTTCCTCTGTTCAGTCGGTTTGAGTAATCCCTCTACTTGCAGAGATCACATCAAAAATCCAACCAAACTAAGTACAGCGTTGAAATGGTTTGTTCAAAGTTCTTTCCTGAAATTCATATACTAGATTTTATCTCTTTAGAGTATAAATGTGCATTCCCGGTTTGCGAGACTCCACAATTCCAAAGTTCGGATGAGTTTTACTGGGACTCGCAAGTGGCAAGTACGGATTAGCTTTACGAGGGTTCCAAATTCAGATGAAATGTAAAATTTCGGTCATAAAATACATTTTAGTGGATCGAATACTTGGTTTTATGTATTCGGAATATATTTCTTGTACAAGTTTGTTTAACATCTTACTAACTGCTTTTTTGGAGGCAAATCACTTTATATAACCAGATTTTGAATTAACAATACATTTTAAATCCCCTGTTTTTGAACCACAATTTTCTAACCACATTTATCTTTTTTGTTTGCATTTAAACATACCTGTGCCATCTTATTTAAATTTTCCCTATTGAACCTAAAATCTAAAATTTTGATGCAGTACCAATGAGTATCCAATTATCATATAATTGGTGTCTTTAAGGTTTATCTAGCTGGTTAGATCTTTACAATGGAGGTGAAAGTTGTCGAATAAGGACAGTCAAGTAACGTATATATTGGTATTCAGTCGTGACTGTAGCGTTGTGACTTCAAGACTTCATTGCCTTTTAAGAGGAATATTTTAAGGAGTTTGATTATAACTCCAACACACGTGATACGTGGCTTTCGTCGAGCACAACCTGATTCATTTGATTTTATGATCAGAAGTTAGCGATATTGCTACATGGATAGGTCGACATTTGAATATGATATTACACTGAGAGAATTATCTTTCTCCGGTTGGTAAATAAGACATATGTTTTCCCTGAGACGGCCAATTTTTTCATTTTAATTAAAAATTTTCCAAACCAAAAAAAAAAAAAAAACAATCACATTTAATTTGCATTATTAAGCAGTATTGACTAATATAAGGTCCTAACACCAATAAAATCCCTTGAACTATTAAGTTTACCATAAACCTGCATATCACAATAAAAAATACCATTCCATCTCCCTACCATTAAATTTATCAAATCCATCCAACATCCTACACCTAAGATGCCCACAAACATGTTAAAATCAATAGTTTTAAGTTTTATTCAAGAAAAAAATACATTAAATGCATTCTTTTAATCATTTAATGTACTTTTTTTTCTATTTCATTTTATGTAACAAAAAAACCGAAAAAAATATTGTAAAAAATCTACCCAAAAAATGTCGAACACAAAAACATAAATCTTCTACTGGAAACGATTGCAGTTGATTTCATGAATGGTGATGCCAAGAGTCCACAACACACGGTGGTCCATCCAATGTACGTGAGCTATACAAGCATACCAACATCAGCAAGTGCCACTATGCTCTCGCAAAAGCATCAGAATCATACACTCAGAAATCATCATAATAATACACTCAATAATAGTAACAATCATCTCAGTAACATCTCAACCACTACTCCAACAGCAACGAAAAAGCAACTGCAAGCCAAGTCCACATCTCTTCTCTCTCAGCAAACATCTGTTCATAAACAACAACAACAATTACTAACAACAAACACAGCAACTAACAACAGCAATAGCCATAGAAATAGCAATATTAGTAATAACAGCAACAGCAACACATTTTTAATACATACACATCATCAAAATCGTAATAGGGGGGGTAGGAGTAGGGCTAGGAGGAGGAGGTCAGAGTGGACTACATGCAAGAGAAGGCAGTTTTAATGATAGTTTGGTTAGTACTAGTAGCCAATTTCAACCGTATAACACCGGTAGTAGTTATCAACGTCGTAAGCATACAAATATTTCACCCTCAAATCGTAGTTATACTCCCAATCCTAGCAATGCTAGCAGCTCTCTAACACATATGCTATATAGTCCCAAATCGGGACGTAAGGTACAACCCACTTCAACAAATTCTATATTTCCAGCCAATATAGATTTGACTCAAAAACAATCTTCTATACCCGGTTACTACGATGATAGTACTGCCAAAGCAGATCATCAGTTATATGTTAATGGTTCTAGAAGACAAATATTGCAAACTCAATCTCCAACACTAGATACTACTCCCTCTCTGTCCTATGCTTCTTTACAAAATTCTACTCAAAATTTAGATAACAGCTTAAGGCAGACCTCCGGGGGTCAAGGAGGTAATACCACCCCTAGTATTGGTTCGGGGGGCGTAAATCCTCTTAATAGTTCTTTGAGTAATAGTAATTATAGTTTAAAACCAATTCTTTAAATAATAACCAACCGGGAATTGGTGTAACCCATAACTCAAATAGTGGCCATTTTGCTCGTATACATTCCAAACCAAAACCGCCCAAGTCGTCAAGTTATAGTAGTTTTAAATATGCCAATTCGTTGGCTAATACGGCGGTAATGACAACTCCCCAACAACAACAGCAACAACGTCCAGATATAAAATATTCACAAATTTTTAATGAAAGTAATAATACTAACACCTCCAATCAATTTGATGAATCCTTTGAAGATGATAATTTTTCCATGCATAATTTAAAAACCGATGAGGGTGTTACATATGTTCCCTTTACTAAACCCACACCAGGAAATTATTTTCTAACTCCCTCTACAACACAGGGTGGTCTAATAACGGGAGAAAATAATAATACTTCTCATTCTTATAATTCCATAAATTCACAAAATTCTTTGAATAACAATTCCCACATAAGTCCAAATAATAATTCGCATAGTACTCCCATACAATATCATGATAATTCTGGTATTTTATTAGAACATGGTGCTATTTTACAACAACCATTAACACCCTATGAATTAAATCCAGCTCAAAGAATAATATATCAACAAAATGGTTTACCATTTCATCCGGCCTACTCTCCGACACCCTATCGGCAACATTCGGCTTGTCCAGCTCAAAAACAACAACCGACTAGACCCACTAATATACCTTTACCCAAAATACCCTCAACATATGAACCCCAACAAACACCAGCAGAATTTTTATCACCTTCGGAGGTTACACCACCACCACCTCCACATCCTAGACCTCATATATTTCAACCTCGTACGGGTACAGCTCCCTATCCAGATCTCTCTCCAGAGGTAACTGAACGTTATGCCATGCCTACACAATATATACCACGTTCTCCGGTAGCTTCACGCATAGCTCGAAGACAACGTCAACAAAATTCTTCACATCACAATGATAGATCTCAAGTACCCGTAAATTCCTCGGCGAACTTTTGTGATCAGATAAGAGATACACCTCCTGGTTATGTGGCTGGCGATAATACTTCTCTACATACCTATACCATATCCAAGGCCAGATCACATGATCGTTTATCTTCAGCTCAATCGGTTAATGGTTCTTTTAAGGATAAAGATCGTTCAAATTCGAATTCTTCTTCTTCGGGAAATGGTAATAATAGAGAAACTTCACAGCAGCAACAAGGTAAAGATTTAGCTCCTCATGTTAATCGTCGTAGTGGTCGTAGAGATGGTGGTAAAATACGTCCTAGATCCTATTGTAATTCCATGTCGGGGGGTGAGGGTGTTATAAGGGTAAATATAGCTAATGATAGGCATTTGGGTTATGCGGCCTAAATTTGGAGGGAAACAAAAGATTATAAAATAACATGCACATTTTTCGATACTACTTTTAACAAAAATAAATTCCAATTCTTGTAAAACCAGCGAGGATTTTTGATCCCTAACGCTACTTCTCTTTAAATTCTTCGTCTTTAAAAAACAGCTGGAAACGTTTCTGAAAATTTATGATAAAATTGTCAGACAAAATGCTGACATCTAAAAGAGCTAAAACAAAAATTTTTCAAGTTCGTCTATTTCTGTTTTATATAACTTTATCCTTTCAAAAGGCATATTGAGACCTCCCTGATATAACCCAAAACTAAACTGGGGAATTCTCCTAAATACATGTTCTTGGATAGTTTTGTGATGTTAACTGAGTTAAATAACCGCAATAATACCGCATTTTAGAAGTAACACGACTCTTTCGTAAAAGAAGTCGTCTCATGGACCGGAATTCCCATAAGGTGCCTAATTGTTTCCGCTCCCTGAAATTTTTAGTTTTAGCAGTCGCCTTCGCAACGTTGATTTAACTTGCTTTTTTAACCGAAACCACCCGATTACAAGGTCTATTCTATGTGGCTTCAACTAAACTTTGTGTACTTTAAAATATAAGAAACAAGTCCTTAATTTCCTAAAAGAAGCCTTAGAGAACTGGTCAGGACTCTATTTAAAAAAATTGTCTGCTCATATCGCAAACTATTTGGAAATATCTGGCAACATTTCCTTAAAACAAGGATGCAAACCAATAAACAATTTGGTTTCCGTGTGACGTACGATTGTGGTTTGACAGACTTTTTTAAAAACTGATCTTAAATATCTATGATTGGGTTAAAAGTTTGGAGTTTTGTAAAATACTTCCATTGTAATCTTTCAGTAATTGAAAAACTTTGTTCACCTCTTCTTTTATAAAAAGTGTGATTTGCTTCTGAAAGACCTTTCAAAATACCTTTCAAAAGATCTGTATGTTGAATTTTATAAATTTAAATTGTCCACACAGACCTAATATCGGCTTTTATTTATATTGTTGACAATTTTTTTTTAAAGTACCATGATTCCATAAAATCTTCTATTGGGAACATTGTGACACACTCACACTTTGCTTCCTAAAAAAGATTGGTTGTATGCTACATATAATATCAGAATAAATCATGCTAAAAATACGAAAAAAAATGCCAAAACAAAAATAAACGAAAATAAGTTTATTATACAAAAGATTTTGTTATTTTGACATTTTTGTGGTAGTTTTATGCGTGAATTATTATCAGTAAAAAGCTGTAAAACTGCACTTTTAAAAAATCCATTAAAAAGTTTTTATTGGACCAAATAAAATATACTGTTTGAGTAACTTAGGTAAACAAAACTTAGGTAAACGAAAAAATCTTATACAGTATTTATATCTTTGTCCAAATACCGAGGATTTAACTGAAATCGGGATTTTAATTAAAATCTCATGTGAAATCTTAAGACTTTCCATACAAATGCAATAAAAAGTTTTTAAAATTTGTACGAAATTCTCTATAAAATCTCTTCAGTAAAATAGTGCAAGTATTAAAAATTTTAACCAAGGTTTCATCTAAAATCTTGAGATTTTGAGTGAAATGTAAACACATTATTATGAAATTCACCAAAGTTTTTAAACAATAGATGCGAATTGTATTACTGGATGTATTTTTAGCAATAATTTAAGTAAATTTACAATTTTTTGTTTTATGCATACAGTGAAAATAATACTTATGTAGTTTAAAGGAAATTTTCGGCTTAAGTTAAACACATTTAGAAGTTTCCACTACTAAATTGGTATCTCTCCACATTTTTTTAAACAAAATTAGAGTAATTTTTGACAAAAGTAAACGAAATTTGCATGTTTTTTTTTCTAATATAATGTTAAAAGACATAATTGTTGTATGCGACCCTCGAACCCGTTTTTAATAGAAAATTCCTTCAAAAGGAAATCTTTTGTGTAAATATTAACTACTTTTAAAATGTTGTCTTGTACTAAAATCACCTCGTTTTCATTTATACACCTAACAGAAAAACCATACCATTTAAGAAAAGAAAGCACTATACAAATACTTTTTCTCCTAAGCTAAATTACCTAATTATACTTTGTTTAAATTATCATAAACTTTTTAGCTTGATAGACTGCGATTGCTGATGATATAAAACTAGTAGAAAAAATCTAAATAAAAAATGTTAAGGTTTCATTGATTTTAAACTTTTGCAAAAGGACAACAGTGATCTCTCTTAAAAAAAAATGATCTTGTTTTATAAGTAATCATTAAAATCTGCCTGCCTAAGCTGCCAAATGCTAATTAGTTTTTCTTATATTATCATTTTATAAATTTTAAAATTTTTTATACTTTCTCATTTCATTCATCATTTTTTCTAACTGTTTCTATGTAAATGCTATTATTCATTCATATTATTTTAGTTTTTTATTAATATATTTAAATTTTTTTTCTAAATGTTGTGTACTAATTTAAAAATGTGTTGTTTGTTTGTTTTAATATGACAAAAAAAAAAAAACCTAAAAAATTTTATGTTTTATATAAAAACGAAAGCTTATACAAATATAACCAAGTTTTGAAGCATAAATTAACAAAGTTTTCAACAGTTTTTAAAACAAAATATTATAACGTGAAATATAACAAATAAATGTTGAAATTTTTTATGAAATTATAGAAATTAAGATAAGAAAAGCTCCAAAAATATATAATTAAGTAGATTTTACAAAATATATAGTTACATATATACTAGATAAAATAAAGCGACAATTATTTTTAGGTTCCATATCAAAATTATGTTGTCGGTCACAAGCAATTGTGGCAAAATTTCAGTCCTTTATCGACATTTTTCATTTGGCGCCCGCAATAATAAGAATTTTCGATGAAAAAAAAGAACAATAAAATATGAGAGATAAAAAAATCTTGGTATGGTTTTGTATCAAATTAAATTCTCTGTAAAGATCACATTTCACCAAATTTAAAAAATCAACTCCGTTTTTAGGGTTAATTTTTTAAAAGTTAATTTTTTTTAAAAAAATTTGAATTTATTTCATTTAAAACACTTTTTCAAAAAGAAAAACTTAACGCTTTCATTTTTTGTGGAAACTTTATGATCTAAGGAAATAGTTTAATGCACCTATATATTAAAATAGCATCAACCTATTACTACACTCAAAAAGTTAGAAAAATCAGCAAAACATTTTGCTGACAGTAGCAGTTTCTATACATATCTTGATATGCCGCAACATCTACTTGATTCTGCATACCTCTTTCAATCTGGTTATCGTTCACACTATTAATGTGCTTATCAGCACAATTTTTTCAGCAAAATAAATTAGTAAATCATTAGTAAAATATTAGTAAAACATTAGTTCAAATCAGTTAAGTTCTGAATCAGTATAACTAAAATTATAGCTTAAAACACAATTTCAACAAAAAATTTGCTAAGAAATGGTATACTTGATTTACAAGACGTTTTACTTACTTTTCTTCAAGTAATTTTGAGTGTAGTTACTATTTTTAAAATAACGATTTTTTTGTAATTATCTCTTTTTTTGTTTAGTTTTAACCTTTTTATTGATTTTTTTCTTTGAAAAAATGAATTTTATAGTAATAATATCATAATTCCGCTGCTAATCATGAGAATTCATTGGTATTTTGATTGGAATAAATGTTGGTTTTAAAAACGAGATACCCAAAAACTATATAATAAAAATAAAAAAAAATATATTCTCGTTGTACGCAAATTTTTATTTGAGTTTTTTACCTTTTTATGAACTAACATTGTTTTATATGAGCACTTTAACAACATATTCATTAGGGGTGGGTACGTGAATTTTTTTTTTCCCCCTTATTTTGTGAGTTTCGAAAAAAATACATGAGCTAGCAAATGGGAGCCCAACATTTTTTCCATCCTAACGTTTTTTAAGAACTCCCTAAGGGGGCTACCATATAAAAAATTTAATTTTTATAAAAATTTGCTCCAACTGCTCTAACTGTCCCCATGGTGCCCCTAGCGGAGTCAAATGTATGACTGATCCCCAATATTTTTTCAAAATCAACATTTTTTCAGAACACACCTATACTAGACGGGTCCAAAATGGGCACGGGCACGGGTGCAGGTGTTTATATTGCTGACACTGACGTGAAAAGGTCATACAGACTCCCAGATGAGTGCAGTGTCTTCCAAGCTGATATCCTAGCGATCTGGAGGGCGACGGAAGTGATACTGGGTCACATCGTTGGGGGATCTAGGGTGACAATTTATGTCGATAGTCAGGCAGCGCTCAGAGCACTGAAAAATTACACGGCGCGTTCGCGCCTGGTAGCACGATGTAGGTTTGCTCTGAGGGAGCTCATGGATGCATTCACTGTGAGGCTGTGTTGGGTACCCGGACACTGCAAGGTGGATGGCAATGAGATGGTGGACGAACTTGTGAGGGAGGGTTCGAATCTGGACTTGGTGGTAAGGGACAGGGGGTAAAGCCCCCTTTATGTTACTACGTTGAGGTGATACGGAAGGGACTCCGCGAAACCGTTAACCAGTCATGGAGGGACAGAATGGATTGCAGGTTGTCTAGGGCGTTATGGCGCGCATTGGACTCAGGGGCAGACAAGGTTCTTTTGGGACTGGACAGGGATGGTCTCAGGACCCTTACGGGGTTCCTGACCGGTCATTGTTCGGTCAGGGCTTTCACAACCAGATGGGACAGGGACATACCGGACTTTTGCAAGTTGTGCGAGGACGTTGAGGAACTGGAGACAGTTGAGTATATAATGTGCCACTGTCCGAGGTTGCAGGGTCTCAGACAGAAATGGCTAGGAGATAGATTTCACGACGAACTTGGGTGTGTCGCTGGATGCAATCCAGTAGATTTGCTGAGATTTGTCAGGGAAATAGGACGGCTGTTTCTAGTAAGGGAACGATAGGAGCTTGTTCTGGGGAGTATATATCCGTTTTTTCTAGATCGTTCTTTCTATCTATCTGTCAATCTATCTCTCTGTCTATTCCTATTTTTTCTTACCTTTTCACTGAAGGGATTCACAATGGACCGTATTGGTCTCCGAGTGGAGATGTGCCCTTGGGTACATAACCCTTCTTAACCTAACCTAACCTAACCTACACTAGGCATATAACTTTTGGCATTTTTTGCAAATATCAAAATTTAACAGGCAAGGCTGAATAGTCCATGGAAAAATATGAATAATTGCGTTTTTACTTTTTCGCGATCGTTAAACAAGGTTCCGCACCAAATGTGATGAAGTTTGGAATTAGGATTTTTTTGATGGCACTATTTAAAATAATTTTTCTAATTTTAGTTACTCTTTGTTTCAATACCAGAAAATATAATTCTTTTATTAAAATTGTTAAAAAAAATAACGAAAACAAAATTTTGCAAGGTTTTAGAAATCGCATTTGGTGCGGAAGTTTTTTGTTTCAAACTGACCTAAGATAACGTTTTTTATTATCAGTACAATATTCCCCATAGCGTAGTGCCTGTTAAAATTTTAGTCAAACAAAGTTATATGCCTAACCTACACAATATCTCCACTCCTTAAGGGTACTACCATACAAAATAATATTTTTATAAAATTTGCTCCCCACTGCTGTTTTTTATCTTTTAAAATACGATATAGGGATCAATGGAAGCATGAAAACTTTAGATCATAAAGTTTCCACAAAAAAAATTAAATCGTTCAGTTTTTATGTTTAAAAAGTTGTTTTCTACGAGTTAAAAAATAATTCAAATTTTTTAATAAAATTTTAGCTCAAAAAACGGACTTGATTTCTTAAATTTTGTGAAAGGTGATCTTTGTAGAGAATTTAATTCCCTACGAAACCATACTAAGGTTTTGTTTTAATTTTTATATGTAATTGGTTATAAAAAAAACTAGCGAAACTAAATTTTTATCATCGAAAATTCTTACTTTTGCGAGCGCTAACTGAAAAATGAAGATAGAGGGCTGAAATTTTGCCATTATCTTTTTTTTTGTTGTGACCAACAACATAATTTGCATATAGGACCTAACTACAAAAAAATTGCCGCTTTATTTGAAACAGTCTATTACATACATACATTTCTTTTTAAAAACCAGTGATTCTAAAACCGTTTGAACGGGGATTTGATGAACCAGTGATTTTATGAACCCGATATCACTTAATTTTGCGGTTTAAAATAAAAAAAGTTAATAGATTTTGAAGTTAGTTTTCTTTATAAGAAAATCGTCTAAGTTAAGTTACTTTCTTTATTGAAAGTTTCTTAGATTTAGAGAAAATCTTTAAAATCAAAATATTTTTGTAACAAGAATCGTGGAATTATTTCTACACAGAGAGAATTACATGGACGAGTTTAAATGAAATATTTTCACTAAATTTATAAAGTTTTCTACATAAAATGAATGAAAAATTTCTTAAACTTTATGAAAAAAAACTTCATAGTTTTATGAAATTAGTCGTATGCGATTTTTAATAAATAATATGAAATTTTTCATTAACGTTTATGAAAAACTGCACAAATTTAATGAAAAGTTTCCATGCACGAATTTCAGTGACAATTCATAGATCTAGTGTAAAAATTCATTGATATCATGCAGATAATTCTCTCAGTGTATAGAAATTAGGGCTTTTTCTAAAGAGAAGAAGAAGACCAAATCTTCTTAAATGTGATAACTTATTTTAAAAAACAATAATTTTTCTACAGAAAAATAATTTAAGATTTTTCAAGTTTTTTTTTTAGTTCAAAAATAATTATTTTCTATAAAATTTTATATAAGATTTTGAAACCTTTTCTGTAGACAAATTATTTCAGAATCACAAAATTCTTCTATTGAAAAATTTTCCACAAAAATAATCATTATTTGTTATCGATACACTGATAACTGATTTTGTTCAAAACAAAATTATATCCAAAATATCGATTGCAATTTTTTTGAAGATACATTTTTATGGGTTTATTGCCTTTAATTGTAAGCAGTTTTGAAAAAAAGTATTTATTATTGCAAAAAGTGGCTACCGATGTTTCGATAGCAAATTATTTTTCATTAGATAGTTATGGATTACTAATCGATTACTCGAAACAATGTTTTTCAAATATATAGTTGTTAATTAAAACTTTGATATCAATTTATCTATAAACAATTTGAAAGCAATGACATATCGCTCATTTACTTCAATAACGTCATAACTCAAAAATTGTGATTTTGTAGAAAACGAGTTTAAAGTTTTCAATTTACTCCCACCTTGAAGAAAAAAATAACAACATACTTTCTCTCAAAAGGTGAATATACAAGACATCAATACGATTTTTTTACACAATATGATACGTGATGTAACTAATAATTCTGCGTCATTAACTCAAAAATCATGTTTTTTGTGTTATGACGTTCTTGAAGTAAATGAGCGATATGTTATATATATATATATGTTATCTCAATGTATCTAGGATATAAAAACACATTTTTAAACAAACATTGTAATCGATAGTTATTGATAACTGCGATCCGAACTCGCAGATTTTAATGAACTTTGGATATTTTACTTATTTTTGTTGCTTAATCTCACGTTTAGGGGTTAAAAATGAATTTCCTTTTTGTATGAAAACTTGTCTTTAATTTACGAAAACTAGATTTATTTGTACGCACGGTTAAAGTACTCAAGAAAAAACTTTTGATACCCATATTGCCTATATAGTGGACCCAGAGTTGCCACATTTTTGAATTATTTGAAATATAAGGAAAAAAGACTCTTCTGGAAAGTCGCATACGGTTTCGAATATCGGAAAAAGCTCACATACCCTTGAGATTAAATTAAATAAGCATTACTATGCATTATTTTTAGCTTAATACAACTAAAATTATTTTTTTAAATGCCAGCTTTAATGTTCCTTAAAACACATTTTTGTGAATCACAAAAAATACTGCAAAGTCTTTGGGCATAATTTATACACCAGTCAATGTGCCATTTTTCACCCCACTTAGTACATAAATTATTATTCTCTACAACATATCCGAAGTTCATTAAGATTTGCCGGTCCGTGTCGGGATACCTCACTTGTAAATTCTTTTTTTAAAAAAAATTAAATTTCTTTACAGGGAGTTATACAATATTGTTATCAATTACAAATTTTATATTCATTTATCGATAACAAATTTCGATAACTAAATTTATTTAATTTAATTGTTGTAGATTACTAATCGATAAGTTGATAACAACCAACAGATTTTTTTTTCAATTTGTCGATAACAAATTCGATAACATATTTTTTTAAAACAATTCTGATGAATTTCTCGAAAATTAAACTTTTTTTTCATATCGATAAAAAATTTAGTGTCGGTAGAAAACTTCTCTAAGGAAAAAATATAATATATCCCGTCTGGGGGCGGTCTAGCCGGTTTGAGGGTGAATTTATTTAAATTACTGGTTTTCAATATAACGATAACTTCTTTTCTGAAAACAACTTTAATTATCGATTTTTTTTAAATTATTATTTTTATCGTAGATAATTTGAAATCGGTGCTTCGATGATAAATGTTTAACAAAAAAGTGTTATCAATGTGTCGATAATGAATTATATATAAAAGTTATTTAAATTTATCGATATCAAAGTTGAAAGAGGTAGTTTGTAATATAATTTTTATTGATAATTTGTTTTTCTTAAATAATTTTTTATCGATAACTATAAAATTGATATCCATAACTTACTTATTTATTTTGTGCAACTTTGCTTAAGTATTTATAAAAATTTATTTGCGATAATTAATTATTTTAAATTATGTTTTTCACCAAAATATCAATTGATACTATTATTTGGAATACTTCGCTATCAGTATCTAAAAAAAAAATTGTAATCGATTAATACTTTTCTTGTAATAATTGCTATCGATCCAATTATTGTTGTCGATACCCAGTCAGAAAAAGACAAACGGACCAATGGTGGCAAGGCACTTTAACAGGTGGTGCAAGTGCTAGCAAAAAGTGCTTTCCCAATCCCAAAATGACAAAAGGTCCGTCTGTACAAAAATTGTCAGACAAGCACTGGGGAAACAAAATTACCAAAGGTTTGCAAACTTTTGGCAAAACTATGAAATAGATGGATTATAAACAGATTTTCCAAAATAAAACTTAAAAAAGTTCAGTTACAATTTTTTGGTCGCTTCGGAATTTGAACACTGGTCGCCAGATTATCAACCGACAGCTCTAACCACTGAGCTAACGAGAAATATAATACTTGATTGCTTTAAACGTAAGTTAATGATAATTACTTGGTAAAAATTGGTGTCAGCACTGGCATATAGTCCGCTGGAAACAACTTGCCAACATTGGGAAACAAGAAATTTAATTTTATATAAAAAAAAATATTGAAAAGTATAAAAAAATCACGCAAAAACGTATGCCGGAAACTGGTATCGAACTCGAACCTTCTGACTACAACTTTTTTTAAACAAAACATTATCATTTTTATAAAATAAATGTTCTACCAGTGGTTAGATTTTCGAGCCGTTGGTGATTTCTGACTGAATAGAACTGGAAAAAAAAATTTTTGCCAACGTTGGCATCGTTGTTAGATTTTGAGCCGTTGGTGATTTCTGACTGGATAGAACTGGAAAATGTTTTTTTTTTTTGTAGACCACTGAAATTATTGGTAAATAAATAACGGGAGAACGCTTTTTGAAAGCAGCGTTTATAAAAACAACCAGCATATTAAACAACTGTGCTGCTAGTAATTTATTTACAATTCCTCGGTTAACCAGTGGTATGCCAGCACTTGATTTGTTGTACCAATGGCAGTTTCTGACTGGGTAGGTTTGATGATAAAACGATTAATCTTCAAAGAACTAATTTTCTTAAAAATTGCATTTTCATAACTTTAATAAACATTTAATTTTCGAAACGGTTTTTTATTATCGATAAAAAATATTGTTATTATCGTTTTCATGAAAAAATATTGTTATCGATTAATCGATAACTTTTTTTTATTTCAAAACCGTTATATGAATCGATAAGAAAACTTGTTATCTTAAACTTTTCTAATACAAAAAAACTGTTATCGATTCATCGATATCCGCTAATTAAGCTATTAATAAACAAAACGATTTTTTTAGAAAAGTAAAATTAGTATTGGAGCATGTTCACAATAAAAGCTAAAACTAAAGGCGAAAATAGTTTTTCATATATATTTCGTATGAAACGAAAAATTCTCTGGGCTACTGGCAAAATTTGGCATTTCATACAATATTTATAAGCAATTTTCTTCACTTTTAGTTTTAGCTATTATTGTGAACGTACTATTAGCCACTGGCTAAATTTGTGCAGTTTTTCTGCCTAAAACTACAAAATATCAGCAGCTAAAATTTGTTAAATTTTTCAAGTTAAATGTTCTCTCTATTTGCTAAGAGATGTTCATTGCTTTGAAAAAGAAAAACCTTTTTAATAATTAGCCGTCTAAAATATATAATTAACAAATTAACAAATTTAATATAATTGTTTTATTATTTTCAACTGTGATATAAAAAAAAATCAAAAAAATATGTTAAAAATTAAAAAAAAATTAATGTTTTATGTGTAGGGAATTGAATTCTTAAAAAAAAAAATAAAAAGCTTTTTTGAAAATAAATAAGAAATGCCTTCAAGTTTGAAAAACATAAAACTAATTTAAAAAAGAAGAATAAATTAAAACAAATTTATGTATAATTATTTACAAAAAAACAAAAAAAAAAAAAACAATGCAATTATAGAAAATGTTAAAAAAATATTAAATGTTATACAAAAACAAACTAAAATATATAAAATATTTAACATATTAAAAATATTTTTTATTAAAACAAAAAACTATAGTTTAACATATTTAAAATGCTTGAAGTGCACTGTGCAGCAAAAGTGAGGCAATGTTTTAAAACTAAAACGCAAGATGTATTTGTTCTCCAAATCTACACTCAAAACAAATAAACCTGTAAAAATAGCAACAAAAATTCAACTAAAAATTAGTTAAACTGAGCTTGCAGAAAAAACTGCTAAAGTTAGCAGATTTTTTACTAAATAATGTGTAGTAATATAAGAATAGCAAAATTAACTCTGTTGAATTTACAAATATTTAGTTATATTGAAGCTAAATTTTAGTTAATTGAAAGTAGTAACAAAATAATGAGCTCAAATTAGCAAAAACATTTGTTAAATATTAGTAGACAGAAAATCATAAAAAATTTAAATTTTTAAAGATTTTTTTTAATGCGAATAAAAGTCTGCAGCAATCAGAAATCTACAAGTTTTTAGCAAAAATATCTGTTGATTTTAGCAAAATAAACTTTATTTCTATTTTACTAAATTTGAGGTAAATATAGAAAATATATTGTTAATATTTCAGTTTTGTGAAAGGCGTGGTAGAGAAGAATGAGTGTATTTTCTAAAAATCATAACTACATTGCAAATTTTCAATTTTTTCTGAATCAGACTGCGCAGTTTCTGGTATTGAACCTTCGTCAGTGACCCTGTTTTTTTGATTTTTTTTTTTTGAATAATGTAATATTTGTTATGTTTTTATTTGTTCGATTGCGTCTATATGAAATTTTCTGTACAATCACTGACCGTGGTATAGATAAACTGATTTCTAATGCCACATGCACTCGCACTACACGTTAGACAGAGCGCTTTAGCCCTCTGATCTATCGCCAGGTCGAGTTTTGTTGTGATTAAAACTAGTTTTATTCAATACACGGTTCTATTTTTCAACACAACAGTTCTATTTTTAGAAACTTACCTCACTCTAATGTCCACTGTTTTCCCATATGTTGTAAGTGATGCCATATCTATGATATATTCTTTGTATATTCGATAGATGGCGCTTACGTAGTTAGGGAAGAATTGCCAGAGAGCAGAGTTTGATTTTTGTTTTGAGTTTGAATTTTGCCATTTTGAGTCTACAAATATTTAGTCAAAGAAATGCTCCTAATAACTTGGCAACGATTTGTTGTGTGTTATATCCTGATTGTTGTCTCTTATATAAATTAAATAGCAAAAAAAGTGGTTTGTTCTTTAATAAAAGTACAGTTTTTAGTTAATCGGAGTACTTTTGCAAAAGTGAGCCAATGACCTGCTCCTATACAATTTGAGATTGTAGAAGATGTAGGCGGGAAAATAGGTTCTGAAGAGGACACGTTACCATACCTTTTGGATTCATTTTTTAAAAAAGATTTGGACAATTAATACATCTTGCGTTTTAATATGGAAACATTAGTTCACTTTTGTACCACATTGTATATATAATTTAAAGTTAATTAATTTTAATTACAATTAATAAAAAAACTAATATTGATCAAGGGTTTTGTAAATTATGACGGCAAACCCAAAATAGAGATTAATTAAAAAAATATATTAAAATGATTAGTATACTTTTGAAAAATAAGTATAACTTTAAGCCATAAAACACTTTTTTTTTTTTTTTGTAAAATTAATTAAGTAAAAATTAATTCGAAGAATAAACGATAATTTTAAGACGATTTAAAATTTAAAAAAAAAAATACATTTTTCAATTGGTTTTCTTTAACTTTCAACAAAAACAAAAAAAAATGGGTTTAGGGGAGTTTAATGTAAATTTAAATGCAAAATTGGTTAAAGGTTTTAGAAAAAATCAAAGAATTTAAACCCCTTTTTTATATAAAATTATATAGCATACATCTCTTTGTTAAAACAAAGTGGTTTATGATAAAATTTATCCCATTTTCACAATGTTTTGTTACGTGCAAACAAAAAAAAAAAAAATAACTTCAACCAAATAATTTGCATAAATTATTCAAAAACTTGGGAAATTTTACCAAGTATTTGTCGAAATAAAGAAAAAAATTATGTAATTTATGCAAAAAAAACTTGCACAATATGATTTTTTTAATATTTATTGGCTAAAACTTATTTTTAACTATTCTTTAAAATTTAACGGAACATTGTGAAAAAGTGTAATTTTAAAAATAATTGTTTTTATTCTTTGATTAGGTAGACTTTTTGTTTTATTTTATATTATTTCAAATCTTTTGTTTTCTTTTTTGGTTTTTTTGCTGCTTTTATTTGTTTATTTTCAAAAGTTTCTTTTTATTTTAAAAATTTTGTTACTAATTTTGTTACCTAAATGTAGTTTAAATAAAACCGATAATCAACCATGCTACTCTTTTTTTTTTTATAAATTTACCTAAAATAAAAGGTAAAACTTTTTAATATTACCACAAAAGGGGTATTTAAAATTTTTATTTGAATATAAAAAATTCTAAAACTTTTTAGTAATTTAAGTAATTTTTTTTTAGATTCACGAAGAAAAATAAGGTCCCTGATTTTTGGTTTGTCATGAGTTTGAAGTTGCACCCAGTAGTAAAATCTACTTTCAGCCCTACATTGATGATCACCAGAAACGAAAATAGTTTCGTCGAAAATAATTTTTCGCTTGAAATATTTGTTGGGCGCATTTTTATAATTTTAGTCGCGAAATTTTATTTTTGAATTTTTTGTTTTCCTTCGATGCAATTATTTTCGCGATACTTCTTTCTGCGAAATTTTTATTCTCAATGTGTTACAGTGGTTATTCATTTGCAGATTTCTCAAGTCTGTAATTTCTACCAAAGAATTCCCTGCATTTGTATGCTTCCAAAATAGCGCTTAACCGCCTTGCATACAATTAGGAAAGACATTCTGTTGTGCTTCCATTGAATAATGTAGACAATGAAGCAGTAAAGAAAGCATACAATGAAGTATTAATGTTGTCAACACACAAAAACGCGCTTTTTATTGCCTACGAAATCATGAATTTTTTATATCTTAGAGCACATGAAAGAAGCACTTTTCACCTGTTTATTAGAGACATACCAAGTAGACATCGCGAACAAAACTCATGCCTTCTGGATTTGCTTTGAAAGTTCTCGGTTATTAAATAATGTCTTTCGGAACTGCTTAAGGGTAAGCACTATTTTTGTGCTGGGTAATAGCTTTCTAACTAACAATATGATCCTTTTGAAAACAATCAAAATTTTCCTTTTCACAGTATGGATATTATGAAAGATGCACTTTCATAGGACAAAACATCAACGTTCTAGATATCTATATTGTAAATGAGCATCTTTGCTGTGGAAAGACATTTTAGTAAAAATTTGCGATATTACGAAAAATGCAAATTTAAAAGTGACTGATAACGAACATTTTTCTGGGGATCCTATCAGAACGGCGGTGTCTTTCAGTGTAGTTTTTATTACGACCCAGTTACATTTAAAAAATATACACTTACAGAGAAATACTTTTTTTCTGCAAATTCCAATTTTGTTTTTCTTTGTTTTTTGTGAAGTGTAAAAAAAATTAATTCGTATTAAGTTTTGATTAATCTAGAAACTTTTGTTTTGTGTGAATTTTATATATTTATTTATCTATTATTTTCAGTCCAATTTTACTCCGCCCTTTTAACTTGCTCTGCGATATCTGTTTTCATCGAAATTTGTATTTCCCCCGAGGTTTAGGAAAAATTTTGTCTTTCAGGGAA
Organism: Delia radicum; assembly: GCA_021234595.1. NCBI lineage: Eukaryota > Metazoa > Arthropoda > Insecta > Diptera > Anthomyiidae > Delia > Delia radicum. The sequence continues at coordinate 156,813,219 of CM037855.1, forward strand.
AACTTTTTCAAAGGAAATAATTTTTGCACCATTTTTTCAGCTTTCGTATTAGCTTCCACTAAAAAATGTTCACTCTTACAACAAAAAAAAAATAAAAAATTCTGCCAATTTAGGATTAGAATTCTCAAAAACTTGAATTTTCCGTGAAATTTATATTAAAAATGTTTTCTTTGATCTTCTTTTATTTAAATATAAATTTCATTCTTCTTATATTAACCGAGCTTAAGATCATTTATTAATTATTTATTTCCAATATTTCGTCTCCACATTGGGTGACTTTTTCAGGGTACAATTATTACAATGTGGAGACGAAATATTGGAAATAAATAATTAATAAATAAATGATCTTAAGCTCCTTTAAAATAAGAAGAATGAAATTTATATTATTATTCCGTAATGTTAGTTTTTAGTGTAATTTTTATTGCGCTTTTGTTGCGTCTACTAAAAATTTTGTTTTCTTTTAATGGAAGTTCATTTTCAGCGAAACTTTTTTAGTTTCCTTGGATTTTCTGTTTGCTCATTTTTATACATTTTTTCCGCGAAGTTAGTTTTCAATTTTTTCTTGAGTCTAGCAAAAGTTTCGACCTTTTGTAACGGAAATTATTTTTATATCCATTTTTTCCTTTGTTTTTTGGATATTGATATTAACGGATATTGTTTTAGTTATATCCGTTTATTTTGTTAACGTATTTTTTATGAATTTTTTTCCTTAAGTTTTTATTTTCGCTGGGTTTTTAAGTAATTTTATTTTAAAATCCAAATTCTGTTTTTTTTTCGTATTCGAAAATATTTAAAAATCGTATCTTAAAGCCTAAAAAGTTTCAGATTTTTTTTTTTTTTAATCAAATAAATTTAATTCCCCTACTGTGGACCTGTATAGTTGTTTATAAAAAAGACGCTTTTCATACCTTAAACTAATCCTAAATATTTATTTACCATCTTTAACCTTCCACTCTCTAGTGAAGCATGTTAATAAGAAGTCAAAGCATCGTCAATCATTATACTCGATAGAGTTTGGACCCAGTTTGGATACCATACGAAGTCGAGCCGATACAATACTCGATTATGGTGACGATCAAATGCACGAACGCTGTGGTGGTTTAGAAGGTGACAATGGAGAATTAAGTCCCAAGCCAATGACTCCGCGACGGGTTAAAAGACGTTCCGTTATGCATAGGGGGTCAAATAATCGACAATCGACTGCCAGCAGACGTAGTACGGGCCATAATAGTAATAAAAATACTTTACGGAATGAAAGTGGGGGTGGAGGAGGATCAACTGGTACCCACTCAAGAAGTAGTACAAGAAGTTCTAGACGTAAATATCATCAAAATCCGGTAACTAAACTATTGGAACAACAACAACCGGGAGGCTTACATTTACATGGACAACATCCCAAACAACCGGTACAACAATTTGGATCATTTCATCATAAAGATAATACCGCCACATTAACAGCCACCAATTTGCAGTCATTGAATCAAGAATTGCATAATAATATAAATGCCGTTTCATCGGTCATAACGGGAAGTCTTACCAAGACTAATAATAATCATTATCAATCATTTCGGAAAAATATACCACCAGATCCGATATATTATAATACCAATGCACAAACAGCATTTTTGCAACAACAACAATGGCAACAAATACAACAACAAACACCCTCACCCATACCCACATTGGATGAACCACAATCCCCGACTTTGACATTAACTCCCTCCTTAGGGGGAGGCCATTATAATCCCACATATCAACATTCTACTACAAATCTAAATGATGCCGAACATGTAGATGAACTTTATAATAATCGTCCACCTTCGGTAAGATCAAGTTACTCGAATTTTCATGGCGCCAGACCCATGTCTTCATATATGGCAACTTCGACGACTACCGAAAATGTATTTGTTGGTTTAGTGGCACCTACCCAAGCACAAACTGCACAACAAACATCTTCCTCCACTAGCAATGGAAATTATCACCAGCAGCAGCAACAACAACAGCAACAACAACAGCAGCAACAACAACAACAGCAGCAACAACAGCAGCAGCAACAACAATTACCCCATGAATCTCCCTCAACACCACCTCTATACCAACAACATCCTTTGCATCAACATTCAACAAGTCAACATTCTTTACCACCTCCACCACCATTACCGGATCCACCGTATACCTCGTCGCAACCACAGCCTATACCATTTCATAAACGTACTGCTTCGCGAGAAAGTATACGTTCAATGGCTTTTTTAAATAGTGGTCCACCGGCTTATAATCTAAATTATCATACACCACCGGATTCGGAAACGACAATGTGAACAACATAAATTCTAACCACCAATTATGCATCACTGGAATGCCGTCCATATACCTATGATTGCCTTTAATTACCCTGTTTACATTGAATAGCACATTTTTTATATCAAATCTCTTTAAAACTATCAGTTTTTCTTTCAAACCAGGTGGATTTAAATGAAATTTCGCATTTTCTAGATTTGAAGACAATTTTTGACCAATTCACAAACAAAACTTTAGGAAAACCAAATTTTTAAAAAATCAGAAATCAGAATCAGTTCTGAATTTTTAGTGTAATACAAAACTTAGTCTATCTAAAAATCATACAAATTTTGTTATAAATATTGATTTTATTTATAAAAAAAGTTTGTCTATCTATCCAGAAAGTTTTATTGTGTAATTCGGATCAGTTGGAAATTAGATATTCTCTTAGTATAGCCCATCTTAATTATTTTAATATTTTTGTGTTAAATCTACATGACGTGTGAGTAATTGTATCATGTGTATTATTGATTCCTCATACGACATGTAGTTTTAACTTAGAAATATTAACATATTTCATATGCCAATGTTTAACGAGTATTTTCGACAAAACTTAAGCATCAAATGCTGTGTAGTGCGATTCACTAACTTCCTTAACGATTTTTATCGATTTCGGTAATTAATGACAATTGTCGGTTGAATTACCGAACATGTTATTCAGTATTTTTTTTTAATACTTGATAAAAGATACCGACAAAAGCTGTTAATTTAAATTTTATTTGCTTTGGAATTTTATTAATTTATGACAAAATTCGGTAACTTAAATTTCAAACAAAATTTTGTTGTTATGTTAACGATTTATATAACAACAAATATCGTTAAAAAAAAATTAAAGAATAATTGTAAATAAATTTTGTTGTTAATTATAGAGTTTTGACAATGTAACAACTGAATTTTGCCATTAATAAGTTACGGAATCGCATTACTGAGTTCTATATAAACTAGTGTTTCAAATTCGGTTAATCGATTAATCGATTAACCGATTCTTCGATTAATCGCCTCTATTTCGGTTAATGTCGAAACAAATAATTGAAAACTCAAATATTTATTCGACCCGATTAATAGTTTAAAATAGGTCAATTACCCGGTTAAATTTTTTTTTGTGAATATTTTCCATAATTTCTTTCGCAAAACTTGCTATTTTTCTTAATTTTGGCTATAAAATTGACAAGATAGGCCTAGATAAATGGAACTATGTATAAAATACCATGAATTTTGAAAATCGATTATGGGCAATTCCTGGGCGACGGACGCAGCATTCGCACACTTTTAGTTGAGCCATAAACAATAAAGGAATATAAAGATGCGGTATATATGCTCAGTGTATTGAAGCAAGGAAGAGTACTAAATTTGAGGATAAACATTCTACAGAAGCAATAATGAAGTAAAAAGATACATAAAGGGTCCGCCATCTAACATTTTTTTTTCCGATGCCGATTTGCCAAAAAAAATCATCTTTTCAGATAAAGCTCATACTGCATGGCCAGCCGAGGCAGACATTTGAATGAAATTATTTTTAATTATTAACCGGAAGGATTGTACTTTCAAATAAAAAAGAAATTTGGGAAAATATTCAATAGTTTTTTTTTATAGCATTTTCAAAAAAAAAAAAGTTATTTGGCGGACCCTTTATAAGCAAATATCAGCGAGAAACGGACGCGACAAATATGCCCAATGTTTATCCTCAAATTTAGTACTCTTCCTTGCTTCAATACACTGAGCATATATACCGCATCTTTATATTCCTTTATTGTTTTTGGCTCAACTAAAAGTGTGTGAATGTCGCGTCCGTCGCCCAGGAATTGCCCATATATATCTTCTTTAGCAAATAAGATAGAAAATTTTAGTTTATTTTTTAGTTCTTGAAATTTTTTTAAATGTAAATTAATATTTCAATGTAATTTAAGACAAGACTGAATAGTTTTTAAATCGATGTCATATAGCTGTAAAATTGCAAGTATTCAAAATTTTCTTCCATCTAAAAAATTAATTTGTTTATAATCGGTTCCCAACCTCTACAATTTTAAAACATGTTTCACTATACAGAGAGAATAGTGAACGAACAATTTGTTAAAAATAATATAAAGTTTATACTCTTTATAAAACAAGTTTTTTAATGAAACTTCTACATTGAGTTAATGAAACTTTTAATAAATAATATGAAATTTTTCATAAAACTTTATGAAAGATTGCATTAGTTAAATAAAAAGTTGTAATCAACGAGTACCAACAAGTGCAACTTCATTGCTTCAATGCAAAAATTCATTAATATCATGCAGACAATTCTCTCATTGTAGTTTTAAACACAAATAAATTGTTCTTAAAGCTTTTACTTGAACTTCGTATATTTTTAAAATAGTAAAGCTTTATTATAGAAAGATTGTAAGCATAACCCTAGAATTTACTTTTAACTACTGAACATATCTGATAAAATTTCTTTTTAAAGAGCCCTTAGGCTAGGTTCACACACGGCAATTATACTTGCGCAATTCTTGAGTTTATAGAAGAGGGAGGAGAAGAGAATGGAAGGGGGTACAGACTTGCCCGTACTCCAATTCCGTTTTGTTTTGTCATCCGCAATTTTCAACACTGTAGGTTGATATACGAAAATTGCTGAAACAAACTTTTCCTGTGTGAACACAAAAGCAATTTCAAAGGAGAATTGAAGAAGAATTGAGCAATTATAATTGCCGTGTGTGAACCATGACTTAGATTCTTCTAAAATACCAATAGTCAAAGGAGATTTTTTTAGGATGTAAGTTTAACTTGGTTTAGTTAAATCAATAACGAATTTTGTCTGCCATTTTCAAGTTTATTAACAAAAAAAACTCCATTTTGTTTAGAATATTGATTTTTATTATAATAAAACCAATTTAATCATATTTTAGAAGCAATATTCGAAACAGTTTTCCAATCTTTATTAAACTAAGTTTAAAGATAATCTACATCCTAAAACTCGGCCTTAATAATCCAATGCAGCCAACGTTACTTGTAAAACCGAAGATCTTTGTTTTTTTTATTGACAAATAACCAATAATTGCATTTTTTTGCATTTAACGATTAATCGCCAATTTTGTCGGTTAACCCACCCGAATAACGGTTAATCAATTTAAGCGATTTTTTCGAAAAATGCCTTAACCTGTTAACAGCCTATGAGCCGATTACTGAATGTCCAGTTGAAATTTAACAAACAAATGACATTGAAAATTTCTAATGGAAACAACAACAAATGTGTCAGTTAAAGTCTCAGTTAGTAGCTAACGGGACATTGTGAAAATGAGTCTATGTCGGACAATTGGAAACTCTAATATAAACTCATAAGTTAAACTTAAAGTTAACTTAAAAATGGTTAAAAAAAGGACAGAAATGGTGAAATTATTTCTAAAAAAACACAAATTTCACCAAATTATCCACAAACAAAAGAGAATAAAGAAATGTTTATGGAAAAAAATCTAAACTTTTAAATTGTAAATAAGTTAAAGTAAAATTTAAACTTTTCAAAAATTTATTTTTATTTCAATCCAAAACTTTCATATTAATGTCGCGTTCAAAATTTTTTCATAGTCTCATATCAATCCACCATAATTCACTTATCATTAGTCTGGTTCGCAAATAGTACTATTGTGAATGTTAGATAGCTGGAGCTACTTTGTCTAAATAAAAATAACATGTTTTCATTAGAGATTTAAAAAAAAGTAGAAACAAAATCTAAACTTTTAAATTGTTGGTTAAAGTAAAATTTAAACTTTTCAAAAATTTTTCTTATCCAAAACTTTCATATTACTGTCGCGTTCAAAATTTTTTCATAGCCTTAGATCAATCCACTAAAATTCACTTATCATTAGCCTGGTTCGCAAATAGTACTATTTTGTCAATGTTGAAAAGCAAGAGCTACTTTTTCTAAATAAAATAACAAGTTTTCATTAGAGATTTCAAAATACAAGTGGAAACAAAATCTAAACTTTTAAAATGTTGGTTAAAGTAAAATTTAAACTTTTCAATTTTAATTTTTTTTTTTTCAATCCAAAACTTTCATATTCCTGTCGCGTTCAAATTTCTTCATAGTCTCAAATCAATCCACCATAATTCACTTATCATTAGCCTTGTTCGCAAATAGTCCAATTATGAATGTTAGATAGTTGGAGCTACCTTTTCCAAATAAAAATTACAAGTTTTTATTCGAGATTTAAAAAAAAGTTTATTTTAGTGTAAACAGGGTATAATAAATATTTAAAAACGAATAGCTTTAAGTTTGTATTTAAATACAATTGAAGTAAAAATATTTATTTAAAATTTTAGTTTATAACTTATCAATACTTAATTTAAGTTGAAAACTATTTTAAATTAAATTTAAACATTATTATTTTTTATTTTTTTCGACAGAATAAGATCATATTTGTGTTTAAGAAGTTATATTCGAGTAAATGACAATAACGCATTAATTTTTATTTAAATGTAAATTAAAACATTTTCTATAAACTGATTAATTTAAAATTATATATTTATATGAATTACTAGATTTTATTTTGAAAAACTAAAGGCTGAAATATAATAGGCTTAAGTGACTTAAGTCAGGTATTGGTATTAAACGAAAATTAAAATTTTGTTAAATTTAAATAAATGTATTACCAAATTTTCGTTTCATACCAATACCTGACTTAAGTCACTTAAGCCAATTATGTTTCCAGTTTAAAAACTACATTGTCTTCCCAAATAATTTGTTTTTATTTAAGAGATTTTATACTGATTGAAGTAAAAACATATTTTTGTTTTTAATAATGTTAAGAAATAACCAACCGATTACACTGTGCTGCACAGAAAACTCACTCGTCTAATGACCTAGTGTGTAGGTTGTAAGTCTAGCCGGTTTGAGAAGTTGCAATATACGCTCAAGTTTTTGAGATAAGGGTAATTTAAAGTCAATAATTTTTTTTAACAGATTTTAAATTCTTCTTAGTTTAAACGAGCTTAAGATCATATATTTATTAATTATTTATTTCCAATGTTTCGTCTCCACATTGGGTGACTTCTTCAGGGAACAATTATTAAAATTTGAAAAACTTGTTTTAATAAAAAAAACTTGAATTATTAAAACAAGTTTTTCAAATTGTAATAATTGTTCCCCGAAGAAGTCGCCCAATGTGGAGACGAAATATTGGAAATAGATAATTAATAAATAAATGATCTTAAGCTCTTTTAAACTAAGAAGAATTAAATAAAAGAAGATCAAAGAAAACTTAAGACTTTAAATTTTTAAACAGTATTTAAAATTAAATTTTAGTATTAGCTTTTGTATTTCTAAAAATATATATCGTTCATTCCATGAGAGAACGTACAAAAACGGTAATTTTTTGGCCTCCAGCGCTTTGATTTTGTTTAAATTTGGCATACAAATACTTTCTAGGATGTCTGTTATTCAGTACTGTTTTTTAGTTCCTTAAAATTGTGTAAACTTGCGCGTTTATTTTATTCCCGGTTTTAAAAAAACCGGGAATAAAATAAACGAACTATTTCACACCAGCACATCGCTCCATATGCTTCTTCTACTTTATCCACAGTGGTAACATAATATACCTTCAAACAAACTTTTACAGAAGAATATTTAATCTTCAGTGTAGGGAATTGTAAATCACACGTTACACCATAAAAACGGAGTGATTTTTATTCTTGTCGGCCTATGTGGAATATCAGTTGTAGTTTAAGGTAATCTTATATAAAAACTCAGTTTTTTAGTTTGGATCTTATACCACATTCACATGAATGAGCTTTATTAAAAAAAAGATCTGTTTCAAAGCGAGGGCCATCCAGTAAGGAAATATAGTAAAGTAGGTAAATATATTTGGAAATACAATATAATTTTCTTTTAAATAGCGTTTCAAATCGATTAAAAACTGACTGAGTTACAAATGTTTAAATGTTTCGAAAATTTGAGGGTATATTGCAACTTCTCAAGCCGCTCAAGTAAAAATTTCCAACCGTACCAAAAAAAATAGTTTTGGTAAACCATGTACTATTTCTGTTAAACCCAACGTGTTTACGATTTCAAAAGGTACAACTAATATTGTACTAGGAAAACACCAATTTGTTTGCATAGCATGTGTTTTGCCACCAGCAAAATTCTTTGAAAATATTGTTTTTACCAATATTACAACCAATAAGAAGACCGAACTGTATTTCTTTTAATAAATAATATGAAATTTTTCATAAAACTTGATGAAAGCTTACATTAATTAAATAATAAATAAATTTCTGATTTTTAAATGTGTTTTATTATACAAATTTCTCAAAATTAATTTAAAATAAGCTATTTTAAAGGCACCTAATTTTTTGAATTACCAACGTTATGCCAACTGTAGAAAGTTAGCCCCAACCAACGGTTGGCCACTGCTTTCGATCGGGTAACATGACTATACAGTCAATATTGTTAATCCCACGTTCTGCCAAAGCATAACCAACCGTCGCCGACGCTTTGCCAACACTGTGCCGATTGTATTTTCTGCCTGGGCGGTTTTGTAATACATTCAGCTAGACTTATAACCTACACTAGGTCACTTTAAAACTGATTGCGATATATTTTTGTAGCACCGTGCTATTTGAGTATAAAGTGGAAAAAATATCTGGGTCCAAAAAGTACCATCAATATATTTTAAGTGGTTAAGTTTAGTTGGTTTCTTTCAAATAATTTCAATTTTCTCGTTTCCCTAATAATGACCTAGTTCTCATAATTAATTATTACACAGTTCGTTTGAAAAAGTTTCATATTTTTTGGAAATTTATAATTCTTTTTAAGCTCTATTCTTTGTAAAATTAAACAGATCGCTTCAATAAAAATCGATTTTCATTTGGAAACTTTAATTTACTTTTATTTTTTTTTACTTACTCTATTTTTCAAAAGTTTTCTACATGACCCCTTGTTCCACTACTAAAACTCAAACCGCCCCAAGGTTTTTTGTAATGAAATTTATAACACGAGTTCGGCACGAAAAATAAACAATATGTTCTTCTACCAAATTTTTTTTCGTTGCCTACTTTAGGCGATATGGACCAAAATAAGTTTAGAGCGAATATCAAAAACTAATCCATGAAATTAATAAGTTTTAGCGTAAATTATTCGTCTTCCCAAGATATGAATACAGTCCAAAAATAACACTTTTTGCGCTATTACTTAAGAAGATATGGCGATTTTCGTTTTTCGAAAACTGCGAAATTGAGCGAAAAATCACCTTTACTTTAATATATATTGATGAAACTTAAAGGTTTTGCTACTACTAAAAAATATAATCTTTTTGACAAATTTCATAAAAATTTGTCCATAGTTTTTCAAGTTAAGTCAATGTCCTTTAGAGGCATCCTATGAGAAGCTTGTAAGTCCTTTGACTAAAATAAAAGCTTTTTTCAAAGTTTAAGCTTCAATCTTACTTTGTGTTTACTATCGACGGTTTCTAGTTAACATAAGTATGTTTTTAAGATTTTTCAATATTGTGTTTATTTCACAATATTTATTTTTTTTTGAAAATTTACAAAATTTTAACTTGAAAAACTTTCTCGCTTCCAAGCCGTGCGCTGTACACAAAAACTTGCTTCACAACAACTTGGTAAATTTGGTTTTCTATAAAAAAATAGCTTAATTTCTTATTGCAAATCGCTTATTTGGCTCATTAATGGCCAATATAAAATACCCCGCCTGGTGGTGGGCTTACCGGTTAGAGGGTTAAACCACTAACCAATTATTTGGAAAATAACCCAATTGCTTCGGGAACGTAGAATTTTTCAAAAATATTTCTATGTAGTCTCTTCTTTCTAAGTTTCCCACATAACCTACTAGCTCCTCTATTATATTATTATAAAGTGCCTTCGAAAAATATGTAAATATATATTTTTTTTTGTAAACTCAGCATTTTTGATTTTCTTTTGTATACCATAACTATAAATTATTTATAAGTTTATCAAAATTTTCGTGTTATTTTTAATATAAAATTTTTACCAAAGTACTTTTGTAAATATTTAAAATATATATTCTTTAATGATCTTAAATTATTATTATTTAGATTTATTGTGTCTCTAATAATATAGATTTATAAAATATTTATATAAAATAAAGTTTTTTTGCCTCCAAAATAAAAATGGCTTGGTTTAATTGATAATGGACTCGTTCCATATAAAACTACAAAATATATCCAATTTTACCAAATTTGGTATTGAAGGTAAGTGTCATAATATGCTTAGCATTGCTAAGCTTTTATCTCATCCTACAAGTTTTGGGTTGTTAGCTCTAACAGTTATGGAAATATCGCGCTTTCAAATATGAAAACAAAAATTAAAATTTAACAAAAGTAGTCGTACTTAATCGCTCACATCTTTTTAACCGTTAAAGCTAATTGATTCATTTATACCTAATTTTAAAGCCACTATTTTCGTGATTTAGCTAAAAGAAGCGAACGAATTATTTTTTTACTTTAAAATGTATTTTTCATCAAAATACGCGGTTTAAACCACTGTATTTAAAAAAAACTTGTTTTTTTAACTTTTCAAAAAATGAAAATGAAAATTGTTCAAGTTCGAGGCCATACTCTATATTTCTTTATTAGGATATTGTCTTAACATATAATCTATAGAGTTTTTGTTTTCAAATTTATTAATTGACCACTTTCAGGAATGTGTTGATAGATCTATTTCGGAAATTTTTTAGATTCCCATCATCAGAACACGTTTTGAAAGAATTGACAATCCCATGCAAAACATCAAATATTCATATAACCTAGTTTTCCCACTAAATGAGAACTAAAAAGTAAAGTACGGTCTTGTTTACTCTCCCTTTACATCTTGTTTTTAAATAAAATAAAACAAAAGAAGTGTGCAAATAAAAAGGAGAATAAAAACAAAAAGCGTGTATTGCATATCTAACAAATGTAGAGCTTGCACATAACGGACGAGTTTTCAATTTATTTTTGATCAATCATCACCATTTTTGATCAATTATCACCATCTTAACCTCGAGCTCATATGTTAGTTCTCATTTAGTGAAATAACTAGTTTATATGAATGTTTGATGTTTTGCATGTGATTGTCACTTCTTTCAAAACGTGTTCTGATTATGTTAACCTAGAAAATTTCCGAAATAGATCTATCAACACATTCCTGAAAGCGGTCAATTAATAAATTTGAAAACAAAAACTCTATGGATTATTTGTTAGGACAATTTCCTAATAAGAAATATAGAGTATGTCCTCGAACTTGAATGATTATTTTATTTATTTTTTGCTTGACATATTATTTTTTATATTTGCAAAAAAAAGCTACAAATTATATCACTAGTTTTCTTAAAATCGAACTTATAAAAACGAATAAATAAACTCTTTAAAAGGTGAAACACCAAACTTTTATACTATGAAAGAAGATCATTTAAATTTTAAATTAATAACGTTTATTTTAATTTTGATAAAAAAAAATGTAGGAACTGTTGATTTTCTATTAATTTTGATTGTTATTGTTTACTTTTAAGGAAAAATTAATAAAATAAAATTATTCAAATTATTCGAGTTACTCGAGTAATTTCAAAAACTTACTCGATTAATCGAGCAAGTGCAAAAGCTCAAAATCTAGTTACTCGTTTACTCGAGCAGAAGTAAACCCGAGTAATTTGAATACTCTACTAAACATTAACCGATTTCGTCTGAATTTTGCAATTCTTCATTAAATTTGCATTAAATATTATGTGCAAAGTTTTAATCGAATCGGAACAAAATTTTGTTAATGTTTGAAAATCGGTTGATAAATATAAAATTTGCAAGCTCTCCATATTTTTTGGATTGGAGGTCTAATTGATCAGCCCCTGATGGATATAGTAGACCATTTGTTAAAACTTTAGTTTGGAATTACGTTGATTATGGCTGTGTGAAGTTTCATGGAAATCCAACTAGGCAGTAAAAGAGGGCTGAATTATTTTCAAAATATTTATTAAACACCCCACTGTGCACTGTTAGATTTCAAAATTTATGATATATCAAAATTCGTAAACGTAATATAACTGAATGTTTACTGTTGTAACGCTGTAGGTATTGGGCGTGTTTAAGAGGTTTTACTGTACATTATTCACATTTAATATTTCTAAAGCATTGCAGTATTACAGTTAAAATGTTTTGAAATTACAAAAGCTTTTATTTCGTTCAACAACCAAAAAGCATTATTTTTCAAGGCAAAGCTTGTGGAAATTCGTATAAAAGCTTTAACGGATTATAAAAGTTCATATTTATTGTTGTTGCTTGAACAATAGGGCTTCATTTATTTAACATTTTAAGATTTCAAGAACTTACAAGCAAAGTCTATTGATATGAAAGCTCAGTCGTGGATCCAGGTGGAGGAGGGGGGATAGGATATTATCCTCCCCCCCCAAGCAAAAAAAGAAAGGAATAGCAAAAAGGAAAGAAAAATTAAAAGAAAAAGCTTTCAATATTTAAAAGTTTTTGTCACACTCATAGAAATAACCTGTACAAATAGCAAAAAAAAAGCTACTAAAAATTAGTTAAAAATGTCCTTGAAGACAAAACTGCTAAAATTAGCAAATTGTTTTACTAAATATTAGTAATACAAGAATAGCAATAATAAATCTGTTGAATTTACAAATATTTTTTTAATCTGTTGAATTTGCAACATATTTAGTTATATTTCAGCTAAATTTGTGAAATAAATGTGATTTTTTTTTTAGTTTCATTTTGAATGTAAAAAGTCTGCGCTGATAAAATCAGCAATATAAGAGTAAAATTTTTTACCAAATATTTCTGTTGATTTTAGCAAAATAAACTGTTATTTGAATTCTAGTATATTTGATGGAGATATAGCAAAAATATTGTTAATACAAATATTTAGTATAATTTTTTCCTAATTTTACAAAGTAAAATGCTATTTTTAATTAACTAAAATTCAGATTGACTATAACTAAAATTTTGTAAAGTTAACAGATTTATTTATGCTGTTATTATTTTACTAATATTTAGCAAATAAATTTGACAAATTTGGCAGTTTTTTCTGCAAGGTCATTTTAATTAATTTTTAGTAGTTTTTTCTGTCCTCCAGCACAGTAAAATGGCTTCGGTCGAACTCCTTCTTGTTCTAGAGGAGGGTCGCTACGACGTAGCCTTGATTCAGGAGCCCTGGATCTCTACGGGAAATCAGGTATCTGGGTTAAGGTCACGTGCCTTTTATACATACTTCCCAAAAGTTGTAAGTAGAATTCGATCTGTTATACTTGTTAGGAAGAACCTATGCTCACATATTCTCTTTAATTACAGCACCGATGATCTCACGGTAGTGGCAATAGAAAATGGCAAAGATGTAATATACTCTTTGCATCTTCTTATATGCCACATGGTAAAGATGCCCCTCCAGCTGAACTTCAGAGACTTGTCGTAGAAACTTGTGCCAAGAAGCAAACTCTGGTGGTGGGCACTGACGCGAACTCACACCACACAATATGGGGCGGTAAGGATATCAACGCTAGAGGTGAGTCTCTTATTAGCTTTATATTACAAACTAACCTACAGATTGCTAACAGGGGTGAGGCACCGACTTATATAGGGCCCACCTCTAGAAATGTTCTTGATTTGACACTGTATATGGGTGAAAGAGTGGGGGTGGGAGGAGTGGAAGGTATTATCACGTCCCTCCTTCTCTGATCACTGTTACATCTCTTTTAACGTGTGTTTTAATACACCGGACAGTAGGGTATTTAGGAATCCTAGAAGAACTGACTGGTCCAAATACTCTTCTCTACTGGTCAGGGGACTAAGCCAACCGCGGACGTTAAACAGTCCGGGTGAGGTAGACTCTGCGGTGGACGATTTGGTGACGAAAGTTGTAGGTTCCTATGAGGCATCATGTCCTCTTACACGGACCAGGCGTAAGTCCAAACCTCCCTGGTGGAACAGGGATTTGGACTGTCAAAGACGCGAACTCCGTGAGCTCTTTAAATTGGCGAAAGGTGCGGACCAATTAGAGTGCTGGGGGGAATACAGAGATGCACTGAGATCTTACAAGCGTGACATACGTAGGGCTAAGCGAAGCTCATGGCGAGACTTCTGCGGCAACATCGAAGGGTTTGGGGAGACCACCAGACTAAGGAAGATGCTTGCTAGAGATCCGTCTATGCCAAGCACTATATGTACGGAGAATGGGGAGTGGACAGGAGGGTAGCGGGGGGGACTCTGAATGTACTGTTAGATACTCACTTTCCGGGCTGCACTGACCTGTCTACCCTTGTTGAACCGGATATCTATCCGGAGAATACTGATGACGGCTTGATCACCCGGGAAAGGGTCAAATGGGCTGTCGACTCTTTTCAACCATATAAGTCACCTGGGCCGGACGGTATATTTCCGGCCTTGCTGCGTTATGGTGGCCACTGTTTGGTATCGTGGCTGGCCGAAATTTTCAGGGGTTGTCTGAGACTTGGATATGTGCCTGTATCCTGGAGGACAGCAAATGTTTTATTTTTACCGAAATCGAGTAAAAGCAATCACTTGTATCCAAAGGATTATAGGCCAATTAGCCTTACCTCATTCCTCCTGAAGACTTTGGAGAGAATTTTGGACTTCCATGTTCGAGAAAGCTTGGAGCCTAATTTTCTATGCGACAACCAGCACGCTTACACGAAGGGAAAATCTGTGGAGACAGCACTCCATTCGGTTGTTTCACAGATAGAAAGGGCCCTTCATTATGGGGAATTCGCCCTGGGAGTCTTCCTTGATATAGCTGGTGCTTTCAATAATGTGCATACAGATGCAATTTTGGAGTGTTTGGCAGGAACGGGAGCTTCTTTGGGGGCTGTAAATTGGGTAAGCAACCTGCTGGGATGCAGGATAATCTCAGCGGATTGGGGAAGCGCCAGACTGCAGAGGGTGGCGCGTAGGGGAACTCCCCAAGGAGGAGTTCTCTCCCCTTTGTTGTGGACACTTGTTGTTAACGGACTTCTCGAGGAGCTTAAGTACGATGCGGCTTCAACGACTGTGTATGCAGACGATGTAGCCGTCATTGTCACCGGCAAATACCTGGATGTCGTCAGTTCTGTAATGGAGACTACACTTGGGATCATTAACAGGTGGGCGACCAAAGTGGGACTGGGCGTAAATCCAGAGAAGACGGATTTGGTACTTTTCACTCATAAGACCAAGGTGGGCCCGTGGACCACACCTAGGCTAGGGGGAACCAATCTTGTTTTGAAGGACCACACAAAGTACCTGGGGGTCATATTGGACAGCAAGCTGTCGTGGAAACTCAATGTAGAGGAGAGAGTTAAAAAGACTACAAATGCGCTCTATGCATGTAAACGAATGCTAGGCAAGACTTGGGGTCTATCTCCCAAACTCATGCACTGGGTTTACACGGCAGTGGCTAGGCCAATTTTACTCTATGGAGTACTTGTTTGGTGGAAAGGGTTAGAGAAAATGTCTTACTGTAGGCGGCTTGAGAGCGCGCAGAGACTCGCTGAACTTTGTATAACAGGCGCACTTCGCAGCACGCCTACCGCGGCACTGGATGTAATCCTAAATCTACAACCGATTAATCTAGTGGCGGAGGGCGCCGCCAGGAAATCCGCCGTTCGCCTTTGTGCTACGGGGAGATTTACGACGAGACCTTATGGTCACGGGATGATTATTGAGGATAGGATCTGTAGCAGTGACTACACCATCCCGAAAATTGGCTTCACCACTGGCTTGCGTGTTACCCTGAGTGAATACGGCTGGTTGGCAGGCCTTCGTCCTGACCACAGAACCTTCAACTTCTTCACTGATGGTTCAAAGATGGAGGAGGGGGTCGGGGCAGCGGTTTTCTGTCGAGAGCTGGGTATCGAGGAGTCATATAAACTTCCCGATTACTGCAGCGTCTTTCAGGCGGAAGTTATGGCGGCCAAAATGGCTGCTGACCTTGCTCTTGTTTCTGAAACGGAGGGCAGTTACGTTAATTTCTTTATTGATAGTCAGGCGGCTATCAAAGCTATCGCCGCCAACTTGACCTACTCTTCGATTGTCCAAGAGTGCAAGAACTCTCTAGGGAGACTTGGGTCCGGAAGGAGAGTCCACATCTATTGGGTTCGTGGGCACCGGGGTATTGAAGGGAATGAGGTTGCGGATGAACTGGCTAAACGGGGAGTCCATTTGCCAGTTGAAATGGCATTGGACGTTCGCGTGCCACTTCGGTCTCTGAAAAGGGATGTAGAATCCACGATGATGCGAAGAGCTGATGCGGTTTGGAGAAATACCGAAACATGCAGAGTATCTAAAGTCATGTGGAAATCCTACGATCCCGTAGCGACCGAACTTTTACTGTCCTTGTCCAGGAGCGACTGTAGACTTCTTGTGGGGATTTTAACTGGTCACTGCTGGACGGCAGTTCTTGCCAAGAGAGCGGGAAGGCTGCAGAGTGACGAATGTAGATTCTGTGGGGTACCGGGGGACAGAGAGACGGTGGAACACCTAATGTGCCACTGTCCTACTCTTGCACGCTCAAGGGCGAAATGTTTAGGGGACCACCTATTCCGCGATCTGGGAGAAATCTCAGAAATCGGAATCTTGAGACTTCTAACATTTGCTAAGAGGGTGTGGGGAACTCTGGCTACCATCACTAACGACTGACCTAACGTGGGGGTTATCGTTCTTTATCTGGTAACGCTAGGGACCTAATGGTCTATGCGGGGTCTTTGACCGGCCAGCTCAACCTAACCTAACCTAACCTGTCCTGTTTTGCAGGTTTATTTTCATGAGTTTAAATATCGTCATCTAAAATGCAAAAGGGCGTAACAACATTTTTTATTTTCTTTTACAGGAGAAGTAAAAAACGTTGTAGAATTCAAGATAGTTTTGTTTTAAATCATATATTCATATTTGTGGACTAAAACCAGCAAAAATCATAGCTATATTTACCTTAAATTTAGTAGAATGCAAATAAAAGTTTAGTTTGCTAAAATCAAAATAAAATTTTTCGAAAATCTAGTTGATTGCTGATTTTAGAAAATAAATGTATGTTCGCATTAAACAAAAAAATACAAAAATAACTTTTAAACATATCAAATTTTTTTATAATTTTTTTTTCTACTAATATTTAGCAAGTTTTATCTGATTTGAGCAGATTAATTTGTTACCTTGAATTAATTAAAATTTAAATTTAATATTAGTAGATTCAACAAATATATTTTTGCTATTCTCATCTTACTAATATATTGCAAAAAAAAAAAAAATCACCTAATTTAAGCAGTTTTTTTCTGCAAAGTCATTTTTAATCAATAGCCCTAGGTTTCAGTTAAAGTTATACTACACTCATAGAAATAAACCTGTAAAAATAGCATAAAAAGCCAAAATCAACAGAATTTTTTTCTAAAAAATTGTCGTATGCTGATTTCAGTAGGGCAGATTTTTATACGCCTTAAAAAAAAAATCTAAAAAAAAACTTTAAAAATTTCACACTTTTTATGAGTTTTTTGTCTACTAATATTTAGCAAATTTGTTGCTAATTTTAGCAGATTAATTTGTTGAAACAAAGTTAGTTAATTTATTGAAAGTAAGTTAGTTAAAATTTAGCTCAAATATAACTAAATATTTGTAGATTCATCAAATTTATTTTTGCTATTCTTATCTTACTAATATTTACAAAAAAAATTTCCTAGCTATTTTTTCCACAACTTAATTTTTAATAGTTTTACCAAAAATGTTCCCACATTTGTTTCTATTTGCAGTTCCAGTTCAGTACAATACCCCGAAAGAAATAATCATTAAAGTTTTTTTTTGGCAACTGTTTTGTTAAATATTTTTTGGTTAATTTTTAACATCCTCTCACTTTGGACTGTCTATTAAAGTCCACTCATTTTGAGTGCTTTAAAAGTTCACTTTAATAGTTTCCTTTCAGGAGTTTGTGATATTGGTAATTTTGGGCAAATGCCAAACTAAAAGGTTTTGACAAACTTAAATTGTTTGCAAAAAGGATACAATTTTTGTGTGTTCTTGATTAAAGTTATTTGCAAATAAGGGTGGTATTAAACAACAACAACAACAGCAACAACAACAACAACAACAAAAAGCCCTGAAAAAAAATATAGAAACTAAAACTGAAAACTTTACTAAACATTTAGGAAATGATGCGGAAAATTTAAATGGCTGAGAAAAACAAACTGTTGTGTTCAGTTCGAAAATTTTTCAACAAAAAAAAAAAAAATATAAAAAAAACAACAAGAAATTAGGCCTGCAAGCAACACAAAGATTTTTCACTTTGACTTTGACCAGTAGTCAGGCTGTATGGATAAAGTGTTTTATGTTGTTCCGTTAAAGTAATGATGACAAAGAATTTGGCCATCCAATGCACAGTGGGATATATCACAAAATCTTTGGAAATAATTCGTCCATTTCTTACTTAGTGGTCCGATTCATATTACAGCTATTCTTACACATAAAATATGAGATTTTTATATGTTAGCTATGTATGGAAACAAAATTTGGTCTTCAAAGTTTAGTAACGTCATGATGCTTGCTAGGAAAAGACCTAACCACGTGCTTGATCACTAAGAAGACAAGAATGGAGCAATATTGATGATTAATAGGTTTTTTGTTAAAGTTCTGCCTATTATGGAGGATCTAGCTTTTCTAAAACTTCGGGTTCTGATGAGATCTTTAGCCAGATCGAAATACTAGTATCAACCTAGCTAATATGTCTGATTTGCTTTATTTATGTAAATATACGGAGGTTGAAAACTCGTTATAAATTGAAAATTACATAAAAATAATCTCGACGTATATAAAAACAAAAACTAATATAACTGTAAAAAATTTAGAACATTTTCAATTATAATTGAAAATGTTCTATTTCAATTTCAATAATTGAAAATGTTCTATTTCAATTATAATTGAAAATTTTCTAAATTTTGTTCCCATGCATAGCTAACATATAAAAATCTCATATTTTATGTGTAAGAACCCTATGGGGAATTGGACCGGTTCTGCGTGTGCCACAGGATCGGTCCTCTGCTAAACCTTACCCTATGTAAACAACTAGCATCTTTAACATGCGCTTGTCATAGCACATAGTGGCATGCCACAGGACTAACCAAATATGGGCATAAAGATGGGCATAAAAATAAACGAAAACTAAACAGCTTCCAATGGGTAAAATTCTGGCCAACTGGCTTTTTCTTGTTAATAAGCATTCTGGTTAAGTGGCATGTCCTCCCTTTACCAGTCACAGGATTTGTAATTTTAGGACAATTGACACTTCTTAACCCACTTCAGTATTAAATTATACCAGTCCTGTGATAAGTCCTTCTTTAACCAGTCACTTTTAGGTCAATTGACTCCTCATTCCCCATAGGGTGTAATATGAATCGGAATTTTTATTTTCATGCAAACTAAAGTTTATAAAGAAAAAACACATTTGTGGATTAGTAATCCAGTTGTTGAGCAAAAAAGGTGGAAAAATGGGCATTTTTGCGATTTTTAAGGCACCGGATGCACTTTTTTCGGATAGGATTGTTCCGCATTTTTTTTTCCCTATTCAATATCTACAACTTTGCTTCAGACACAAAAGAGATATTCCGTACGGTATACCGAGATATAACCGTGTTAAAATATAGAAAAAGTGCTAAAAATCCGCCTTGAGCCAAAAAAAAATCGTATGACCATTAAATTATTACTGTAGCCAACTTGACAAAACGAATGATGCAGAAGTTCTTATTTTTGGGGCTACTATTCCCAGAATTGAGTCCCAAAAATTTTGTACTGTGTAATGATAAGTAAAACTAAATAAAAACAATAATAAGTAAAAATATTTAAAGCTAATGCAAGTGCACCTATTGCAAAAGAGTTTACATTTTTTAAAGTAGTTTGAAATCCTAAATACGAATCTGAAGTCAAAAACATTCAATTGGCTCGCCTTTCCGAGGAATGAACCATTCTTTTTTTAACCTTCTTACCCGAGCAGAAAAGGCATATTGGTCAATATTGCGGAGATGTCTTCAAAATCTGTTTTATTATTTAATGGATTTGAATAATACATAAATTTAACTTTCATTTGAGTAAAACTATTTGGGAAAATTTTGCAAGAGTATTTTGGATCCTTGGAAGGGCCTCAAAAATGGTATTTTTCGTAATTGTAATAACAACATTAAGATTTCTTCTAAAACTTGCACAGATTAAAAGCATGTTTATAATATGTACTTCAACATATAAAACGAGGGGTCAAACATGGAAATCCATTTAGAAGATCCAGAAATATTTGGTATATGGGCCAAAGTTTTGAACCAAATTTTGAAGTACACAAGGTCTATATTTGGAGAGGCAGGTTTAAATTAGGTGCTTTGACTTCCGATTCGGGTTGAGGAGGCAAAACTACTTAAAACAAATTTTACTTTCAGTCTGTTCAAAAATCTCTCTATATACATATAAAATTTGAATTTCTGTTAAATTTTGGCCTAATCTGAAAAATCGTTAATTTATAGCCACCTCTAAATACTGACCGATTTGGCTAAAATTTGGGATGAGCAATAATGAGCACTATTGGAAATGGGGAAGCCTTGTGTAGCTCTAAGATTCCACTGTCTTTTGTTGGGCCAACCTAATGTTTGAGTATCTACAGTGCGTTAAAGTTGATATTTGCTTTTAGAAGCGGCTTGGAGAAAAGTATATTCAAATCAAAATTTTTTTAACACAACACGCTTTTACATGAAAAGATCTTTCTGAATAGTATGCATACTTTATATGTTTTGAAAGAAAATATTTATCTGGAGACAAAGGAATGGTGCTTTTTGGCGAAAAAATAGCAAAAATTTTTTTTTTTTTTAAATTAGTATTAAAGCGCATGCAGTTTTTGAGTGGAGCAAGATATTGCATTAATTTTTTTCTATTTAATCTAGAATTTATTTGGTTAAATAACAAATATTTTAAACAAAAAAATTATCTCGATTTTGTCCCACTATTCACAATTAACCGGACCTGAGGTGGACCCAATTTGAAATTTCACATTTTCATATGGGAATATCTCGGTAACTATGGGAGATAACCCACACAAGTAAGCATGCTTTTTATTAGTGTCTACTAGTAGATTAAAAACATGTTAATTTGGTTTGAAATCGAATAAGAAACAAAAAAATGGCGAGCACTTAACATTTTTTATGCAAAATGTGCCCTACTATAGGGAGTCATATTGCCGACTCCGAGGGGGCTGCGAGGTTGAAATTTAAGCTGGATATTACGTCACGTATACCTGTACCGAATTTCATTGCAGTCGGACCACTAATTAAGAAATGGCAGAATTATTTCCAAAAATTTTGTGATATAACCCACTGTGCAATGTTGTTAAATTAACATGAAGAGGGTATTTTTTTAGTGGGTTCGAGAAATAGCAAAATGCATTTTTTTTAATACATTTAAAAGGTTCAAAATGTTGGTTTTTTTTTACTACTTTATAAAATTAAGGATTACCGTAGAAAGTCCGAAAGTATTTGTATTAGAGGCGAGAAATTTTAACACGTTTGCTAAATGTTAAATAAAATTTGGTTTTAACCCCCAAGTAAAAACGTTTTGATATAGTTATATATTACTTAATACAGATATTTATAATGATATTATATCTAAAATATATAATTTTTTGAATTTTTTAATTATTTGAGCTAAGGTTTGTTTTTTTTTTATATAACAGTTTTTTTTTTATTTTCGATATTTCGCTACTCTTTTGTGTAGCATCTTCAGGAAAATTAATAAATTAATTTTCCTGAAGATGCTACACAAAGGAGTAGCGAAATATCGAAAATAAAAAAAAAAAAAAAAAAAAAAAAAAAAAAACAAACCTTAGCTCAAATAATTAAAAAATTCAAAAATAAGAAATAAGGTTAAATAAACGAACATAATTATATAATTTTTTTTTTATTTATTTTTATTTTTTTTACAAATTTGATATAATTTTTATTAAAAATAAAATTATGTTTTTTTCGACCTTTAATTGTGCAATGAAAATGAAAATTATTCAAGTTCGAGGTCATACTCTATATTTCTTTATTAGGACATTGTCCTAACAAATAATCTATAGAGTTTTTTGTTTTCAAATTTATTATTTGACCCTTTCAGGAATGTTTTGATAGATCTATTTCGGGAATTTTCTAGGTTCCCATCATCAGAACACGTTTTGAAAGCAGTAACAATCTCATGCCAAACATCAAACATTCATATAAACTAGTTTACTCACTACATGAGAACTAATATATGATCTTGAAGTTAAAGACTATAACCATTGATCAAAAAATAAATTGAAAACTTGTTTGTTATGTGCAAGGTCCACCTCTGGTGGATATTCAATACACGTTTTTTGTTTTTCTCTCCTTTTTATATTTTGTTTAGTTTAAATATATAATTTCATATATTTAGTTAGAATAAGTCCAAAAATCTTATATGATATTGTCATATTAGATTTTATTTGTTGATTTTCAAATAGTTTGATTTTACAATTATAATCAGGCAGATTATACACTAAGCCATACAAAAAAATTCTCATAGAGTTTATTTTGTCTGTTGTATGTAATGTCTTGGTTTGGTTTGAGTTAGGCCAATTATCATTTTCTATTGCAGACAACTTAACATTTGGGTGATGCAAATGAAACACTTCTATTGTCTGTCATGAAAATGACTAAAATTTTTGAAAAGCAACATATAAAATCTAATATGACAATATCATGTTAGATTTTTGGACTTGAGGTAGAACCATATTCTAACTAAATATATGAAAATATATATAATCCGAAAAAACAATTTTTGTATTTTTAATACAAAAATTAAAACATTTCTGTAAAATATATGATTATATAATACTTTATACATATTGCACTTTATATAGTGAAATATGCAAAATATATATATACAATTGTATCAAACTATATCTAATTTCTTCAAATTGTATCTAATTGTATCAAATAATGGCTAATTGTATCAGATTAGGTCTAATATGATACAATTAGCTGTTCTCATTTTTCGGATATGATTATATATAATACGAAAATTTTAAATAGGCTACGTAGGTTTTTTTTTTCGCTGAAGGGAATGTGTTATTTTAGTTTTGGTGTATTTGTAGTAAATTTATTCTTAAAACCAATCAACAATAAGACCAAAATATAAAAATTGCCATATAAAGGGTGGCACAAAAGTCATTAACGTATCGGAAGACTCTACCCTATGGGGAATGAGAAGTCAATTGACCTAAAAGTGACTGGTTAAAGAAGGACTTATCACAGGACTGGTATAATTTAATACTGAAGTATGTTAAGCAGTGTCAATTGTCCTAAAATTACCAATCCTGTGACTGGTAAAGGAAGGACATACCACTTAACCAGAATGCTAATTAACACGAAAAAGCCAATTTTCCAGAATTTTACCCATTGGAAGCTGTTTAGTTTTCGTCTATTTTATACGACATGGACCTTTTGCGACAGTCTTGTGGTATGCCCATCTTTGGTTAGTCCTGTGGCATGCCACTATGTGGTTTAAAGCAGGACAAATTACCCCCTCCTATGACAAGCCAATGTTAATGTTGCCAGTTGTTCACATAGGGTAGGGTTTAGCAGAGGAGCGGTCTCTGGCACGAAGAAAATACCTCCTCCAGAAATACATAATTTTTACAAAAATTTGGCACGGTAAACTAAAGCATTCAATCTTTCTATTTTCGATTTTTCGACTTTTAAATTTTCAATAAAAACCCAGTTTTTTAACACATACTACATTTTAAATATACATAAATTTAGCTTTCATTTGAGTATAATTAATTTAAGTAAAATAAACTTCTATTCGGAAGACCGAAAATCAGATTTTGTCGATCTATAGTGGAATGGCAGCATTTAAAAATTTTCGACGGACCTCTCAGATAATGGTTTTTTCAAAGTTCACTGAACTTGGAATTTATATTCTGGCATTAACTAAATATTGAGTTTAGGTAGTTTTTCTTTTTCGAAAATTCGTTATAGTTTGCGTTTAATCGCTGCTCAAAGTTAGCGGTATTCAACAAATGTGTAAAATATTTAAATTATTATAAAATATTTAAATTAACATAACTTTTGAATTAAAAAATTTAATGTCATATTAAATATCAAATCCTCTTCTTTAAACAGAGTTGGACAAAAATAAATTTTTGTGAAACAATTTCAAGTTGGTAAACAGAGGAGTTATAAAATGAACGGATTTTTTCCGAAAGTATCTCCGATATTTAACCCTTTGACTACACGACAGTGTACACATTTTTGAAATAATATCAAAAATATGATAATGCAATAAGACTTAAAATTTTTAATTAAATATATTCATTGGTATATTAGTCATTGAAAAGAAATCACTATATGCATTAACTGTTCATAAGGGCAATATAGTCCAGATATTTCTTAACAAAGTAAGAATTTTTTAATCAGCCTTTATCTCCGAAACTAACAAAGCTAGAAAGCCGTTTTTTTGTAGTTCCTCAATTTTTTCAGTGATTTATATTTCAAAGATTTTTATAAATTTTTTTAAAATTTTTTTCGGTGTACTTTGATATAAACCTTAAGTTTCCAAAATATTAACAGTAGGGTTATAACTTTTGACTTTTTTTGTTTTGAAAATATAAAATTTTACGTATTCTACTTGTGTAAAGTTCATAAAAAATATAAAGAAACGCAATATTAGTTTTTCGTCAAAATCTAAACAAATTGACAAAAAATTAAAAAAAAATTGACAAAATTTAAAAAACCACCTTAATACAATTTAAAACGTGCAATTCTCAAAATTTTTGAATTTTTTGAATTTTTTATATTTTTGTTATTCAATTTTTAGCGATTTTTTCAATTTTGAAATTTAAAACGTTTATATTTTGAAAACATTTTTTGAGCGTTTTTTTTTTCAATTCAATAGATTTTTTTTCAAATTTGATTTTTTTTTTCAATTTTATTGATTTTTTTTGTAAATTTCGCATATTTTTTTAATTATTAGTTATAGAAACTGGAAATTTTATATACTGTTATTTTATTTTTTTTTCAACTTTGTTTCGAGTTTATGTATGTTTTTCCTTCTATCGATTTTTTTCCATTTTATCGATTTTTTATTGAGAATTGTCAGATATGTCGATTTGTACTTATTTTCCTATAATTTCTGTAATGTTTTCTTAAAAAAGGCTTAATTGTATATTTTTTATATGGTGGCGTATCAGTGATATTAATTATTTGAATGTATTATATTTGACTTAATATCTCAGTTTGTAGTCGAACAATTTTCATATTTTAAATTGTTACTGAAGATTTAATAGTTCATAAGAAATCTTAAATTATTACACTGAAAGTAAAGTTTATATGAAAATTATAGTCTTAAAACCAATATAACTTCAGTTAATGACCAGAAAAAATCAATCAAAACATTTCTGGTAATTCGAATGCTTAAGTGGTAGAAATGGGCAGTCCCGAATAAAAAATATTTTGAATACCACTCAATCGATGCGTATTAAAGATCTAAATATGGGAAAAAAAATTCAAGTCGTTCTTCATTTCCCTATACCATACGTATACCAACGACTGAAGATACCGGTTGTAGTGCATTTTGACCAAAAACAAGTGTCGAGTTTGTTTTTTTTCAAATAGGGCTTAAAATTTTCGTAATTTTTGATTTAAATTTACGCATAGTGATAAAATTAAATTTTTTTTAGCAAACATGTAATTTACAAGGATAAAACTAAACATGTACAATTTTCGACTTTCTTGTAATACCGATAAAATCTCCTGAAACAAACACAGATATGATTATACTCAAATGAAAGATAATTTTTTGTAGTTTTATATTATCAAGATAAATTAGAAAATTTTGCGGCTAAATTTCGAAAACTATACGAAAAAATGAGGTGAAATATAAAAACCGCGATAGTTTAAAAACTGCACAAGAGAACACATTTTATTTCTGACAGATTTAAATTCAGCGTACCAAAGTTTTGTTAAAATATGTATTAGCTACAGAAACCACAACAAATAGAAAGCAAATGATTAAAACGATGACGATCTTCAGATTTAAGAAATTTACACGAATTGGAAACTTAAATATCCGTACGCTTTTGGATTTCACTTTTTTGCCCAACTGTGTAAGGAGTTTCGAAGGTACAATACGCTCTTTATGGGCAGACCAGCTTATCAACTTAAAATTAATGGGGCCGGGGTTCTTTTACTAAATGAAATACTAAATATTGAATTTATAAGTAATTCCAAGTTGTTTACATTTACTCTTAAGGAGCTTTATTTAACAAAAATCTAAACTTATAAAGGGTGGTCCAACCACAATGCACGATATTAATTTTAAGTCAAACCTTAAGGTCAAGTTTTTTGCCAAACTTAATTTGACATTTCTTTGTTTTAGTGTTTGACAAATTCAACCATGGAGAGGTACACAATAGAGCAGCGTGGTAAGATCTTTGAAGTCTTTTACAAAAATGGGCGTTCAAATCAAAATGCATTTCGTGCACTTCGTGATTTTTTTGGTCAGCATATTCGACCAAATGTGTCCACAATCGGGGGAATTGTGCGCAAATTTTAGCAAACCGGGTCTGTAGGAAATGTGAAAACACCTGTGCTTGCTCGCCCAGCGATTGTCTGGTGCGGTTTATGGGCTAGCGGCGCCATCGGGCCGTACTTCTTCGAAAATGAGGTCGGCCAAGCAGTTACCGTGAATAGTATTCACTATCGCGAGATGATAACGGACTTCTTTTGGATATAAATTGAGGATATTAGGTCCATATCCTCAATATGTGTTTGAATCAGGATGGTGCCACTTGCCACACAGCCAACGAAACAATGGCTCTTTTGCTTGAGAAATTCAATGGCCGTGTTATCTCACGTCGCACAGTGGGATTGTTTCATACATTTCTTGGTAAAAGGTATAAGGAGAGCTCGTAGAACATTGATATTTGGCTCAACCCAATTAATAAAAATTTAAAATTTTATCAAAATGGACCACGGCCGTCGCCCCTCGCCCATATAACCCAAAAAATTTTTTCGCCCCAAATTTTTATTTTTTCACCAAAAAACTTGGCACAAGCGATCAGTGTTATAAAATTGATATATCTGCAAAGTTTAATGGTAATCGACCACGCCTATCGCCCCTCGCCCATATAACCCGAAAAGATTTTTTTCGCCCCAAATTTTTATTTCTTCACCAAAAAACTTAAAACTTGGCACAAGTAATCAGTGTTATAAAGTAGAGATATCTGCAAAGTTTAATGGAAATCGACCGTTCCCATCGCCCCTCGCCCATATAACCCATAAAACATATGGGCCTAAAATTACACCATTTTATATCGTGTTTCATTGAATTACTGAAATGAAATTTCGTGTGACTTTTTTTTTATAAAATTTATTATTTTTTCAACATTAGCAAATATTATCAGAATTTTATTTATTAAATCAATAGAATACACCCCCCACCTTTCATTTTTTTGCAACTAGAATACATAGGTCGATAGAGCTCACCTTGTTTTTGTCCAAGAAATACTAAAAACACTGAATTTTTGAGTGCCAGCATAAAAACCTGAATATCTTTTAAACTACTATCGTTATAAATATTTTTTTTTTTCAAAACTAATATTGAATTACTATATTTTTACATCAAATCGATATGACAAAAAGAAATTATGTACCCGGACCACTGAAATGCATGAAAATCTCAGGCAGTTACTGCAGAGTTTCCTTTAGGTGACTTTGCCGCGTTATTTTGGACAAAAAGTTTTTTTTTTGAAAAAAAATAATGATGCATTTCTCTTAATTAAACAATTCTCTACAAAACTGCATCATTACATTTTTAATATTTTACACTCGAAAAACGGACTTTTTGTCAGTTAAATCCCACTGTGCGTCGATCATGTGATTTGACACCGTTGGACTTCTTTCTTTGGTAATATTTAAAAGAAAAAGTGTAAGTCAATAAGCCAAGAACAATTCAAGAAGCTCAATTATATCTCTGAGTCATTGCAAATATCGACCATCGGATAGAGGTATGCCACCGAAGCCGTGTCGAGCATTTGACCGATATTTTCTTTCACACATTACACAGAAAAAAAAAATTGCGCCAAGTAAGCATTTTGTTGAATAAAAAAAAATAATCAATTACTTTTTTAATTGATTCAATTAAAAAGTAATCAATATTTTTGTTTATTTAAAGTAATCAATATTATTTAAAATATTGATTACTTTTTACTTGAGTCAATTAAAAAAGTAATTGAGTCAATTAAAAAAGTAATTGATTATGTTTTTTTTATTCAACAAAATGTTTACTTGGCGGAATTTAAGAAATATTTTTTTGTGTGTATTATCATAGATCCTTCTATCAAAATATTAAGATAATTCTCTGAAAACTTTTTGTTTTATAATTAGTTTTGTAAATTTTGAACAAACTCTAATACAAAAAATAATGTTTATTCTGTCCTCTTTACTTTTCAATACTATCTACAAATGTTCATTATGTTGATATTAGGAATTAAAGCTCTATGAAGGTGAAAATAAGTGGAATACTGGTTCAGTATATTTCATTGCGTAAGTAAATTAACTTTTTATTTTCTATATAAAATGGTTTCATAATCGCATACCACATCCAATCCCATCTATAACATCACGTTGAAAATTCAGTAACACAAATACCAGACATGGGCGGAGTCAATTACATATCATAATCATTTTATAACATTTTTCAATATCATTAATAATTTCAGACGTACGCGCACACTTATGGGCTAAAACGCTTCCTTACAACATTTTTAATAATTCTACAACATCTGGGTATTTAACTACACGGCAATTACTCAATTACACCCAAATACATGTAATTAGACGTAAAAAGTAATTCGCCTACAATAAAATACATAAATATTGCTATTATGTCCCATGTCTGGTATTGACAAAATTGGAAATTTTGCAAGGAAGCATTTAAGCCAACAACTATGAGCGTAAATTGGAAATTATTAATTATATGACGAATTGCACAAGTGATTGTGAAATGTAATTAACGCCGCCCATGTCTGATAAATACGATATAACATGACCTGAAAATTACATTTTTAATGAACTACATATGAACGTACGTATGAACGGTATTTAATATGTCAATAGTTTTGCCAAACACTCACCTGAGTCCTGTCTATCGTTTTGAGAACTAAAACTAATAATGTTAAATAGTTGGTCTAAAGGAGGAGAAAATGTGTGGGAGTTACATATTATTTACAATGTCACCTGGAAGGTAGAATTGCAATACCAAACATAATTAGAATGACCAGTGATGCATTAAACGTTTAAAACAGCATTCTTTTCTTACACTACAAATGTTGAATGAAATGCTAGATCTTAATTTTCTAGTGTCATTTTGTAATTAGTTAAATGTATTTTACAAATGTCATCCTTTTTATGAAGTAAAAACTAAATTGGTCTTCATTTGCTTTGAAATAGGTTGGTTTTCCCACTGTGTGTGTGTGGCTTTTGTGCAATGATTTGGAAAGAGGTCATTTAAATAGATTCAATTTTAGAAATGGTTTTATTTCGTTTTCTGTTTGCAAAGGTAGCTTAAAAAGTTTGGGTGAATTATGAGTTAAAAAAATTTGTTTAAAGTTTGATTTTAAATAACAAACCTGTCTTTGAAATACATATTTTTATTAAACTTAGGTATGATGAATCCAAATCTGTCAAAAATGTTTTTTTTTTATTAACATCATTTACCCCATTTTTCGTATAATTTACTTAATTTTTCGAAATTCAACTACAAATCATGAAATATTTTTTAAGCATATAAATCTACCCAAAATTATATTTCATTCGAGTATAATCATGTCGGTGTTTTTTTCAGGATATCTTAACGGTATTGCAAGGAAGTTGAAAATTTTGCATGTTTAGTTTTATACACTTGGAATAATATGTAGGTAAAGACCACTTCAAATCTAGTTAAAAACAAATGAAGCTTCACTTGAAGAAAGAACGACTTACATTTCAGTAAATTCAACTAACTTTGTCATTTGTTTTTTACTGCTCAACAAATTAACCACAATTTTAGTAAAAATGAAAAACATATGCAGTAAAAAATAAACTAACATGTATTTGTTTTATTTTTTTTTAATAAAAAAAAAATACTGTATAAAATAAAATAAATATTTAATACAGTAATTTGATGTGGTTTGTTTTTTAAATGAACTACAATTTTAGTAAAAATTAGATTTCTTCTACAAATTACTGTTTTTTCAATTAAAAATAAATATACTGTATTATACCTCAAATAACTACAAATATTTACAGCAGAAGTTCCCTGAGTGTATATAAGTACACTCAAAAAGTCCTTAAAGTTAGCAAAAAAGTTAGTTGAGTCAGCAAAATTTTTGCTGGGAGGTTCTATGCAGAAAAATGGCTAATAACTGCAAATGTGTTTTTGCTGAAAATCGGTGAGCTATTTTTTGCAAAAAATTAGTAAATTCAGCTAAATGTTTGCTGAAACTTAGTTCAATGCAAACGAAAATCGACTTGTTGAAATCAGAAAAATTTTTGCTAGATCTTAGTAGATTGAAATAAAAATGTCTTAATGTTCAGGGATAATTAACATTTATCCCACTAAATGTTATCCAACCATAGTTATCCCACTAAATGAATGTTTGATTTTTGCATGGGATTGTCACTTCTTTCAAAACGTGTTCTGATGATGGGAACCTAGAAAATTCCTGAAATAGATTTATCAAAACATTCCTGAAAGTGGTCAATTAAGAAATTTGAAAACAAAAACTGTATAGATTATTTGTTAGGACAATATCCTAATAAAGAAATATAGAGTAATTTTCATTTTCATTGAACAATTAAAGGTCGAAAAAACATAATTTTTATTTTTAATACAAATTCTATCAAACTTATACAAATTTTACTTCAGTTAATTTATTTTACTGAAATTTAAAACTAATCTTTTTTGTGATTGTTTTAAATATATATAACAGCATTTTTTTACAAACCCCCTAAATTGTCCAAAAACCCCCTAGATTTACTCTACCACAAAAAAAAAATAAAATTTTGTGGTGAAAACATATTCAGGTGAATTCAAAATTTTTATTCATTTATTTAATTTTCTATTCAACAAGATAAAATCTTATAATTATAGCATAGAAATATATGTGTTAGGGTGGTCGAGTCGGTTTTTCAAAACCGGTTTCAACCGGTTTTTTTGCGTGTTGGCGATTTCGTTTTTTTTAAAAGTTAAATTTTTGAACATCGGATAAACCGGGTTTTTGCTGTCGACCCGGTTAAAAAAAGTTCCATTATGTACAAATATGTTCATATATGAACATAAGTGGTTGCTTATATGGAAAAATATGGACATATATATTTCATATATGGTCATATATGGATGTATATGTGATTCCATATATACAAACGGTATGTAAGATTTCATATTTGGAAAAGGTGTTCATATATGGACATATATGGACATATATGGAACAATATGTTATTTCATATTCGCTAAAGAGGATCATATATGGGCAGATATGGAAGTATATGGAACTCTTTATGTGCAAAAAGGGTTCATATATAAATATATAAGGAAGTATATGAGACTCCATATACCCAATGAAATATTCAGAAACATATAAAATTGGTGTCTCCAATCATATATCATATGTATAAACCCATTTTAAAGACCGATTGTAAACAACTTCAATTCTTAATCTAATTTATAAGGATTTATTTTAAAATTTTATTAAGTTCAGAACAGGCTTTTACCATTTTTTTTAAATTGTTATTTTTGACAAATAAGTCTATACAAAAATAAAAAAATGTATTTCTGTAATTATTGTTAACCTTATGAAGTGCAAATATTAGTATAACCGTTACTTTAATTAAAACATTGTCCACAAATTTAAGATTATAAGTTTTTTTTCAACAGAAAATATCAAATACTCAAACGTTCAATTAGTATGAATAGTTGCACTGTAAGTTTACATTTTCCTTTAAAATTTCTAAGGCACAGGATTTGATTAAACGATTTTTTTATTTCTAAGAGAAAAAATACTGAACTTATTTGTAAGGTCCTGTTTAAAAAACTTTTAATATTGATATTGTTCACAATGTTCTAATTTAATGTGGTCGTATTATGCTTTATTTCAGAGTTGCTTAAAATGTCGTTTTATCGGTAAATATTTCGCTGTGATGCCACAATAAACACAATGTTTGCGCTGACATAAATATATAATACACATGTCATGCAATGTTAAGCCACTTTTTGTACATGTCACTTTTTTATTGCACAATCGCACGTTTAGTGGTTAAAAATGGGGCAAATTCGAAATTCAATTCAATTAAGAATTTTCTGTAAAAAAAAGTTGCAATTTTAAGATTTATTTTCGTTGTCAAAATATCTGAAAACTTATTAAATGTTAGATATGTAATTTGGCCAGAAAAGTTTTCAAAAGTATTTTCACTCACAAAAACCGGTAAAATTCGTCAGTACTATTAGCTTGTATAATATTGCACTCTGAAACTATAATTTTATATATGGCTTTGAAATTACAGCCCTTCAGTGTGAATGCAGTAGAAATATGTACATTTGAACTATTTTCCAAATCATTTGCTCTACAGATTTAATTTTGGAAGAAATTTTGTCTTAAACATTCAATACAAAATCAAAACTCTGTAACAGATAAATTTGACAAATTTAGACAATACTTATTAATTTACATATTTTATTATACTTTAAGGATACATACATTTTAGGTTAACTTTATAAGTTGTTTAAAACATTATATTTGTAAATACTTTGATTAAAGTTTGTATAAAAATAACAACCTCCTCTTAATTGGTACCACATCCTGCAATGGAAAAAGTAAATCAGAACAATTTCCAAATTTGAAATCACTTTAAAATTCAATAAAAATACTTACTTATATCATCATCCCATCCGGATCGTAAACCAAGCTCCTTATTACGATCTTTCAACCAGACAAACAATGGTCCAAAATATTCCATTATTCCTTTGCCACTTAAACGTCTATCTCCAGTGGCCATTTCCAAAATATCGCGCCAATGTTTAGTAGCACCCATTTTCATTGTTTTTCTGTGATCATAAAAAAAAAAGTTATTTTAAAATTTATTTTTGTTTTTCTTAATAAATTGGACTTACTTTATTATATCACCCGCTGCTTTACTGCCATAGAAATCACAATTATATAATGGAAATTTAGGATTTCCAGGTTTATATTCACCACTTGCTAAGCAGAGTGTACGATAGAAATTGAAACCAAGGACCTCGGAGATAAATTTGCTGGAAATAAATAAAGAAAAGAAAAAGAAAAGAGAAGTATAAAGTAGTCTTGTGATAATTGGTTCCTCAATTATAGAGGAGTTCATATAAAGGGTCCCGCCATCTAACGTTTTTTTTTCAACTAGTGCTTATTTCGTGAATGGTAACACTTAGCTCATGTCTGATTTGACAGATAATTAGTTTTATCATTCCGCTGAACGAATATGGTTGTGTATACGCTTGAACAACGCTGGGAAATATTGCGACATTACTTTGAAAATCATGGTAATGTTGCAGAATGTGTGCGAAAATTGCGTACGGATTTTGGAAGAAGAGAAGCACCGTCAGCTCCGTATGTAAACAAGCAAAATTGTCGCATTTGGGGCACAGAAAACCCGCACGCATACATTGAAAAGCCGATACACCCAAAACGAGTCACTGTTTGGTGCGGATTTTGGTCCATAATCGATAATGTGCTTAAAAATTGAACCGATCGTGTAGGCCAGCCGAGGCAGCCATTTGAATGAAATTATTTTCCATTATTAACCGGAAGGATTGTAAAAAAAGTAATTTGAGAAAATATTCAGTAGTTTTTTTTTATAGCATTTTCAAAAAAAAAAAAGTTATTTGGCGGACCCTTTACTTTTCGTTTTGTTTTGAGGGGTGTCCAAAAAAGAAAAACTTTTTGGAATTTTTGGTTAGATGTCAAAAAAAAAACGGCGGTCAAGAGAGAAGAATGTCACCCATTAATCACCCAGCGCAAAACGCTGGAAATAAGAACTTAATTTTGGCATGTACACTTAGAAAAAAAAAAAAAAATGTGTAATGACTACTGAAAAAGGAGTTGTTATTACGGCAAATTTAACTATTTTGAGCCCTGCGGTATTTTTTTTGCTAAATTTAGCAACACATGTCTGCTGAACTGTAGTAGAATTAAATTAGTAGTAAAAAATTAGTAGCCGCTACTAAATTTTAGTAAAATTTCAGTAAACAGCAAAATTTAAAAATAATTTGCTGAAATCAGCAAAAAATTTTGCTAAATTTTAGTAAATTCAATAGAACTTCACAAAATAAAAATTAATTGAAACTAATTAGCTAAAATCAGCAAAAATTTTGCTAAATTTTAGTACATTCAATAGAACTTCACAGAATAAAAATTAAAAAAGTAAAATAAAGCTACTTTGTTTTTCAATCCTTACACTTTTCACCTAATAGATGAACATTATTTTAATTTCAATTCTGTAATAAAAAATTGTATTTGTTTAAAATATATATATATATTTTGTGATTAGCAAAATTTTTGCTAAATGTGGCAACTGGGTCTCAAAAATTAGTAAAATATTTTGCTAAAATCAGCAACAAAAATTAGTACAAAATTCAGTGATTTGTAAAATAACAAAAAATGCTACTAAATTAAAAATTGTACTAAAAATTAGTACACAAATAGTAAAGTGGGATTGAAATTTTTTTACTAACTTTTGTTTCTGAGTGTTGGTTTGTCTTCCAACTTCGACTCTTTCCAGACGATATTTTTGAAATTCTTATAGGAAAATGTGAAATGTAGAAAAATCTTCCTCCTTCCATTTAAAATGGCATTAGCCCTAAGCTCTGTGCTAATTTTGGCAGGTATTTAATTTTGGATAATCTTTATTTTAAATCCAATGTACTTTGCAAAAATTACCTTAGTGTGGAATCTTTAAATGTTCCACTTTTTGAAATTTATTCATTTTCATTCGTGGACTTATTTCAACTTACGATGTATTAGGTTTTTCCGGATTTAGACCTCTGTAAAATTTATAATCAGGATCAAATTGTTTTTCACTACGCCTTTGAGGTGATACAACGCCAGCGTAGTTTAATTGTAAACGCCAATAGCCACAATTGTACTCATGAGGTCCAATACGACCGTCCATAACATCGACCAAGAATTTTTCATTAATAAAATATTGAGGAATAGCCAGCAAAGTATGGACACCCTGGAAATAAAGTAACAGTTTTTATAAATATTTAATTTGAACAAATTTCGAAAATTTTCCATATACCCCTAACAAGAAATTGATATTTCACTAATTTATAATTCCCTTAATTTGGTAAATTTTTCCTCTAACATAGGTTCTCGACAATCTTAATGAAATTCGAATATGTGATAGAGGAGAAACAAATAAGGGACACGAAAGTTTTTTAGCCGCAAAATCTCATGTTTAAGGGTTTAAAAGTAGGGAACATTCTTGTTTTCTCCAGTACTTTAAGTCTACCTACAAATTAATCTGAATTTCATTAATTTCATACAAAAATGTAATAGTTTTTGAAAACGCCTTTTAACCCTTAAACTCGAGATTGGGCGCTGCTTAACAAAATACGTGTCCCTTATTTTTATTTTGTCTATCATATATTTGAATTTTATTAACATCGCAGAGAACACATCCAGAGACTCTCCTTGTAAGCCAAATCCAAAATCCATTATATTTAAAAAAAAAATTTCTATTGAGCCGTTTGATCGCATTTTTGAAATACAATATACCATTTCCAGTGATTCTCAATCCATATTTATTTTCTCTACAAATCTTTTTATATCTTAATTTTATCATACCCACCATACGGAATAAACGATTCATTGATTCTTCAGCTGGTAAACTAGAATTGACCAGAATTGTTAAGCGATTTAGATGACGTGGTGTACCCGAGGCAATAACTGAAGCTTCACCCAAAGCACTGCCGAAACCAGGACAAGGTTCACGATCCAAACCAAATGGCAAGTCTTTTTTATAGATATTATATTGCAATTCAGCCATATAACCATGCATTTGCATTAACACCTTATAATCGAGTTTTGGACAATATCGTAACGCGACATCAGGTGGAAAATAATAAACCTCAGATTTACATTCAGGTCCCACTTCATCGTCATTCATGCGACGGGCGAATTTTTCGTAAAAAGCACTAAACAAAAATATATATTAATTCATTTTACAGATATTTTAGAGATCATTTTCAAAAACCCACTGTGACATTTGATTCAATCCTAAGGACTCAAAAAATTCTGCTGCTTTTTGTTAATTTTCACCGGTGTTATATAAACTTCCTCTAGTCTTTGCTTTACTGTCGGTAATTGTCTTTTCGGATATGGAGTACGAAATATGGAACGTGGATGCCATGCTTGCATTAGTAATTGTTCCATAACGGGTGCCGGTATAGCACCATCTGTGTCCGTTAAATGTTCACCATACATTTGCCGAGCAGAATGACGCAGGTAGGTATGTAATTCTTGATATAATGGCATTATTTCCATTACCACATCCTCTAATTCACGATGAAAGTTTTCCGTATCGTAATATAAATACCAAGTACGAGATGGTGTAACGTGACCTAAGAAGTAAGAGAATGAAATTTGTTTTAAAATATTAAATTTACGCCTGTTATAAGAATTTTTTAGAAACTATCTGTATTCCAATATAGGCATATAACAGATTTTTTTTGATTATTTTATTATATTTCAAGCGCTCTTTTATTAAAAAAAAAATGTTAATCGAATCCATACTTGGGATTTTATCATTAGCATTGAATTTTCATTAGCATTATTTCACTTATGCCAAAAAAACTTCATTACCATTTACTTGCAATGAATTATGAATTGGCATTAGCATTTGTCCTACTAATGCTAATGAAATCACACTAATGCCTAAAAAAGTAATTACAATTGAGCAAAAAAAAGTGGAGCGTAAATTGCTTTACATATGAATGGAACGGAGATCGATAGAAATTGTATGTTTATTTGTATTATCACGTAAATAAGTAAAAATAAATAAATAAATCACCCTATGCATATTTTATAAAAATTGATTAATCGGGTTCTCTCCCGGACCTAGCCCATTTATATTATAAGGATGTATTACTACTCTTGTGGAGCAACATTTTTGTCCGTTTAGCCCTATCTCGCTTAGTTTCAGAGATACTGGGCATTTTAAAAAATCGACATTTCATAAAATGGCTATTATCTCGAAAACTAAGAGAAATATTGCAAAACGGACCAAATTTTTGCAAAACTTAACCTGCGTAACACGTTCCGATATCTCAAATGTGTTAAGTGTTCCGATTCCATTCGTTCCCCGGTTCATTCCATATCGTTCCAGTTTAGACCAATGTTCCATTTTATTATCAGTGTGATTAAATTGGTATTGTCACTTACGTATTTGGGTAAACAAATAATTTGCTGTTTCATAAAAAATTAATCTCTCGGGATCTTTCCCGTATATAGCTTATATGTATTATGAGCGTTACTTAAAGCTCCTGTGAAGCCCAGATTTCATCGATATTCACCATTAGTTTTTCGAAAATCTTATCTGTCAATTGTAATTTGTTTCCTTTAATTTTTTTTTTTTTTTTTTTTTTTTTTTTTTTTTTTTTTTTTTAAAGAGAGGCAACACTCAGGAAATACTTCCTATATATTTAGTGTATTGCTTTCTTTTGGAAAGGGATAGTATAGAGATGAAAGGTAATAATAATAATGAAATTAAAAATTATTGCCATTAATCAATGAAATTCATTATCATTACTTAAACAAATGGCAATTTCATTACAATTGATATCAATGAAATTGTAATGAAATCATCAATTAATAAGTCCATACAATTAATTAGTCCCATGTATGATCGAATCTATGTATGTGTGTTCATAATATCTTCCTGGCAACAAGAAAGGTCACTTCGATTTGAATAATTTTTTAACCTCTTCAGGACCATTCATCAATTTTGAATAAAAAGAAAATAAAATTTAATTTTTCTTTAGTTTCCCTATGGGGAATGGAACCGGTCCTGCGTGTGCCACAGGATCGGTCCCTTCGTGCCAGAGACCGGTCCTCTGCTAAACCCTACCCTATGTAAACAACTGGCAACTTTAACATGGGCTTGTCATAGGAGGGGCTCATTTGTCCTGCTTTAAAACCACATATTGGCATGCCACAGGACTAACCAAAGATGAGCATACCACAAGACTGTCGCAAAAGGGTCATGTCGGAGGACTAACCAAACCGGACTAACCACATGACTATCCTGAAAGGGACATGTCGTACAATTTAATAATTTTAAAAAATGGTAGAAAATGAAACAATAAATTTCTAACTCATTGGCTTTTTGTAGTCAATATGTATACCAGTTAGGTGATATGTCCTACTTCTACCAGTCACGGAACTAGTCTTTTAGATCAATTTACACTAAATAACTCACATCAATTGTAAATAATACTAGTCCTCTGATAAGTCCTTTTCCAGCAGTCCAGGTTCTTTTAGGTCCAAACCAAAAAAAAAAAAAACATAAATATCGACAAAAAAAAAGCAAAATTAATAATTTTAGTTTAAAAAATAAACGAAAACTAAACAGCTTCCAGTGGGTAAAATTCTGGCCAACTGGCTTTTTCTTGTTAATAAGCATTCTGGTTAAGTGGTATGTCCTCCCTTTACCAGTCACAGGATTGGTAATTTTAGGACAATTGACACTGTTTAACCCACTTCAGTATTAAATTATACCAGTCCTGTGATAAGTCCTTCTTTAACCAGTCACTTTTAGGTCAATTGACTCCTCATTCTACATAGGGTTACTCTTCTAACGAAAACAACGTTAGAACTGATTTAAACTTCAAATTACTCGAGTAACTAGAATAATTTTAATAATTTTATTTCATTTATTTTACCTTAAAAGTGCACAATAACACACAAACTAAATAGAAAATCAGCAGTTCCGAAATGTTCTTTATCAACATTAAAAATAACCATTAGTTAATAGTATTAATTTCAAATTAAAAATATCTTAAATATTATAAAATTGTGGCGTTTTACTTTTTAAAGAGTTTTTTTTTTCGTTTTTGTAAAGTTTGACTCTAAGAAAACTTGGAATATGACCATTAAAAGTTTTTCCAAATATAAAAAATATGGCATAACACTCCATATCTTGGAAAAATATAAAGAATTATCACGATCGTTAAAATAAGTATTTAAGACAGATTTTTTTTTGATTTTAATTTTTTGCAACTTTTAATTTATGCATTTAAACGAATATACATAGATCCGAAGGAACGAAAAAATCAACGGCCAAATCCGGGCTGTAATGATGAATTAAGTTGACTGCAAATTTTGCAAAAAAGTCTAACACAACCTAATAGATCTGCGATTTTTAATTTTTTGTTGAATATTTAGAGGAGGTTTAGTTACTTTTGAAAATAGTGTTTCAGATATATTATTAGAATATTCCGATATAGTTATGTTTGGCGACTTTAACAACAATGTTTAATGCTAAAAAAGCTGTTTCTCTTAGGGAAATGTGTGGCCGTTTAAATGTAATTTGTCATCATAACTCTTTACCTACGCATCTTGATGTGCGGCACGGTTCCACGTCATTAATTGACTTTTTTCTGTTGTCTTCTTCTTTATCTGTTACTGTATCTCGCCAGGCACAAATACCCGGTACTTCTCGTCATTCATTTATATTTGCATCATTTGAAATTATTACACAACATTTGGATAACGTGATTGAATATTTTGATTATGGTAATGTTGATTTATGTACTTTGGAAAATATTGCTGCGTCATGCAATTTTAACAGTATTCTGGATACAGCCAATGTGGATGATCAGGCAAATTTATTGAATTCATTCATGTATCGTATGCATAGTGCAGTGCCACTGGTAAAGCGTAAGGTTAGTAGCTCGAATGATAATTCTTGGTTTAATTCCCCTGAGATAAGATATAGTCTGTCAGTTCGGGATATTGCTTATCGGTCATATCTCGATGACAGGACTGACGGAAATTGGAGAATTTTTTGTCGTTTAAGGAACCATGCTAAGACGGTAATCCGTAATGCTAAACGTAGTGCGCATGCTAAACTTTTTTGTAATAAAAGCTCAGGACAGATTTGGAATATACTTCGTGCTAACTGTCTTGCTGATAATGTTGATGTTGAGGATTTAAATTTGTATATTTCTTCTAATCAAGGTAATAACCCTATCGATGATAGTTTTTTAGATAATGTTCTGGATGAAAGTGGGTTTTCATTTCATAATGTTGATCTTTGTGAACTGATATCTGCTCTATATTCAATTAAATCGAATGCCGTTGGTTGTGATGAGCTCTCCTTAAAATATTTGAAATTGATTTTACCTTATGTTGGTAAATATATTCTTTATCTTGTCAATAATGTAATTACCAAATCAATCTTTCCATCTTGCTGGAAAACTGGTAGGATAGTACCTCTTAAAAAAGCTGGTGAGTCTAATGACATGGATAATTTGCGTCCCATTTCTATACTTCCAGTACTTTCTAAAATTTTGGAGATCTTACTTAAGAACCAATTAGAGGATAACATTGCTAATGTTTCTTTTTTTAGTGATTCTCAATATGGATTTAGATGTGGTAGAAACACCACGTCGCTTCTTTTAGGACTTACTGATACGATTAGAAGGTCTTTAAGTATTGGCCATGTCAATGTTCTTTTATCCATTGACCTTCAGAAGGCTTTTGAAAAGATCGATCATAGTATATTAATTTCTAAACTATATCGTAATTTAGGTATTTCTGTTTCTTTTTGTAGGCTTATATCATCTTATCTCAGAAATAGAGGCCAATACGTATCTATTGGGAATAAATATTCTCATGTATTACCCGTTATAAGTGGAGTACCACAGGGGTCCGTACTTGGACTATTGTTATTTAATATATATCTCAACGATTTATTTAATTGTATTCATTTTTCTTCATGTGTTTCATTTGCATATGCAGATGATTTGTATTTTTTATTTAGTGGCGAGAGGCAATTCTCGGATGTTTTGCAACAACAGTTAAATTACTGTGTCTCTAATATTACGGATTGGATGTTGGAAAACAAATTATATATTAATGCGCATAAGACAAAGGCTATGTTTTTTGGATCACCCTTACTGGATTTGGTAATAAATATTAATGGTACTAATATTGAGTTTGTCGATCAAATCAAGTGTCTTGGTTTGTGGTTGGACAATAGCTTAAATTTCGAAAGACATGTAAATTATGTTATTTCTAATGTCAACTACTCTTTGCGTAGGCTCTATAATGTTAATTTAATTTTACCTATGAGAATCAAGGTTATGCTCATACATTCTTTAATTATGCCTTTATTTTTATACGGCATTGAAGTTTATAGTGGCACTTTTGGCTACATTATGAAAAGGCTTTCAGTGTTGTTTAATAGAGTAATCCGTTAT
The DNA here is from genome assembly GCA_021234595.1 of Delia radicum. Lineage (NCBI taxonomy): Eukaryota > Metazoa > Arthropoda > Insecta > Diptera > Anthomyiidae > Delia > Delia radicum. The sequence continues at coordinate 156,855,050 of CM037855.1, forward strand.
CTATTTTGTTTAAGGAGACTTAATCGTACCCATATGACGCCGTATGTTTCTAGATTCTTAGGTTGTCCATTTTCGAACTATGTTAAAGCAAGGACTATACTTTATTTGTATAAGATTAATCATAATGATGACCTTGTATATTTAAATTCATTTTTTTCTTTTGGCCATTCTACACGAAATCGTCAAATAGGTTAACCTCACTCTTAGAACGATCATTTCATGTGCGGGTAGCTCATATTTTTAATCACTTGCCTACAGAGCTCAAGTCTACACTTTTAAACGCAAAGTTTTGATCTATGCTCAAGGTAATGAGTTATAATATTTTTGACATTTTAATGGAACGTGTGATTGTAATTATTCATTGGTTTACAGTGCCTTTATAATGTTTTTCTCTTCTTTCTTTTAACTTCTAATGTTTTTACTATTTTATAATACATATATGTTTATTTCTCTTTTTTTTTTTAATATTATATTGTTATTTATATTTTTGTTTTATATAATACAGTAGTCTTGTGTTGTAGTTATTTCTTAGCCATATATGGCCCTTTGGGCTCGGTTATTTAATTGAAGAATAATAAATAAATAAATAAAATAAATATAATGCCAGAAGATAACTTTTCGAATAAAGTAAATTTCAATTCAATTTAAATTTTGGTCAATTTCTGGATATCGGACATTTTGCTCTTAATTTTTTTTTAGTTTCGATGTCTACATAAACTTTTCTCTCATTTAAGTATATCCAGCAATAAATAACCTGGATTTGGTTATTAGAACAACATTTAAAAAAAAAAAAAACAATTAGGAAGGCAGTGTGCTTTCCTAAAGGCATTGTTTTGAAGCAGTAAATAATACATACAATGAAGCAGTAAAGAAAGAGAAGCATTAATGTTGTCAATACACAAAAAAGCGTTTTTAAGTTCCTACGAAGGAATGAATTTAATGCTCTTTGAGGTTATGTGCTCTCGACTGTTGAAGAGAAACACACCAAGTGGGACATCGCGAACAAAAATCATGCCTTTTGGATTTGTTTTCTAAGCTCTTCGTAATTAAATAATGCCTTCCAGTACTACTTCTGGGTAAGCACAACTTTTTGCTGGGTAATTGGCCTCGATGCGAAACGTTTTCCTAAATGTATTCAATTATTTTCTATTGGAGTCTCGAATTAAACAATTTACCCTTTAATGACCGATAGCTGATATCGTAATATTTTTTGTTAAGCTTTTTTTAACCTTTTTTTTACCGTTGTAACAACAAAGTGGCTTGTATCGATGGAAACAAGTTGTTGCTTTTCGACCATACCAACCCCCTTGGACCAAAGTAGTTTCCAATCTGAATATGATAGCCTAGGACATTATACTTGCCAGTGGTGGTCAAATTGTTAAAAGAGAATTATGAGTTTAGTGTCACATATAGCGTTATTTCATCGTATTTAATGTTATTGTTAAAATTACATTACTGGCTATTAAAATCTACTAAATATTCAGCTTTAATCCAAGCTTTAAATTCGAATACATTTTTTGGCGAGATCAAAATTATGAACTAGACAACACCACACTTATGCCAAGTTTTTAGGATGTAGATCATCTTTAATGTTAGTTTAAAGCAGTTTGTAACTGGAATAATGCTATTGGAATTTTGTTTATTTTGCTTTATTTCAGTAAAGACCGAAATTCTGAACTAGAAAAAGTTGTGCCGGCAAACGCTTGGCAATAAAATCAAAATTATGAACTAGACAATACGACACTTATGCCAAGTTTTTAGGATGTAGATCATCTTTAATGTTAGTTTAAAGCAGTTTGTAACTGGAATAATGCTATTGGAATTTTGTTTATTTTGCTTCATTTCAGTAAAGACCGAAATTCTGAACTAGAAAAAGTTGTTCCGGCAAATGCTTGGCAATAAAATCAAAATTATGAACTAGACAATACGACACTTATGCCAAGTTTTTAGGATGTAGATCATCTTTAATGTTAGTTTAAAGCAGTTTGTAACTGGAATAATGCTATTGGAATTTTGTTTATTTTGCTTTATTTCAGTAAAGACCGAAATTCTGAACTAGAAAAAGTTGTTCCGGCAAATGCTTGGTAATAAAATTGGAAATGGTAGACAAAATTCATTGTCGGTTTAGCTCAACGAAGTTTAACTCACATCCCAAAAACTAGGCCTTAAATGATAAACTTACCTTAAGAAATACTGCTTTACAATTTGCAATACATGAATTGACATCTTCAAAATTTAAACGTATAAAGTCTACTCTACAATCTGGCAATTTTAATGTAAAATGGATACAAATTTCATTTTTATAGAAAAAAATCTAAAAAATATTGCAAGAAGGTAGAAAATGGCAGTTTTGGACACTAAATGACAAAATGGCAAATGCTCTAGTTGCTGGCAAATGCCAAAAAAAAAACTTTCTGTAATGATCATATATGAAATTTTTTAACCGGGTATATAAAAATTCAGATAAATAGCTAAATTTTTACCCAAGTATGTGTGAATGTGCTAGTCCTATTATGTTACATAAAAAAAAACGCGATTCTCAATATGTGGTCGTATACACTTATTAAAGTTTTTAAAAAAAAATTTATATCAACACCATTTTTGTTCCAAAATATAAGTGATTTCAAACTATGCTCGTTTTTGCCTAACGGGCCTTAGTTTACAAAATAAATTGATTTAAAAAACCAGCTTTAATAACTTCTTATTTATGTAGGAAATATAGATGATTTAAAATTTAATACCCTTTCTCTCTAACGGTTTTAGTTTGCAAAAAAAATGCATTGAAACAATTTCTATACAATTTTATATAAAACTCTATTTTATAAATAAAGTTCAGTCGGTGTCGAAAATGCTGATATAATGATTAAGCTTTTGTACCATTTAAAAATTAAATTTGCATCCCTGTTGCAAAGTATTAATCCCAAATACCTGCCATTACTTTTACTTGTGAATAATGCCACAACATATCACAAATAACCTAGCGATTTATCTCTCTTCACCCCTTCCCCCACACATTCCCTCTTCCCTTAACCCAACATACACTCACCATTATAAGTAGCAGCCACCCGCAGCAATCGTACAAAATCGATAAATGTTGATTTAGCAATATCACGTTCAGCCAATGCTTGTCTCCATTTCAACCAATAATATTCCAATTCGGCATATTTCTTTGTACGCTGAATATGTGTCGTTATGGCCGGTATCATGGCCAATAGTGTACATTCGCCTTGAAAGGGACACACCAAGCGGGATGTTATAAATGTTTGCATGGTGTGCAACAACTCTTTGGCCTGTTCAAAGTCTCGTTTACTTAAACCATATAATTGCAGCTTCGATAGACGTTGCACCTGTCGTCGTAACGTAGTATTTTTAATTGTTGCACTGGTATTACGCTAAGATTACCTGCCAATTCATAGGCCATATTATGATAGTCTCTGTCGATTTCCTGTTTGATGGGTGCTTGATTAACATTGTATCCTCTGCCCTGTGTTAGACTATAGAAGAGTTCACGTTTACGATTGTAAATGGATTGCATGCGTTTAATTGCGATATTTAAAGCTTTGTTAGCATGTGCCTCATAGACTGTGGAATGAAGATATTTATCAGTAGCATTTGTTGTTGTTGTTGCTGCTGCATTGTTGATATTGCCACTGGATGCTGTTGGTTGTTTAGAGGATGTTGATGAAGACGTAGATGACTGGGGTATGCCATGGCAAAAGGCCAAGTTAAAAATAATAAACTGTTAAGAAATATAAAGTTTAAAATATCATTTTAAAAAGCATTTTTAAGTATTGATATTAAGAAAGTGTTTTTTTAATGGCTGTTAATAAACAGTTTTAGCTTATTTTTTTGCAACTTAACCTTTAATGTGTTTGGCAAAATTTGTTGAACAATAATACTAAATTAAAGATTAAGAACTAATATTTTTAACCCATTTTACACTGCCGTTACTTTAAAGCAATACATACTTTTAAGGACCGATAATTTTGAACAGGATTGAAATGTAATAACGCACTAAAAAGAATTTGATAACTTGAGGTCTTATCTATACAAATAATTACAACAAAAATTAAAATCTATTGTTCCAGGGTTGCCATATAATTAATTAGAAAATATAATTTTGAAATTTTTTTATAGTACTTCCTATTAAAAATTGTAAATTTATAGAAAGAAGAACGTTGTTATAAATGTTATATGCAGATTTTATTAACGAAGCGTAGAAACATTTTTTTAATTTAGAAAAATTATTTTTGCAATATGACTTTTTATGTAAAATTAAATGATCGGATCAAGAACTTTGCGAACTAGTAAATACTTTAATATGCACGCAGAGAAAAAATGTGGTTGCAATATAAATGCGGCCATAAAACTCTATATATTTTACAGCCACACTCAGGGAACTTCTGCTTTAAAATTATGTAGTTGTTTGGGTTGTAATACAGTTTCTTTATTTTTAATGTTAATAACAGTCATTTGTAGAACAAATAAAATTGTTTACTAACCTTGTAGTTCATTTAAAAAAACAAACCACATCAAATGACTGTTTTATGATTTTACATTCATTGTTTACAGTAGTTTTTTATTATTTAAAAATATAAAAAGTAAATGTTTGTTTATTTTTTTATTAACATATGGTTAATTTTTACTACAATTGTTAGTAATTTTTCGAACATTCAAAAACAAATGACAATGTTAGTTGAATTTACTGAAATGTAAGTCGTCCTTTCTTTAAATGAAATTTCATTTGTTTTTAACTACATTTCCCTACATAGTATTCTAAGTGCTTAAATGGTTGTTTCAATTAAATTAATGTTGTATCCATCATATTTCACCTATAATATTGTTGATTCCATTATGTTCTAGTAAAAATTTATCTTTCTTTTCAGTTATCATAATATTGTGTTGTCTACAATCATAATATATCATTTATTATCATGTTCCTCTATCTAACTGCAGCCTTATATTGTGACAATTCATAAAAACTTCCAGAAACATAATATGATAATATTGGGATCTATTTGGAACCATAATATGGTAATCTAATTATCATTTAATGATACTGAAGAAGATAAGAGTATGGTAGTCACAACCATAGTAACATGGTTGTCACAATCTTAAATCCAAAAACGTATGATGCTCTTCGAATATGGTTCCCTCAACCATGCTTTTTTATTTTCGTGTGCAGAAAATTACTTTATTTAATTAATTTTTAATGCGATTATTACCTTCGCATATTTACAAAAATAAAGCAAATTAAATATAGTAGATACATTTATTTCGATCTGGCTAAAGATCTCATCAGAACCCGAAGTTTTAGAAAAGCTAGAGCCTCCAGAATAGGCAGAGCTTTCAAAAACCTATTAATCATTAATTTTGCTCCATTCTTATCTTCTGAGCAATCAAATACGTGGTTAGGTTTTCTTCCTAACAAGCCTCATGACATTACTCAACTTTGAAGACCAATAATTTTTCATTTATATAAAAAAAATTTAGTTTAACTCTGGCTTAAGCAAATATGAAGAGTTAGTTATTTTCTCCAAACAAACAGAAAATAATTTATAATTTAATCTCCATTGTTGCCATATTACAATAATGTAAAATTGTCTAAAAACACCAATATTTGTAAAAAATTCCCGAAAATCGTGGAAATCCGTTAGATTAAATTGTGTATTTGAGTTTCATAGATATTTGCTTTAGAAAGAAATCCAAATTGTAACGCTACTCGACAAAGTTCAGTTTTTTGCAGAACCTCTCTTTGAAATACATATTTTTCTATACGCTGAATCCAAATCTGTCAATTAATTTTTTTCTATTTTCAGTTTTTGAAATATCTAGGTTTTTATAACTTCATCATTTACCCCATGTTTTTCATATAGTTTGCTTAATTTTTTAAAATTTAATGAAATTTTTTTATAAATATAAATCTATACAAAATTTTCTTTCATTTGAGTATACACTAAGGATATTATGTAGGTAAAGACGACAGCAATGGTAGTCAAAAACAAATGAAATTTCACTTGAAGAAAGGACTACTAACATTTCATTAAATTGAACTAACATTTGTCATTTGTTTTTAATGTTCCAAAAATTGCTAACAATTGTAGTAAAAATTTACTAACATTAGTAAGTAAAAATAAACAAACATATATTTTTTTATTTTTTTAAATAACAAAAAACGACTGTTAGAAATGAATGTAAAATCATAAAACAGTTATTTGATGTGGTTTGTTTTTGTTTAAATGAACTGCAAGGTCAGCAAAAAATTAAATTTGTTCTATAAATGACTGACATTTACATTAAAAATAAAGAAACTGTATTACAATCCAAACAAATACTTCAGAAAAAGCTTATTGAGATACTTTTACATCTTTCTAAAAAATTTCGTCAAAAAACTCCAAAACTCCAATTTGTCAAAAAAAGGTAAAAATTTCAGTTTTTGTTAAAATGTAATTGGCAATCCAATGCTTTTTTGACTAAAATAAAATATACAAATCAAAAATATTTTTAACACAACTCGCTTTTATATAAAACGAGATTTCAGAATTGTATGCACACTTTTTACGTTCAGAAAGTAAATATTTATTTGGAGGTACTTTTTCAAAGAAGACGAAGACAGGAACGTTACTGTGAATGGCGAGCGCTACCGTGCGATGGTTACAAATATTTTTTTTTGCCCAAAATGGAAGAGCTGGACTTGGGTGATATATGGTTTCAACGAGACGGTGCCACAAGTCGCACAGCACGCAAAACAATGGCCCAATTGAGAGGCGAGTTCAGTTTATTTCACGTTTAAGGCCGGTCAATTGGCCGCCTAGATTGTGCGATTTAACGCCTTCAGATTATTTTTGGGGGCTATGTTAAGGCTATGTAAAATAACTGGACCTGAGTCGGACCAAATTTGGAATTTCACATTTTCATTTAACGGGAATATCTCGGGAATTCTTAGAGATAGCCCAAAAATGTAAGCATGTTTTTCTAGTCTCTACTAGCAGATTACAAATGTGTTAATCGCATTAGAAACAAGAAAATGGCGAGCACTCAAAATTGTGTATGCAAAAAGTTCGCTATTTTGTGTGGCCATATTGCCGTCCCAGGAAAATCTGCAAAGTTTCAAATCAAAACTTAAGCTCGATATTACATCACTTAACTTCTAAAATTTCATTGCAATCGGACCACGAAATAATAAATGGCCGAATTATTTCCAAACATTTTGTGATATATCCCACTGTGAATTGTAGGGCTAATTTAAATATGAAGTATTTTTTGTTTTTTCACCTACACTCTTAAAATTAATCACCTAAGTATATGTAAAGTAATCTAAAAGCTTCTGAAATTATTTATTACTTACCATTACTTTAAACACCAACAACAACTCCATGTTTTATTAGGTCTATTTGACTTTTTTCCCTTTTTCAGTTTAAATTCAAATATTGTTTATATTATTTCTGTTTTTATATGTTTTTTATGATTTGTTTTTTAAAGATTGCAAAAAAGAACACATTTCCTTGATTATATTTCCAACATTTTTCTGTAATTCTATAGTTTATTCACACTTTCAGTAGAAAAAAAAAAACATAAGAAGAAGATAAGAACTTTCTCATACACCGAAATGCCTATTCATATATACAAATACATTTCAAACACAAAATGTTTTCTAAAGTGTTGTTTTGTTAAAATGTTCAAAATGTTTTATAAAATATTTATATGTTTTATATGAAATGTATAAATATTAAATGACCTTGATCCAGAATTATATGACGTAAAATATATAAAATTTGTTTCGTTTTTTTTTTCTGAAGACACTCACACAAAGTCCAATTGATTTTAAAGTCTATGTTTAATAAATGATTTGCATGATTTATAGCCAAAGTATAACTATTTTTGCCATATGCAAAAAAAAAAAACCTTTTATCTTCTTTTTTTGTATTCTTTTATTCAGATTTTTCACTTTAAAGCACTTTTATATCCTTTTTATTCATATTTTTTGTTTCCTTTAAATTTAAATGTATAATGATCAACCTCTCACGCTAGACTGAGTTTAAATTATTATTTAAAAATATGATTTAAAGCTTTATTCGTTTTAAATATGAAATGAAATATATTTCTTATCTTGGTTAGGAAAATACGTAAAGATTTATTTCTCTTATTTAAGAGTTTTTTTTGTACAAATTATAAAATAAAATTACACTAAAAATTGGATGGAAGTCAAAACTTTTGATTTTTTTTTTTTTTTTGAGAATTTAAGCTGTGAATTTCAGTTAATGCTAAACTAATAAGTGGCTAATTGGTGTTTTTTAATATATTTTTTTTTTGAAATTTAAACATTTCAATATAATTAAAATCTGCTTACCCATTCTCGATTTAAGGCGATATCCTTCAAGCATTTCCTGTCAGCATGGTGTGAGCCCTTAAACTGAAAGCATATTATTGTTAAAACATAAACTTTAAGCATTATCAGTGTCTATAAGTAAAACTTAATATCCCGATGAAAAAAGTCCCGATATAGGTGGTCGATTCGACAATAGGTACATACAGAATAATACAGTTTTGTAGTTGCAACCGAATTTTTGTGGTACCACGTACAATCATTACACAGTGCAACACGAAAAAAATAACCATATACGGACACCACTACGTGATAAAAGACTAAAAAAAAAGACCCGTGTCTCCCAATTTTTCCCAAAGTCATATCCTCTTTTGCTTATGGGCCGCCAAAGATTTGGGGCCTCGGTATCATTTTCGCAAAAAAGTGATCATTTTCTCAGGCTCATATCTTGCAAACCGTTCAGAATTTCGATTTACTCTCTATGGCAAAGTTGTAGCTCTTGTCATAAAGAACAAAAATTGCGAACATATAAAATCAAAAAAACTTCACCTTCCAGATCAAAATCGCAAAATACTTAAAAAAATTCGATTTTTTTTACCTTTTTTTCCGTGTTCAGGTCCATAGGTAGCACACCGTTCAAAATTCAAGGAAACAATCAATTACAAAAATGTACCTTAGATCTCAATAAACAAATTTCTAGAACATATAAACTTCCTGGGAATTGGGTTTGCTACCTATGCACCTGAACAGGAGAAAAAAGGAAAAAAAAAATTAAATTAAAAAATTTTTCACTTTTGCGCGCTACCTAAACAGTGTTAAGAATCATCTCTAGGAAGTTTATATGTTCTAGAAATTTGTTTATTGAGATCTTAGGTAAATTTTTGTAGTTGATTGTTTCCTTGAATTTTGAACGGTTTGCTACCTATGGACCTGAACATGGGAAAAAAGGTAACGTTCTGGAAGGTGAAGTTTTTTTGATTTTATATGTTCGCAATTTTTGTTCTTTATGACAAGAGCTACAACTTTGCCATAGAGAGTAAATCGAAATTCTGAACGGTTTGCAAGATATGAGCCTGAGAAAATGATCACTTTTTTGCGAAAATGATACCGAGGCCCCAAATATTTGGCGGCCCATAAACAAAAGAGGATATGACTTTGGGAAAAATTGGGAGATACGGGTCTTTTTTTTTAGTCTTTTATCACGTAGTGGTGTCCGTATATGGTTATTTTGCCATGACTTAAAAAATTACACAGTGTTATTATTGAATTTTAATACTATTGTAACAACCGACATTTACAAATTTCGAATTTTTATTGTAACCATTAAAAATTTTATGTTTGTGGCCTAAATATTATATTTTATAAATATACTCACATACGTTCAACAAAATTTATTTTATTAATAAAAAAATTGTATGCCTCGAACTGCGCTCGAACCGGCGTTCTTGCGTTTGTCAGGCAAGTATTTTACCCCTCTAGCCTAAACCCAATTTAAAAGTATATATTTTTTTTTTAATTTCAACCTTGACCATTTTTTAGTTTCAAATTTAAATATTTGAATAAAAATAGATTTGTATGTACAACAGAAATTCGGTTGCTAATCTCAATATTATATTAGAGTTACCAAAACTATAAAAAAAATTATATTATTTTAAAATTATTTTATTAAAAAAAAAAATCTTATGCAGCGAACTGGACTCAAACCATAGACTTCCTGCTTGTCAGGCAATCACTTTACCTCTAGCCTTAAACCAATTTGAATTTGTATTTTCCAATTTCAACCTTGAATGTTTTTTGTTTCAAATTTAAATATGTATAAATAAAATTAGATACAGAATAGAAATTCGGCTGCTGATCTCAATATTTCATTAAAGTTACCAAAACTACAAAAAAAATTATATTATTTTAAAATTATTTTATTAAAAAAAAATCTTATTCCGCGAACTGGAGTTGAAGCGGTGACCTTCTGCTTGTCAGGCAATTACTTTACCTCTAGCCCACACCCAATTTGAATTTGTATTTTCAAATTCCTTTTATGAATATTTTTTTTCTTTCAATTTTAAATATGAATGTCTAAAAATAGATTTATATGTACAACAGAAATTGGGTTGCTAATCTTAGTACTTTATTAGAGTTACCAAAACTATTAAAAAACTGTATATTATTCTAAAATTCGTAACGAAAACTAATATTTTAGAAAGAGTGATTGTTTTTTTTTTGCAGGCGAAACTAATATTCGATTTTAACTCCAAATATTTTATTCAAGTTGGTTGTTGTTATTAAATGTAATTTAGAAGATAATATTTTTTCAATATTGATTAGGAAAACCAATATTTTGAATGATATGACTGTGTTTGGTTAATTTTATATATTTTCTGTTTACAATATAGTTTAATTATTTCAATGATACATTTTAAATACCTACAATTAAAACTATTGAATGGTTCAATTTTGTTGGTTACAATGGAATTCCATCCAATTTATTCTCTGTGTGTACATCACTTTGTCGGTTAGGACTCTTCACTTTCACCACCCATGATACGAAACATTCTAAAATACGCGTGAAGAAATATCGGGTAAAGCTATCAAAATTTTACCATCTCTAAAAAAATAAACAAAAACTGAGAAAAGGAAGCACAAAAAACATTAAAAAATGTTAATTTATTGGTTATATTGCAATTAAATTGCGTTTTTTTATGTAGTTTTGCATGTAATAAATATGAAATGAAGAAAATTTAATAATTTTGATATGTTTTTGCAAAAATAATTTTTTTTCAATGCAAAACTCTTGGCAGACATAGAGACTAAAATTTTGTTTTTTAAAATTTATCTTGTTATTCTACCGGAGTTGATTTTTTTTAAATAATCGAAAAATAGTTAAAAATTTAAAGAATTTTCATGCTTTAATATAAAAAACAAGCATTTTCTTGTCAAACGCGTCAATGTTGGCGACGAACAAAAGTAATGAAAAATCGCGTCGAAAGCGTATTATGGAATGTATCGATGATTACCAAAAACACATCTTCACATCACTTGCGTATTATAGAATAGTAGCTATAGTAGGCGCATATTTTTGGTGAAGATGACTACAGAAATAGTCACGAATATATAATATAAAGTCATATATATAATTCCATATCACATTATATATCATGTGATCAAAAAAATGACAAACATAACCAATTCTCATGAGATCCCATGGGATCTCATTTGATATAATTTGAGTCTATCTAATTTGATGAAGTTATATATAATTTGATCTTCATAAAATTCGTGCTTCAATTTTGTTTCACATTGCAAATAATAAAAAAAAAAATTAAATACAAATCAATAAATTGGATAATTAGGCGTGATTTCATTTTAACTTATAGACTGAGTTGCATTTTATTTTCCAATTTTTTCTTAAACAACTGAACGGATTGCTTAAGTGTCTTCAGAAGATGAATTCATCACTGTCTTAGATTTTGATTGATGAAACATAGAAAGTTGGTTATTGTACGTTGCAGTTTTGGGATTGATTATAAAGGCATTAAGTGTTTATAATTATAACGTCATTGTAAGAAAATTTAAAAAATTGATTGAAAATTTTTCATAATTTCAACCAAATTTAAGTCGAGACTTGATTTTTTTTTAATAATCCTACTTATTAGTTCGAGGGGCGAACTAAGGACCGTGACGGGTTACCTCACGGGACACTGTGGCCTTACGTATCAATTGTACAAGATGGGACGATCCTCTACGGATACGTGCAGGTTTTGTGAATTGGAACCCGAGACCGCAGAGAGGATGGTGCGTTATTTTGGTGGTCGAATAGTGACGCCATCGGAACTGTTTACCTGTTAGGATAGTTGGCTTCGTAGGGAGCCTAAACATATAGGGTGTATTCGCTGGCAGCACAAAATACCAACTTCTGGTCGCGGTGCATAGTGCCACTCTAGTCTAATCTAATCTATTAGTTTGAAGACAAATATTTTTGATAAAAAAATGTTTAATTGCTTATTTTAAGATTTCCTGACTTTAAATGTTTTTTTTTTACTTATAAAATATTATTTATTCTACTAACTTTGAATTTTTTTTTTTAAAGTGTAGCTTTTCAAAGTATTTACTTTTAACGTTTTACAATTTTCTTTAGCTTAATTTCATTAAAATTTGTTTTATTTTCTGTTCTCTGATAATTATAATAAAATGAATCAATTATAGATGTATCTCATCAGCCCAACTTATATAATATAAGATAGAATGATATATGCTTATATATAGCGCCATATTAGAAATGTTCGTACAAATAAGTATGAGATGTAAGTATATATGTTTATAATATTAATAAGATAACACTATATCAAGCTATATACGACTATATATAAACTTTTTTCGTCGGGATATTACATTTTTTCGAATTTAGTTTAATGATGCATTTTCATGCCCTTCATTCTCCTGTGCAAAAGGGTATTTATCAATTTGTCATTTAATTTGCTAATTATTGGAAAAAACTTCATAGACCATAGAAAAACTTCATGAATTATATATATTTCTGATCGGTATGACTACGAAAACCGATATAGAGATTAGGGTTATAACTTTTTTTTGCAAAATTTTTACCTATCACCATGTGATGGACAATATTGTATTAATAACACTGTGTAACAAATTTTGGGTCATCGAATCTTTCGAGAATGAGAACAACAGGAAATGAAAATAAACTATCAGTAGACGAAAACCTTCAAAGGGGTTTAAAAAGTTAGTCCATATTGTTTATTTATAGCATTTTGAAGTTATGCTATGTTGAGGCAAATTTTTCGGTTATTTTTTATATGCAATTTAATGGAGTAAATCAATATAAAAATTTAACAATTTGAATTAAATATTTCAGGCCTATAGTATTTACATTTATAAAGTATAATATGTTTTGTGGTTTTAATTTCACTTTTAGCCCATTTTGTGGTACATTTTCTGTGCGTTTCAATTACTTTGTTCCAATTTTTACAATACAATTCGTGTTATTCGATTATTCGATTATTTATTTTTGTTTTGTTTTTATTAAAAAATAAATTTAAGGATATAAAAATCTTTGTAGAGAATTTTATGGAGAATAACTGGCTTTTTTTCAATTCAAATTAAAAGTGCGCCCTCTATAGTGAACAAAATGGAGCAAGTCGATAAGCTGTAATTTTGAAACTAGTACACTTAAAAAAAGGTTTGCTGAAAATTTTTATAAACGTCTATTTAAAATATTTAACTAACTTTTAGCAATTTTTTGCCAACATCGAGTTTTTAGCAAAAATTTTAGTTAAACGCTTTTACCAAAAACACAAATTTTGAACTAATGTTTAACTAATTTACCTTGCTACCAAAATTGTGTTGATAAATTCACTAATAGCATGGATAACAAGTAAAAAGACTAGATGTAGATGTCGCGCCTGTATGGACGAAGTAAAGAAATAAAGAAAATATACAAACAAACACAACCATTATAAGACTTACACAAAACGCAACCGCTTTGCATTTTTTTTTATACTACACATCAAACAAAGGCACACATGAGCACATACAACTTGTGAATATCAAAATAATATAAATAAAACAATAAATAAATAAAATAAAATAAACTAATTTATAAAAATTACTAAACGATGTCTCAACATAAACGCAAAGTTTAATTTTTAGAGAAAAAAGTTTATTCTTCTTCTTTACCTCAACCTTTCTAAAATGAATAATATTTTGATAAATTTGAAAATTGAAGATGCAGGCACAAATAAAATACGCTTTGGTGCTGCTGTACAAAACAATATTTTGATAAATTGCGTATGCAGGCAAAAATAAAATATAACCTACGTTTTGGTCCGACTGTACAAAACAATAAATGTCAGTCTCTGCTAGTTGTTTTAAAAAGATAAAGTGTTTTTATGATTTTTAGCAATATTTTAAATACTTGTATTATTTGTATTTTAGAATTATCTTCATTTGAAAAATGTAAAATTGCGTCATACATGCATGCAAGTAATTGTGAATTGTTATGTTTCGTTCCTAATGTTATTAACAACATATTTTATTTATTTCCAATTTTTTTTACTTACTTTTATTATGTTAACAATGTGGAAGTCCTGACATTTTTATATATACACTCAAAAAAATAAGTTAGTAGAAAAGACAGTAAAACGTCTTGAAAATCAACTATACTATTTCTCAACAAATTTTTTGCTGAAATTTTTTTTACAGCTAAATTTTAGTTATACTTATTGAGTACTTAACTGTTTTGAATTAATGTTTTACTAATATTTTACTAAAATTTTACTAACTTATTTTGCTAAAAAATTGTGTTGATAAGCACATTATTAGTGTTGAAGACAACCAGATTGAAAGATAACAATACATAATACATATGTGGACTGAAAAAAACTTTAGTTTTGTGTTGTCACCGGCTTGTCAAAGTAACTGTCTATGAATTGAATTAAATATAAAATAAAATATTTATATTTAATAAACATTAAATGTGTAGTTGTAAACTAAATCTTTAAAGTGATTTTTAATGTAGTGTCGTCAAATTCCAAACAAGTATATGTACGTTATGTAGTTTTTTATGTTTCCTTTTTCTTATTACAAAAAAAAAAATATTTAAGACAACCATTGATGGAAGTAGTTGAAAAAAAATTTTGTTTATGTTATATAATTGAAGGGCTTAGTGCAAAAACATGATAAGCCACACGTTTTCAAAAAATGATTTTATGTGTTCATTGCATTACCTAACGTGGTATCAATATCCACTTAAATGATTTAAGCTATATTCCAAATACTTTCAGATCTAGAGCAAATGTTACTTTTTACACTTCTACTATATTTCAATATTTTTTTACGCAAAAACATGATATGCCACATTAGTTTAATAAAATGTTTTTTACTGTCTTCTAGTCTCTCAGCGAGGAACATGTAAAAGAAGCCACATCTTTGCACTTACGACAAGTATATTTATCACGAAAATCTGTCAAATCAGCTATCTATTCTTTAAAATAAAAATATTCTAAATAAAATTTCTGAAACAACTTGATAAGCCACATTGACGTAATAAAATGGTTTTTACACTCTTCTATACTTCCACCGAAGGATATGTAATATAAGACACATACTGTCACTTATTACAAGCATTTATAGCTCGAACATCTTGCTTAACAGCTGCCTAGAAGTCATTGAAAACCATTTCTTTAAAATCAATGTGGCTTATCATGTTTTTGCAGAAATTTTATTTAAGATTTTCTTATTTTTAAGAAAAGGTCGCTGTTTTTCTGGACTTTTATATTCTATATACTATAAGTGCCAAGAGGTGTCTTCTATTACATGTCCATCGCTTTAAGGCTATAAGGCAGTGAAACCCATTTTTTCAAATCCACGTGGCTTATCAAGTTATAGTTGCTATTTTGCAGAATTTTCGAACAACAGATGCTTGTAATAAGTTCTAAAATATCTTTGCATATATTACAAGTTTCTACAGAACTAAATGCCTGAAATACAGATATCATTTCTTCAAAATTAAAAAATTCTAAATAAAATTTCTGCAAAAACTTGATAAGCCACATTGACTTAATAAAATGGTTTTTACTGTCTTAAAGTCTTCCGAAGAAGGTCATGTAATAGAAGACACATTTTGGCACTTTTTACAAGTATCAAGTATCAAGAAAGACCATCTAATTTGCTACCATTTTTCAGACTAGAACTTCTTTACTTATCTTTATGCAATAACTTGATAAGCCACAGATTTTTTTTTTAAAGCAGTTTCCGATGGATTTCTATCATCCATGAACGGGTATGTAATGGGAGCCTTCCTTAAGCACCTATTATGTATGCTTACAGTCTGGTTTAGTTAAAGCCATATTTTCTACATTGTTTTTAAACTTTGAAGGCGATTATTTCATTATTTTGATTTTGTGGCTTATTAAGTTTTTGCACTAAGCCCTTCAATTATTTCTATATATTTTCAGATATTAAATTAATTCATGTCGTCATTGTGGAAGTATGAACATTTTTATATTTTGTTACGTATTGTAAATTATTTTTAAAAGAATCACAAAAAATGTTTCTGACTTTCAGCAAATAAATTTATTAAAGTACAATTTTTTTTACAAATTTTGTGAGTTTTTTCAGTCTACTAATAATCAGCAAAAATTATATTAACTTTTAGCAGAGATTTTTTAATTTCTAATCAACCAAGTGATAGCAAAACTTTTGCTGAATCTACTAATTTTGCTGACATTAGCAATTTTTTTGCAAGCACACTCCTGACTAAAATTTTGCTGACTCAGCAAAAAATTTTGCTGACTTAACAAACTTTTTTTTTTAAGTGTATTTAAAACAAAAAAATAGATTTAAATTTCAGCAAAATTAGTTAACTAAAGTAAAAAATTTTGACTAAGTTCTTTTAGTTTTCAATCTACTAAGCTCTAGCAAAAAATTTTGTTGATTTTAATTTGCACTTAACTAAGTGTCGGCATTACATTTTGCTCAATTTACTAATTTTTTGATAAAAATCAGCTCACCCATGTTCAGCAAAACACTTTTGCAGATATTTGCAGAGTTTTGCTGACTCAACTAATTTTTTTGCTAACTTTACGGCCTTTTTCCTTTGACTGTAGGAATTCCAATCTGAAATTGTAAATGATTTTTTCACGAACTAGTACTACACTCATAAAATGAAATTACTACAGAAGTGAATTCCGTAACTGTTATGAACAAAAGAAAAATTAAGAGTAAGTAGTGTAAGTGCTGCAAGTGTTCAAGTCACAAAATCTCCGAACCCGGATGTGACATCACTGATAACGTTATAAATCATTTAAATGACGTTTTATCTTTGTATGCGCCTATCCAAAAATGGACATTTGTTACAATGCCTACTATGTCTACTATGTACATAGAAACTAATGAGACATATGAAGTAAGCTATGACTTTAATCGATATGTATCATTTTAGTCTAATTAATTTAAAATTTTACCGAAATACTAATTTGAAGTTTAATTAAACAAAAAAAATTGTGCCGAACTTCAAAAAGGCTTCCTCGGGAACTTTTATGAAAACTGCTAAAAAAATAAAAATGTTATATATGTTTATTAGGGCGGGTCGATTTAAAAATCGCTCAACGTTCAAGGAAAATCGTATTCTAGGGATCAAAATAAGAAACTTTGCCGAAGGAACCATACCTCTAAAACGAATTCTGATGTCCCAACTTTTGACCCGTAGGGTGAAATTTTGAAAAATCCCACTTTGACCCATTTAGAGTGCCCCAATTCTTCCGGAGAAGAAATAGAGACCCTAATCTTGGAAAGACTCCTCCTACTTTCTGAAATATCTCTATCCCGAGATTTGTACATTTTGCTAAAAAAACACGGCTAAAAAGGCCCTCTTTAAACTTAAATGTTAACCCCTTAACGGTCACCTAGAATGATGATTTATGCATTAATCTGCTAGCGCGTCTCCCGGAGAAGAAGTATCTCCCATAATCTTGGAGAGATTCCTCCTACTTTCTAAAATATCAAAGTGGGCTTTTTCAGAATTCGTTTTAGAGGTATGGTTAATTCGGCAAAGTTTCTTATTTTGATCCCTAGAATACGATTTTCCTTGAACGTTCAGCGATTTTTTGCCTCCATACAAATCGACCCGGCCTAATGTTTATGGACTGTACTCCTAGGATAGTTAAAAAAAAGTTAACCAGGAACAAGAAGTTCATGCACTAAAAAAGTGTGTTTTAGGCGCCCATTATATGCATAAAAAATCTTAAAATATGCACTAAAACTTTAAAAAAATATGCACTTATAACAAATGCTTTTAAAAGTTCTTAAACAATTGCACCCAGATTCTTCAGGACGTTAAAATGCAAAATCTTCTATATCTCCATTTAAAAACAAGTGGACTCATACCACTTTCAAAATAAATGTTTTATATATACCAGTGCGCCTTTAAAATATCTTTCATTTGATACCCAATTTGTCTATTGTTTATTAACAAATATAAGAAATACATTAAAAAAAAACCTGAAATTTTTTACTTACGTTTTTAACCCCTAAAATTGAGTTAGCGCACTAAAAAAAACACGTGTCTAAAGCCGTGTGTCCACTAGCAAGTCACTTGCGGAAGAACTTCTGCAAGTATTTGCTGAAGTGTTTCCACTCAAACCGAAACTTGCGGAAGTCTGCTTCCAGAAGTAGTTTGTAGAAGTTATCACGACGAACTTGCTGCAAGAAATTGCAGACGTGTTTTCACACAATGTGAGTACAGCTTGCAGTAGTTTGCTTTTTTTTACGAATGACAGTATAAAAATGTCTTGTGGCAAAATAAGATTGGCGGCTGCCATCGCAGCATATTTAATTAAAAAGAAACAAATTAAACAAAAAAAAACAAAAAGAAGTGTTTGGGTGACAAATTGGGTGCTGTGGAGCGTAGATTTAAGTTTCCAAAATACATTACTTGAAGAATTGGCTATTGCCTTTAAAGCATTTTGTTTTTAATTTTTTTACTCTTATAGTCTTTTGAGGACGTGTCGCATAATTCAGGATAACATTCTTGTTTTTCAATTACCAAATGTGTTTTTTCACTACTCCAAACGAATTTATTTTTGTCAATTTTTATAAATTTTGAAAAGAACTCAAAAAAAAAACACAAAACTGAAAACAGAAGAGAATACCACAAACCGTTTACTCACGTATACCAGACTTCTTCTGCAAGTCTTCAAAACACTTGTAGTTCACAGCAAGTCGTTACTTTCAGCAAGCAACAAACACGTGTTTCCACATAATTGCTGCAAGTAACTTCTGCAAGCCGTGACTTCTGGAAGTCGACTTCTAATACGTGTTTACATGACAAAAACTTTTGGAAGTCACTTCTGGAAGCAACTTCCGCAAGAAAACTTGGTAGTGGACACACGGCTTAATATCTGTTTACCATTTACAACATGTAAACTTTTCAAGCAAATCTGCGAATTCACCGCTGTGTAGTTTTCATGTCAGATTTGAGGTCTTTAAAGGTGAAGTAAAAACTTACTTGTCAAAGCCAATTAACCACGGAGAGGAGACATTGAAGAACTTGTTATGTTTAACTTAAACACTTTTTGCCGCTTATTGTAGTGTAAGCACTTTTTTTTTTGTTAAAATAAACACTTTTTCTTTAAATTATTGGCAAGTTTTTAAAAATTAATTGTAAGATTACTTTGATTTGCTTAAATATATATTTTTTTTTATATTTTCCTTAATGCAAATAATATATTATTTTAATAAGACATCCTTCTTTTTCAAATAGAATGCAAGTTTAGAAAATTTCATCTAAATTTATAGGAGGATTAGTAACATTCCCGCCATTACTCTGACGTCTACATTCTGTAAAGATAATTTAAATTTAATGAATGTTGACAAGTTTTGTATGTAGACAAACTTACTATCGACTGTCATCCAACCAACATGTAAATTTTTATCTAAATTATCATCACCAATCCATGTGTGTAATGGTTCAAAATATTCCAGAAAAGCTGTAGCGGAAATTTTTGGTATCTGGCGAATGGTTAAAGGTTTTATAATTTCACGCCATGGTTTGGTAGAACCAGAACTCATCATTTCTCTAAAGGGTAAGGAAAAAAAATAGAAAAATTAAATTACTTTTCTGATAAATGAGCAAAAAAAAAAACAGGAAAAGCTTAAAAGCTTTTAACAATTTTTCAACTGTACAACCTTTCATCGTCAATATAAAACATTTTTATATTTAAATCCCGCTCTATAATTTATTTCGTATATCGAACGTGGTCCGAAATCATAAATTTCCATGAAAAGGGTACACCACAAATAGTAATTATCAGTTTTGAAAGCACCTTATTCCCTTTCTCACTATTGCTAACAAAAGTTGTTAGACTAATTTATAAAAAATTCCACTTCAACGTTTTCTGCACGAAATTTCAGACCACGTGTGAGTTATAATGAAAAGTTTATTGCAAATCTATAAAGCGTTTTATAAAAATAATAAAGCTTTCTTTGTATCGGCATTACATTTCTAAAATCCGAGTAATATTAAAGCTTTTTTAAATCGAGCTTTTATGAAAATGTAAATTTTTTAGCCGATTCGAGGAAAGATACTTTAAAAATAATTTCACCAAAAAAATACTTACCTCAATATAACACCAGCATGTGGATTATGATCAAAATCACAATTATGCAAAATTTTATAGGCATTACCTCTCTGGAACTCACCAATTTTCAAACAAATAGCTCTAAAGATTTGATAACCTAAAAATTCACCAAAAAGTTTCCTAATATGTATAAAACAACAATATTAATATTTAATAAAATTTTGTTTTATTATAATTAAATACTTACTTGGTACTTCTAAATTGATCAACAATACCCTCATAGAATTTATAGGGCATATCATAAGCATCCGCATTAGTTTCTACCGGTCGTTCAACACCCATATATTTCTCCATCAGATTCCAATAATGGCAATTATATTCCTGGGGAGTTATCTTCTTCTCAATAATATCGAGCCATAATTTTTCATGAACAAAATATGTGGGTATGGACAGTACGGTATGAACGGCCTTGAAGAGAACGAGAGTGAGATTAAGAGCAATTGCAATAGATAAGAAAATCCAATCACATCCAAATAAAATGCATTTAATACTCACTAAACGGTATAAACGATTTAAATTCAATATATCATCGTAATTATAGTCTGGCAACAATCCTAGACAATCTTGCAAATGTTGTGGTGTTGAAACTGATAATATAATGGCCTCGCCCAATGCACTGCCAAAACCGGGACAAGCTTCTTGATTTAAACCGACACGCATATTATTCTTCATTAGTGCATATTGTATTTGTGTAACATCGCCATACGTTTGTAATAATTTTTTATAGTAAACTTTGGCACAATAATTTAATTCAATTTCGCCATAGGTAAATATGCGGGATTTGCAGTCAGGACCACCTTCACCAGGTTCCATTTCAATGAAATGATCACGCATGAATTCACTAGAATTAAGATTTAAGAGTGATTTCTTTATAGTGTTTGAAGTTTTAAGTAAAACAGTTCTTTAAGATTTTAAATGTGATTTTTAATTTTAAACTGAAACTGAAACTGAACTTTTAAAAATTCATCATGGATTGGGATTCCGTTGTCAAAGATTGAAAAAAAGTATAGTTTCCCAATGCACTCTTTTGAAAGTATTATTTTAAAAAAGTTTTATTTTGAAAAATGTACAATTGCACAGTGTAAGATTTTGGCCATATATAAATTTTTATGATTTTTTAATTTTGATTAAATTTTGATGTCAGATTAGTTAGAACACTCTGGTACGAAATAAACTTTTTCTTTTGCAAATTTCTTTTCCAAGTTATACTGCTGCAAGTAAACTCGAGGTGTTTCGGACGTGTTTTGGATTATGTTTCTTTTGAAAATGTAGATGGCGACTTAAATTTTTTTAAATTTATAACGAGGTTTCAACCTCCAAATCAAACAGCAAATCAAACATATTAGCTAGGTTGATACTAGTCCCTGCGGATAATGAAGGGTCTATTTATCTAAAGTGACGAGTCTGTGACATGTGATTGGGGGGCACGTCAGGAAACTGGCGAAACTGTGGTTTACCAAAAAGTGTTAATTTGTGTGAAATGACCAATCACGTGACTATAGTTATGGTGACAAAACATTCACTGGTTGGTACCAGATATATCATGTAACTGGAAAAAAAGTAACAAAACATCATAGTGCAACTAGGGCCGTTGCAGTTGAAATTGCTACTGGTTATTGAACTGGTTCAATCCGTTGACAGCTACAAAACGGACATAACACTGCAATAAACTTATTTTAAAATTGATTTTTGTTGTGCCTTTTTGAAGGTTTTGTAAACAGGTGCTATGACACACTGGTTTGGTGAAGTACAGGGACTGGTTCCGGACGAGCAATTTAGCAACTCGTATATAATATGACACACGGTGAAAACAATTTAACAGGTTGTTTTCTAATTACTTTTCGCATACCCGGCGACATGTACTTCCTAGACCAGTGCAGTGGTACTTCACAAAGCTATTCCATTTAAACTACCCCTGTAACAGCACACATTGCACTTAATGTGTGACTAGTTTTCCATTAAAAATTGCACTCCCGTTCTATAATACGTACAGCTACACCAGTCACGTGATAAATATTTTCCCACTGGTCCTGTTGCATATCACATAAATCCTAAAATGATCTACTTTAACACTACCTACTTCTAATTTGTCCCGTAGCTTATTCATTTCAGTCGGTACGGTGATAGGTAACCTTCGGCAAGTTATTTGACACGTCAGAAAGTGCTCCAAAGGTAGCAATTGCCACCTCCTATGACAAGCCCATGTTAAAAGTACCAGTCACTTTCATATAACAGAACCGAAACTAGGACAGGTTCATACACACAAAGTTCTAGTTACGTGACCATACCAGTGACTGGTCCGTTTACCGCAGGGGGTATTTCGATCTGGCTAAAGATCTCATCAGAACCCGAAGTTTTAGAAAGCCTCCGTAATAGGCAGAGATTTAACAAAAAAACCTATTAATCATCAATTTTGCTCCATTTTTGTATTCTTAGGAATCAAACACGTTTTAAAGGTCTCTTCCCAACAAGCATCATAACGTTACTAAACTTTGAAGACCAAAAATGTTCTATTTATAGTAAAAAAATTTAGTTTTTACTCTGGCTCAAGTAATATTTTTTTTACAGTTTTTTTAGTTTTTTTATCGCGATTATTCTTATGTTATTTACAATTTATAACGAGCTTTCAGCCTCCTCATATTTTTTTTTTATTTTCTATGGATTCAAGTGTTTGATTTTGCAAAAACTGTTGTTTTAGGTGCATATTGATCATGTTTTTAGTTTTTAGTGCATATTTTCCTTTTTTAGTTGAATGAAATTAATAACAATTCAAATAACTGTGAATGAAAACCATGAGTGTTAGGTTTCCCAACCAACGGCTTTACTGGGAATTGATTGAAATAATGGAATTAAAATAATGCGTATTGAAAAGCTGAATACGAAAAAAGTAATCAAACATTTTTTTGGACGGGATATTTGAAAATTGCGATTGCAAATTTGTATATTAGTGCGTTTTGGAGAAAAAAGTTTTGAATTCTTTTGCAAAAATGATGTCAAAATTGTTTAAGTGCAAGACCGACCAATGGTGTTTTAACATGTAAATTTGAAACTTATTGGCAAAGTAGGTCCTAAAAGTTGAGCTTTGAAGAGCTTGTTAATTTTGAATACTTTTCGAAACAATTCTTCACCATATTTGCTTTTTAAACTTAAAAAAGGATGATCATAAAAAAAACACAATACTTTACATGCATGTTTATTATCATAAACGAATCATAAGTGGACCAAAATTTATAAAACAAAAATGTAAACCATAATATTTACAACGGTCTCGTCGTTACGAAAATTTTGTTATTTGTAGTCATAATTCAAAAATTGTCATTTGTAGTCATAATTTTTATTAAGTTTCATGGGTATTATAATTATTGTCTTATAAAATTTAAGTGACATTTTTCCGAAAGCTATGAAAGGTGTTATTCTGTAAATTTCCTAGTGGGTCTTTTTTTTTTTAGCAAAATGTGCAAAAATTCAAGTTACATAAAACAATTATTTTTTTCAACTTGAATTTTTTTTTTTATTAATTTAAAAACTTTACAATGTGTTTTTTTTTGTCCCCAGGCCACGAAGGGTTAAATATTTTTTAATAAAGAGTAATGATAATTATAGTCTTAATAAATTTAACTCATATTTTGCCGAAAATTATGCAAACTTTGATGAAAACATTCAGATTTTGTTTAATTTTTCACCAAAAAAAAAAAAATTAAAATGTCCTGGAAAGAGTTACCCAAATACAAACTTGCATTATTATTTTTCCAATTTATTTTTTTTTTTTCTTTAACAACAACTATTACATTACAAAAATAGCAAT
Organism: Delia radicum; assembly: GCA_021234595.1. Taxonomy (NCBI): domain Eukaryota; kingdom Metazoa; phylum Arthropoda; class Insecta; order Diptera; family Anthomyiidae; genus Delia; species Delia radicum. The sequence continues at coordinate 156,879,333 of CM037855.1, forward strand.
CGACATCTTCAAATTAGGCATATTAAAACATCTTTAAAATTATTTAAAAAAAGTAGTTTTTGCATTTTTATCAAACTAGTGGGTCATTTTTCATTCCAAGCTAACGTGGGTTAATGATATCCGCTGAAGTCAGAATTTTACATCTGAATAAATTTGAGTATATTAAATAAATAAATAAATTAAATAAAAAGAAAATTTTTTCAAAATTTCGAATTTTGGGAATTTTTAATAATAATACATCTATTTCTTCTAATTGGAACCATTTACATTAAAACTGGGGGGCGTAATGAAAATCGACAAATCGTTGTTTTAAGGAACATCCTACTATACATATTAAATTTGAGCGAGGTTTTTAAACCCCTTTTTGGGTTTTTGTCTGCTGCTAGTGTACTTTCATTTTCCGGTGGTTTCTTTAACGATACAACTTCTTGTTGCTCAGTGTAATCAGTTGAAATGATCCGATGCTTTGTTCCGCCTTTAATAGTAAAATGTATAGTTTGCCTTTTTTGGTGGTCAAACACTCTGGTTATCTTCCATATATTTTCAAGAGTCAAACGTCTAAAAATAATCTCTTATAAAATTAACACTACACTGAGAGAATTATTTACATGATATCGATAATTTTTCCAATAGATCAGCGAATAGTCACTGGAATTCGTCCATTGAAACCTTCCATTAAATTCATGAAGTTTTTCAAAAAATTTCATATTCAATATGAGCAAGTTTCATTAAAAATAGTTCCATGAAGTTTAAGAAATGTGTCATTCACATTTTAAAGAAAACTTTAGTAGTTTAGTGAAAACATTTCATTAACACTTGTCCAATAAATTCTTTCTATGTACCGTTAAAGCCGGTTGAAAGCAAAACATAAACAAATGAATGACACTAAAAGAAAACGCTTCACCATAATATTTAATGAAATGTTCATAATGTTGGTCTTACAAAATCTTGACAACACTTATTTTTTTCTTGATTCTTGACGATCATTAAAAATTCCTGTAAATCAAGTGAAATCAAGGCCGTATGGCAACTCTAAGTAAGTAACACCAATATGCATAAACAATTTCGAGGTGGCTTTACATTTTTACGTATAGCTTTTGAACCATCGAACCGATTTTGATAATGTTCTATACCAAACCGCTTATAATATCAACAAACAATTTGACGAATAGCCAGAAATCCCGCTCCTTTATTGCCGGAGTATTTCGCAGAACTGGTCGGTGTCAATTACAGTTTGCAATCATTTAACTTATAACATATTTCTATGTCATAAACAATTACAGACCTACGATCACACTTCTAAGCCTTAACACTTTCTTGAAAAATTAAAAATTTTTTCAATACCAGGCCTGGGACTTAGTATCAATATTTGTGCATTTTATTACAGGTAAATTAATTTTATAAATTTTGTTTAAGGCCTCAAGTGTGAGCGTAGGTCTGAAAATATTAACGATATAGCACAATAACCATGCACGGCTCCACCAATTCATATAAAGGGAATTTTCATACGCCTCAGTGTACAACAAAAAAAAAAAAACACACGCAATTGTACACGGAGTATGAAATTTTCCTGTAGCCGCCTATGACAATAACACATGTGAATAATTGCAAAAAGTAATTGTCTGCGCCCAGTTCTGGTAATTTTAGCATTTTGAGAGATCACTTTTAGTCACCAGAGAGAGAAGAGCTTCTTTTCCTTAAAACTATTTGCTTCTTTTAAGTAAAGTTAAAAATACTTTTTCTTTTACTCACTCTGTTAAATTTTGAAAACCCAACTTCCCAAAATATTGTGAACTCATATTAACCAAATCATATGGGAAGTAACCTCTATCATCAATTTCAATTTGTAAATTCGGTAATTTTCTTTGCGGGAATGGATTACGAAAAACAGAATCTTTTTTCCAAGCCTGATACATGGCTTGCTCCAACAGATGATGAGGTATCAAACCACTGGATGCTATAACATTATCACCATATCTGACGCGTAAAACATGTCTTAAATGAGCATGTAGTTCACGATAAAAAGGACGTATTGTTTCCATTAAACCCTCCAATTCTTCAATGAAATTAGCATCTTCATATTGATCATACCATATAGCGGAGGCCGGCATTGCAGGTGTTGACATATTTTGATAATATTGTATATAGTAATGAAAGGCATCTTTAATATCTTGAGGCATTCTATTACGCCATTCTTTCCAATACCATTTAATTTCTTCCAAATCATCACTATTAGCGAATACAGTTTTGATATGATGTATAAAAGCCATATTACATTTTCGAGAATCCTTTTTGTCACAAACAAATCTTTTCTTGGACATGGTTTTCAAAACGTGAGTCGCCTTTTTGAAAGCATAATCCATGGGTGGATATTTAGCCCCTTTTAACAATATCTCAAATTGTCTTTTTATAAGGGGATTATTAAAATTTTGCCAATCAAATTTTTGCATAGTCTGGTAATATGGTCTTAATTTTTCACGCATTAATATTTCAGGAGCTAAAGTATCATCGGAGAATTTACGATAAGCCGTAGCACTTTGCCAATACATATCATTGATTTCTTCCAACAGTTGTTGAGCACATGTTTCATTTAAATATACAGGCTTTGTTTGATCATAAAAGCTGTCTGCCTGGATTATGGTAAGCGAGACCATTAAAGTCAGTAGCTGGAAATGAAAATGTAGTCAGAGATGGAAAAGCCGTTTTATTTGATTTTAATTTTACCTTAAGTGGAGTTTGTTTACTTAACATTCTGTTCCAATCGATGTTTTTGCTACAGCAGTCAAATTGAAACTAAAATTGAGTGTTTTATTTTTAAGTTGATTTAAAGTTTTTCTTTGAATTCTATACAAAGTCTATAGCTTCTCTGATAACCTTTGTTGAGACCTATAACGCGAGCGTATCAGCGATTCTTAAACATAATTGATGCTTTAATATTATTTTACATTACATTAAAGTAATAATAAAACAATATACATAATGTGGCAGCAAAAGACCCTAAAGGCTGAAACAAAATTGGCTTAAGTGACTTAATTGCGGTGTTGGTATGATACAAAAATGAAAATTTGTTAAAATTTAAATACGCCTTCACCGATCTAATTTCTCAGCTGTGCAGTTAAAGAATTTCTCAGTTAAAATATAAAATCTTAAAATTAACTGAAATAATCGTGATTGAATAATTTTCGGTTAGTTAAAACTTTTTTCAATTTTGATATAATTTTTATTAAAAATAAAAATTATGTTAATTGTGCAATGAAAACAAAAATTATTAAAGTTCGAGGCCATACTCTATATTTCTTTATTAGGATATTGCCCTAACAAATAATTGTTTTCAAATTTATTAATTGACCACTTTCAGGAATGTGTTTATAAATATATTTCAGAAATTTTCTAGGTTCCCATCATCAGAACACGTTTTGAAAGAAGTGACAATCCCACGCAAAACATCAAGCATTCATATAAACTAGTTTTCTCACTAAATGAGGACTAATATATGAGCTCGAAGTTAAATATTCTCACCATTGATCGAAAATAAATTGAAAACTTGTTTGCTTTGTGCACCCTCTACCTTTGATATATAATACACGCTTTTTGTTTTCTTTTTCCTTTCACTTTCACACTTGTTTTGTTTAAAATTAGATTAAAGGGGTAGTAAACAAGACCGTACCTTGTCTTTAATACAAGTTTGATGTAATTTTTATAAAAAATAAAAATTATGTTTTTTGACCTTTAATTGTGCAATGAAAATTAAAATAATTCAAGTTCGAGGCCATACTCTATATTTCTTTATTAGAATGTTGTCCTAACAAATAATCTATAGAGTTTTTGTTTTCAAATTTATTAATTGACCACTTTCACTTTTTTCTCTTACCCTATACAATAAAATTTGAAATTGTCAAATATTTTTAAAACGAAATAAAAGATTATGATGTGAGCAAGATTATTTAAGTACAATATCATTTGCTTTTTGTTGAAGAAAATACCGTGCAATGTTTATTTATTAATTAAAAATTTCTTCATGTTTCATTTCGCGTTACCGAAAATCCTCAGAGGACCACTGTAGAAGGGGATTTACCCAAATTATATTTTTTGAAAAAAAAGCTCAACGCTTTAACCGTATTATTTTATTTACTTAATGAGAAGTACAAAAACCAAAATTGGAAGAATTGAACTAATTCGAATAAAAAATATAACATTTTTAACTAATAAACATTCCTTCATTATAGTTCAAATTAAGTTTCTTAAAATTCAATACTAGTAAGCAAAGCTTCGAAGTTTTCTTTTGTAAAATGAAATAAATAGGTCCAGGGTAATTTTGGAAATAACGTCCACGTGTGTTAATGATGTCCAAAACAATTTTTTAATCAACCTAGAGTAATGATGATAAAACAAAACAAAAAAAAGATGCAAAAGTAGCTAATTTCATATTTTAAATATTTTACGACAACAAATTAGCCATTTAATTACCAAAAAAATACAATTTCTTCGAAATCCGAAAAAAATAAAATCGCTGCCTTACCCAAGTTACTAGGGGATTTAAAAAAAAAATTAGTTTTTTTTCTTTTAAGATGTATGTAACAATGCCATGAAGTTGAAATTTCTATTTTTTCGATTTTGTTGAAGAAAATTTTTAAAAATTTGAAATTGGAGATTTGATGTATATCCCAAAAATATTTTCCGTTTTTGACATCCCCTTAAGTCAGGTTAACGATATTCTAAAAAGAACATATTCCATATCACACAATTTATGGGTCGATTAAATAAAAAAACGATGTTACATTAATCAATTCCAATAACGTTTAAGATGTGAGCTCGAATTTCGTTTTCAAGTTGTATTTGGCATCATTAGTGGTCTGGTTTATTTTTTTTCTTACTGGGCTACCTCTTAACCGATTTTGGATTTTGATACCTTTTTGAAAACATAATTTTGTCTTTATATTTAATCGATATAAAGATAAAATTACGTTTATCTTTTAGAATAAAAATTATTACGCCATTAAAAAAAGCTGAAATAAGCTATAGATTTGTACCTTAAAGTGGCCACTTTGACCTGGCATGATAAATGCAAGGTCGTAAGATGTAAATTCCAAACTTGATTTCTTGTGACCACGCTACTGTTGTACATATTTTGATATTGCGGCTAAAAGTTCTTAGATTTAGATCTAAGAACTTTCTATCATATGAAAGAGCATACCTAAAAACAACAGGAGCCAAAAACTCGAATCTCTACATTATCTATTTCACTGCCAAAAAGGTTGATTCAAAATATTTTTTTCTGTTTTACGTGAAATTATAGATTTTTTTTATAAATTTTGAAATTATAAGTAATAATTTTTATTTGAATCTTTGTTTTCAAACGATACATTTTTTTTGGATTATATGGTTTATCTTCTATTAATATAATTAAAACTTTAATATAGCCTATGGGGAATGAGGTGGCAATTGACCTAAAAGTGACTGGTTAAAGAAGGACTTATCACAGGACTGGTATAATTTAATACTGAAGTGGGTTAACCAGTGTCAATTGTCCTAAAATTACCAATAATGTGACTGGTAAAGGGAGGACATACCACTTAACCAGAATGCTTATTAACACGAAAAAGCCAGTTTTGCCAGAATTTTACCGATTGCAAGCTGTTTAGTTTTCGTTTATTTTATACGACATGACCCTTTTGCTACAGTCTTGTGGTATGCCCATCTTTGGTTAGTCCTGTGGTATGCCACTATGTGGTTTAAAGCAGGACAAATGACCCCCTCCTATGACAAGCCCAATGTTAAAGTTGCCAGTTGTTGTACATAGGGTAGGGTTTAGCAGAGGACCGGTCTCTGGCACGAAGTGACCGATCCTGTGGCACACGCAGAACCGGTCCCATTCCCCATAGTGTAGATACTACTCAGTCTTAATAAATAAATATGACCTACTTTATGGAGTATAACTCCTTAGCTTCAAAAGTTAAAAAAAAACATATATCAGGTTACATAGCCTGGACATTTTGCTTTTGAGATATATCCCATTGTAGCTCCGCATATTCGGGCACTTGAGGGCTACAACCAGTTTTCTCCTGCAAGGTCTGTAAACTTGTGTGAAAAATCTGACAGTTTCAGATAAGCACATTATTTATAAAAGCTGAATTTAATACTTTTTATCTAAAATTCATTATTTTCATAAAAAACGTACAGAAAATACAACTTTAAAAATCACTACTTAAAAAAATCAAATATTAAAAAAAAAATAATTTTTTACTCAAACAAAGTTTTTTTTTATCTAACTAACTTATTTTGTTTACTTTATCCAAAAAAATACCATTTAATTTTTGTAGTGAAATTTAACAAAAACACGAGGAAAGAACCTTTGTAAATATTCTTGTTGTTACTCGATTCTTATCTTAAATGAAAGCTAAATGTATCATATATTCTGCACTAGAATTATATGTAATTTATAGAATTTTGACTGCCTTCTCTGAAAATGTGCCACTGTGCGGAGTAGACATCCGTTCAAATTTTTTTTTAAATACCCAGCATAGAAAAGCATTACCATATAAGTGGTTATAAAAGTACATATTTGGTAATGGCAACTACTTACAATTGTCATTACAAATCTGTGTATGTGTATGTCGCGGAAAATAATGACGTATCATTACTAAACACCTGGCGAAAAATCAAAAAATATGTCTACAATATATTTTCAAAAAAAATTATATATATTATATATGTAATTACAATAAAAAAAAAAAATTTTTTTATTGAAAAGTTTTTTTTTTAAATAAAATGTACCCAACCGGGATTCGAACCTGCGGCTCCAGGTTGTCAGTCAACCGCTCTACCATTTGAGCTATCTCGACTTGTTATACTTGTATTGATGGATAAAAACATAAATGAGGTGCTGGCACAAAATGTCTCTACTTTCAGGCTTACAATAAAATCAAAAATAAATATTTATATATGTACTGAATAGAGTTTAACAAATAGTGAGTTTAAAAATAGATTTTCAAAAAATTTTGAGGTCATTACTTAATAATTCAAATAATGGTTAACATAAGTACTTATTGGTAACGCATTACTTTTTGTGTCGAAATAATGGAAAAATTAACTAGTTATTTGTATGTCATTATTATGGCTTGGAACTTCATATAAATACATGTTTGTTGTCGTTAGCTGGAGAACAATGTTACCCAAATATCTTTGCGAATCAACATCGATTTGTTAATGCATAATATGCATTAACAAATTTTTACATATTTGGCTATAAATTTGCATATTTTGCTACACTCAAAAAAATAAGTTTGTAGAAAAGTAAGTAAAACATCTTGTAGATCAGGAATACTATTTTTCAGCAAATTTTTTGCTAAAATTATGTTTTATACTAAAAATTTAATTATACTTATTCAGCACTTAACTGTTTTGACTTACTAATATTTTACTAATGTTTTACTAATTTATTTTGCTAAAAAATTTTTGTTGATTAGCACATCTCCCAGACGGAAAGATATACGCAGAATGAATTAGATGTCGCGGCATGTCACGATATAGTAGTGACGAGGAAAATTATACTAAAAGTACACCCAAAAAAATAAGTTAGTAGAAAAGTTAGTAAAACGTCTTGTAAATCAGGTATACTATTTTTTAGCAAAATTTTTTGCTAAAATAGTGTTTTCAGCTAAAATTTTTGTTATACTTATTCAGCACTTAACTGTTTTATACTAATGCTTTACTAATATACTAATGTTTTACTAATTAATTTTGCTAAAAAAAATTGTGCTGATAAGCACATTAATAGTGTGGACGACAACCAGATTGAAAGATATACGCAGAATGAAGTAGATGTCGCGGCATGTCAAGATGTAGTAGATAAGAGGAAAATGATACTAAAAAGTACAACTCTAATAAGACATATAAAAAAATCAACCATGGAAGTTTTTGTATCTCTTTTTCATACATAAAACAAAATTGAGGATTAAAATAACTTAAATTTTGCGTTGTCACCGGCTTGTGAAAATAATTGTCTATTAATTAAATAAAAGACAAAATAAAATATTTATTTATTTAAACTAAATGTTTATATGTGTGGTCAAATTGCAAACAAACATATACAGAAATGTAGACAGAGTAAAGCGAAAGACAAAGACACACATCTTAGGTAGATTTTTATGGTTCCTTTTTCTTAGTGCAAAAAGGGTTGTTTTTTCGTTTCGTTTGTTTTTGTTTATTTTTTCGTTTCTATAATTATCTTCGGCAGTTGCGATAGCATCATTTAGACAACCATTGATGTAAGTAATTGAAAGACAATTTTTGTATGTTATATATATTTATTTCTATATATTTTCAGATATTAAATTAATTCATTTCGTCAATGTGGAAAAATGAAAATTTTTATATTTCGTTATTATAGTAAATTATTTTTAAAAGAATCACAAAAATATGTTTTATGATTTTCAGCAAATAAATTAGCTAAATTACAATTTTCTACAAATTTTTTGCGTTTTTTTAGTCCACTAAAATTCAGCAAAAAGTTTATTAATTTTTAGCAAGGCTTTTGTATTTCTAATCTACTAAGTGTTAGCAAAACTTTTGCTGAATCTACAAATTTTGTTGCTAAAAATCAGCTCGCTGATTTTCAGCAAAAGATTTTGCTGACATTAGCAACTTTTTTGCAAGCATCCTCCTGACTAAAATTTTGCTGACTCAGCAAAATTTTTTGCTGACTTTACAAACTTTTTTTTTTGAGTGTACAGCTCTAGTAAGACATAATATAAAAAAATCAACCATGGAAGATTTTTGTATCTGTTTTTCATAAATAAAACAAAATTGTGGATTAAAACAACTTAATCTGTTAATTAAATAAAAGACAAATTAAAATATTTAAATTTAATAAAGATTAAATGTGTATTTGTAAACTAAATGTTTATATATATTAATAATCTTGTGTGGTCAAATTGCAAACAAATATGAAATAAGTAGACAGACTAAAGTAAAAGACAAAGACATACATTTTAGGTAGATTTTTCTGTTTCCTTTTTCTTATTGCAAAAAGGGTTGTATATGTTATATTTTGTTAGTTTTTCGTTTCGTTTCTATAATTCTCTGCCGCATGTGCGTTCCTTTAAAAGATAGCATCATTTAGACAATAATTGATGTAAGTAGTTCAAAGATAATTTTGTTTATGTTATGTATAATTATTTCTATACTAATATTCAGCAAAAATTTTATTAATTTTTAGCAAGGGTTTTTTAATTTTGATTCAACTAAGTGTTAGCAAAACTTTTGCTGAATCTACTAATTTTGTTGACAGATTTTGCTGACATTAGCAATTTTTTTGCAAGCTCCCTCCTGACTAAAATTTTGCTGACTTTATAACTTTTTTATTTGAGTGTATAAATGCATATTTTTAAGAACATTTTTTGATATATTACTAAAAAATACATTTTACAAAATCTATAAATTCTATAAATTAAATATTTTTAAAATATATACATATCATTTTTTTTATCACCGAAAGAAAAGTAATAGAAAAATGCAATTACTAATTTTCTGGCAATGTATATCATTTTTCAAGTTTTTTATAATAAAAAATTACTAAAATTGTGAAATTAATATTGAAAATGTTAAAAAATTCAATAATAAATGCATGTTTTTAAAGTTTAAGTATATTTACGATTTTAAATACATATATTATGCACTCATAATAATCCATGCTTAAAAATACAAATATATTTTTAGTAAATTTTTTTTCGTAGAATGTACAAACATTTTGTTTATATTACAAAACTTTTGTATAAAACAAATTATATAAATTTACAAATTTCGTAAGAAATACAAACATGATTTCGTAATATTTTTTTAGTACATTGTACAAAAATTTGTAATGTTACAAATATTACATATGGATGTTGATGTGGTTAGAGGTCGGATTTGCAATCAGAAGGTTGCGAGTTCAACTCCTGGCCAGGACAATTTTTTTTTTTTTTGTAATTTTTATATTTTTTTGTTTATTAATGTTTTTTAAATTTCTATGTTTTATTTTTTTATTTCATTATTACTATTTTTGTGTTTTGATATAAATGGATATTTTGTATTTTGTTTAATAAAGAGGATCCTAAAACAAGTTAAAGAGGACCCGAAAACACTACTTCCACTTTATTTTCCGGGTTTAGTATGAAATTCAATAAAACAAATATTTAAAAAGATAAAATATTTAATAATAAAATGCAATTAGTTTAAAATTGTTATTTAAGTTTTTTATTATTATTATTTTATTATTTTTTTATTTTGTTTTTTAATATATTATTTGATATATTTATAAAAAAATTATATTATTTTATTTAGTTCAATAAACATAATAAAAATATTTAATTGCCATTTTACCTTTTTTATTAAATATTTGTAGCATATTTTTCTAGTTTTCATAAAAATTTCATAATATTTTCGACTTAAGTTCCTTTTTAGTTTGTTGTATTGCATCAGCTACTTTGGTGCAAATGGTAGAGGGGTCTACTTCAACACAGCAGGACGTCACTGAAATCGTGAGTTCGATTCTGGTGTGGCACCATTACATTTTTTTTTTTTAATTTTAAAATAAACCCGTAAGGTATGCACCACAATTTTATTTAAAAAAAAATTTACAAAACTTTACGAAATGTGATTTGTATATTCTACAAATTTTTTCGTAATGTCAAAATAACCAAAACTTTCGTAAAATGAACAACGGTTTTCGTGTATTTTACCTATATGTTATTATGAGTGTGTACATAAAACACAAATACAAATGCTTTTTTCGTGCGCCCCGGTAGGATAGCTGGTAGCGTGCTGGCTTATCAGTGCGGCGGTCGTGTTTTCGATTCCCATCAGAAGCACTGGTGTGTTTTCTCTACAACGCGCCGGAAGCCATAGTAGCTAGTGCTCGGTTAGGGTAATATTATATAATATGTAATTATATGATTATTAATTAATAAACAAAAAAAAATACATTAACTTCCGAGCCCTAGTCATTATATATGTGTTTTCAAAGAAGGCAGAATGTAAGCTGGCATCATAACTGGTAGTAGGAAAAATAATGATATGTCATTACCGTTTCTACACTGGGTATAATCGGATATACAAAACTGACGGTAACCAAGTACTGGGCTTTTAAGCTCGTATTATATATAAAAAAAAAATCTTAAGAAAGTTTTAATTTCAACATTGATTTTATTTGAAACCCATTTTCAGGGCAACGACTTTCATGCAAATTCATGTTTGTTGTCACTAGCCTAAAATCAATTTTGATAAAATACTTTGCCAGATCAAAGAATTTAATACAAAATGGCATTGATTTGTTGTTGCATATTTTGCCTTTAAGTGCATATTTACACTTAAATTGGATATTTCTGCATTGATTTAATTAAAAATAAACAAAAGAAAACATTTTAAACCCTTAACATAGCATCTACTTGTCATTTGTTAGACATTTATATTGGATTTCATTTTTAAACCAACACTCTCGAGTACTTAAGCGCATATTACGTATTTTCTACTGCATATTTTAAGCACATACTTTCAATTTTTTAGTGCATAAAAGTAGCTGTCCTGTTCATTATACATGGTGGCGTATGATGATTATTAATAATTTCAAATAATCCTCATACGCCTGATGCACCATATTGATTTTATTTTCTATGGTTCTGTTAACATTTTCATCTTTGAATCACAGCTTTTCTTAAAATTGCGTTATTTTCTTCAAAATTATTTAAATAATACTTTGTATGAAAAAAATCAAAACATATAAAAATGGGTTTTTGTGTCAAATAATCATAAGAGTAAATTAAAAAAATTGGTTTTATAAATGTAAATAATCTGGACTAGACATTTTTGACACACCATCAAAAACAATCTTAACACCTCGGTGCAATTGTTAACGGAAGTTTCGTTAGTGCAATATTAATATATATCAAACTTTTTCTTTAAGATATGATTTAATATAAATGGTTATTATATTTGTATTATTCTATTTAAAATTTAAAAGTGCATTTGTATAAATATTTACATACTACATATGTAAGTGTATGTGTAATGCATACATACATATTCTTATTTTATATAAACTAATAATTTAATTTATCAATGTGATTAGCATGAGATTAGCACTCACACTAGTATTTATAAACCAATACACATACGCTCACATAAATATAGTACACGTACTTCATACACCTTTAACCCATTTATTTTAATACAATTTTTATATCTTATTCAATTTTTCTCTTTACGGTTTCACATTCTCACTTGTAAATGTGTGTGTTACACTAACACACATATATTCATGCATATTCCAGATAGCATCATAATATCACATGTTTAAGTGAAATTGTAAGTTAATGTGTTTTTTTTAATATTTTTAGCCAGCTTTTCGTTGTTTTTATCTTGTTTGCCCTTATTCCCAGGATTGCAATGCAGGAGCATTATAAGGGGATATTTTTTGTTATTGTTTCAATTGCAAACAGAAAAAAAACGGTGTAACTTCAACTTTCTCTCTCTCGCTCTGCAATGTAATAATATTACATAGAATGTATTATAATAAAGCCGGCACGCCAAAATGTTATTATAAAGAAATAGGGGGAATTTTTTCTTCTTAGAAACACATTAAAAATACTGTTTAAATAATGTTTTATTCAACAACTTTTTCTTAGTATTAAAAATTAATATGAAAAACACCTTAAAATAGGCTTCACTTTTTTACATTCTTAACTCCTTACCGTATGCTATATTTTTTTATTTCTAAAACATTTATCATATTTTTATGCAAATACTTTTTATTGGTATATTGTTTTTAATATTCTTATTCTAATAGTTTTTGTTGTTTTATTTTATGTTAGCATATAAATTTTTCTTCATCATAGACCAACACTAAATAACGTTAAATCAATTGACGCTGCTCATAGTACATGCACACCAAACCACACACACATACACAATAACCATTTAGGCTAGGTTAGGAAACTACAACAACAACAACATTTAGTAATGGTAACAATAACAGCTATAGCAACAAATATATAATGTTTTGGTTAAGAGTTTACCTAAAAAACATGGCTTAAAGCTAAACAAACAACGACTACGAAACAAAAAAAAAAAGAAGAAAAATGTTTATTAAAAACAAACGTATACATACATGTATAAAAAACACTCACAAACACTTATACTACACGCATAGGCCCATAGGCAAATATATGACGGCGAAACTTACAGTATTTCCTTCATTGTCAGCTATGTTACTTTTTGCAATCTATATTTATTAAAGAATAACGTTACACAGTGGGGTATTTGAAGAAAATAATGGTAGTAAATATAGAACTTTTAAACTACTGATCCGATCGGTACGAATCGAATTGGAAATTGTAAAAGAGGTGTTAATCTTTTGCAATATTGTGATTGGGTGACCGTGTTTTAGTACAGGGTGTACTTACAGGTTGTCAAAGTTGACTTTTTGGTGCATGAAAAAGCTTTTTGGCGTTTAATTTTGGTGCACCGATTTCTAAAATTAAAAAACTCCACTTTGATCAAAATTCATGTCGCAATAACTCGAATATGTTGTAAAACAACATAATATTGTTATGACAATTTAATAAATTTTTCAAAATTCGGAAACTTTGGTCGCAAGTTCCCTAGCTTACCAAAGCTTACCGATTTTTCTCAAATTTGTACCGCATAATTGTTTTATCTAGTGCAGGCGCGTTTTCAATTAAGGGGGGGGGGGGGGGGGAATGGGAAATATTTTATTCCAACAGATAAGAAAATATATGTTTTTTTTCAACAAAAATTACAAAAAAATTTAAAATTTAAAAAGTTTTGAATAATTTTCTAAAACTAACCAACAAAAACAAATATCAATTAAAATAGCTTTTTTTGTTTGAGTTAAGCTTGTAATATCTTAATGCTTACCTATGATAGTTAAACAATTTTTTGAAATATTAAATTTCTACATATACATAATTCAAAATTTATATATTTCTTTACTAGAATATTGTCCTAACAAATAATCTATAGAGTTTTTGTTTTCAAATTTATTATTTGACCCTTTCAGGAATGTGTTGATAGATCTAGGTTCCCATCATCAGAACACGTTTTGCAAGCGGTAACAATCCCATGCCAAACATCAAACATTCATATAAACTAGTTTACTCACTACATGAGAACTAATATATGAGCTTGAAGTTAAAGATTATAACCATTGATCAAAAATAAATTGAAAACTTGTTTGTTATGTGCAAGGTCCCCCTCTGGTGGATATTCAATACACGTTTTTTGTTTCTTTCCTTCTTTTTATTTTTGTTTCGTTTATAAACAAACAGGGCGAGTAAACTAGACTGTACTTTGTTTTAAAAAATGTTTAAAAATTATGTTTTTTCGAACTTTAATTGTGCAATGAAAATTATTCAAGTTCGACGCCATACTCTATATTTATTTATTAGGATATTGTCCTAACAAATAATCTATATAGTTTTTTGTTTTCAAATTTATTATTTGACCCTTTCAGGAATGTGTTGTTAGATCTATTTCGGGAATTTTCTAGGTTCCCATCATCAGAACACGTTTTGAAACTTATTTTCAAAATTTGTAATTTTTACTAAATCTTCTGTCCTGTGTTGAGGGTGATATATCCCCCCCGCCCCAATCAAACCGATTGAAAAAATATGAAATGTAATACAACAGAAAATAACTTTAAAATAACACGGTTTGTAATTTTAAATCATTGTTAAATTAAAAAGTTTTGTGCATTTAAATTTTTATTGTTTGCATAAACCAGGAAATTTTCTTAAATATTTTCAAATATCGTAATTTGATTAGAAACATTTTGTCAACGAAGTTATCAGATGCTTAAATATTTATGATCGCTATTAACTTTATTTCAGAAATGTTTAAAATTTTACACAAAAATGTTGTAAATCTTATTTCGAAATGGTAAAGAAAAGGTTAAAAAAGTTTTACATATTTTTTTTTAATAATTTTGGTACAAAATTTTTGAATTCGGTTTACTAGAATGAAAGTTCCACAGGATTTTCGGAACATAATAAATAAAAATATCGTTTTTTTTTCAAATTTGTATCATCAAAAGTGTCGAAATTTTCTCTCAAAATATATAATTACCAAAGCAAAGTAATCAATTTTTATCTTATAAAAAAATGCACTAAAAACGGAAAATTTACTCTTAAAATACACTTTTTCGAATTCGTAATTTAAAAGTTATTTTTTAGTATAGTTGGAATAACTTTGAGAAATTTATTTTAATTTCCCCAAAAAGGGAATAAATAAATGATTGAAAAAAGCTAAATCGGTATAGTCTTAAAACAAGAATTTCAAAAAGGGCTTTTACTTTCAAAATCAGTGTTGAAAACCAAAAACAAATTTTTTTAAACATAAAATTGATCGATATCTAAAAATTCAAAAATAAAAAAAAATCGCTAAAATATGCTATGTAAATATACTTTTGTTCTAAAAAGTACTAAAATCTGCTCAAATATAAGATTTATTTTATCAAAAATAATTCTTTTTTTTATCGAGCATAAGAGTTTTTAACGAAGTATGCAAAAACAAGAGCCACACTTAGTCAATTGTTCTAAAAAGATAAATATCTCATTAATTTTTCAATACGACGCACAGGATAAAACAGGAAATAACATATTTCTGTTTTGTTTTTTAATTTTTTATAAGTGTTTGAAGATTTGTTTTTCAGATTTTAAACGATATACATTTTTGTTAACGGTCACTTTAATGACCTTAAAATGAAAAGTTCCGAATTTCACACCCATGCTTTTACTAAAGTAAAAGAAATTTTAATTTGGGAAATTCATAAGTTTTTGCATTTAAGGTCATCAAGAATAAATAATTTGTAATAATTTGATCCACGAATATTTTTGTTTAGTGTTTAGTAGCCTGGAACTCTTGAAAGAAAAAATTTCTTCAAAATTTATAAAAATGCTCACAAATTATCCAAAGTTGAGATGTGAATCCGCCACTGAATGCATGTTATGATGATATGCTAAAATTACCTTTTAATATGCCAAATGTAATGCTTTGATATTAAAATGTATTGGAATCGTACACACCATGGGATTGGAAAGTTTATTTTGGTGTTAACATCCAATAAATTCGGCTAGTGCAACCATATTCAAATTTGATTATTTTGGTTGTTGCAATTAAAATTCAGTTATATTAACCGAATTTTGTTGTGAAATCCAATATTCAATTGTACCAACCGATTTCAGTTGTAATAATCGAATTTGAATAGTACTAACCGAATTTCAGTTGGCAAGTAGCCAAATTTTTCTCTCTGTGTAGGAAAAACTCTTGCATGTCTTCAAGAGCTTTGATTTAAATAAAAAAAAAAAAACACATAAAATTGAGAGAAATGTATGAAATCTTTATTTGAGTCGATAGAACGATCTATTTAATGTGATAATGATGGCCTTTCAGCCTTTCTTCTTAAGAAATGCTTTTCTTCATTTATTTACCCCTCAAAATAATTTTTAATAAATCTTTACGAGTTGGTTATTTCATTCAGAAATGGAAATTTACGACTATTTTCCCAATTCTTAAAAATGGTAGTAGGAGCAGTGTTACTAATTACCGTCCTATTTCCAAATTAACCAATATTGCTAAAATTTTTGAGCACATCGTGTTTGATAAACTTTTTTTCCAGTTAAAACGATATATATCTGTTTCACAACATGGATTTATGGCTGGGAGATCAACAACAACTAATTTATCGGTTTTTGTTAACTTTTGCATCTCTTGTTTTGAAAAGGGTGTTCAAATTGACACAATTTACACAGATTTCGCCAAGGCTTTTGACCGAGTCCCACATGAACTTTTATTATATAAGCTTTCCAAGATTGGCATCCATTCAAATATGCTTAGTTGGTTCCGTCATTATTTGATTGGCAGAATCGCAACAGTATCTGTTGATGGAATTTGTTCGGACTATTTTATACCAACGTCAGGTATTCCACAGGGCAGCATCCTTGGTCCTTTATTATTTAATATTTTTATAAATGACATTAGCGATTGCTTTAAAAATTCAAAATTTTTAACGTATGCTGATGATCTCAAAATTTTCAAGCCAATTTTTTCTGTAAGGGACGTTTTTGACCTTCAGGAGGACTTGAATAATCTAGTTCATTGGTCAAATTGTAATGGTTTACCCTTTAATATTTCTAAATGTTATAGTATGTCTTTTCATAGACGTCGAAATATTATAATTTCTGATTACAGAATGTTTGGTAATGTATTGTCATCTGTTGCTGAAATTTTGGACCTTGGTGTAGTTTTTGATATTAAATTATCATTCACCAGTCATTTAAATTTTATTGTACCAAGAGCTTATTCGCTTTTAGCATTTATTCGACGTAATTTGGATAAATATTTTGATCACATAACGAAGAAAGTGGTTTATACTTCGTTTGTTAGATCTAGATTGGAATATTCTTCATTTATTTGGAGTCCTAATGCTGCTCTTCATATTGGTCGTATTGAGAGAATTCAAAGAAAGTTTGTCAAGTTTGCCCTACCATGTTTTAACTATCCGAATCATTTTAACATTCCTTCTTTTTCTAGCCCTTCTTACGCAGATAAGTGTGAGTTTATTTCTTTAAAAACTTTGGAAACTCGTCGTATTATTGCTAGTTTAACTTTTTTACATGGTATTATTTGTGGTGTTATTGATTCTCCTGAGCTATTAGAGTTAATTTCAATATATGTTCCACCAAGAAGTTTTAGAAATATAAGTAAATTTTTTCATATTGATATACACTTAACTGAATATGTATTAAACCAACCACTAAATAGATCTATGAGATTATTTAATATTTATTGTAATAAGTTAGACATAAGTGTTTCTTACTCCCAATTTAAAATTTTGTTAAATAATTTATTTTAAATATCTTAATTTTTATATGCTAGTCTGTAAGGATATTGTATCCATAGACTTAAATAAATAAATAAATAATTAATTAATTCAATATTTAAAGATGATTTCACATAAATGTTGACCTAGGCTACGCCTCAAATCAGTTCATACGCTGGGTCCAATTTTGGCAACAATCCGTATCTCACGAATAAATTCTTCAATATTGGCTTCCAGTGCGTCAATCGTTTCGGCGGCTTGTCCCTATAGACATGAGCCTTAACATAGCCCCACAACAAATAGTCGAAAGGTGTTAAATCGCACGATCTAGGCGACCAATGGACCGGCATCAAACATGAAATAAACTGTTGACCGAACTAGCCTCTCAATAGGGCCATTGTTTGGCATGCGGTGTGGCATGTGGCGCCGTCTTGTTGAAACCACATGTCACCCAAGTCCAGCTCTTCCATTTTGTGCAAAAAAAACAAAATTTTTAATCATCGCATGGTAGCGCTCGATATACACAGTAACGTTCCTGCTTTCATCGTCTTTGAAAAAGTAATGATGCCACCGGCCCATAATCCGTACCAAGCAGTGCATTTTTCGCGATACATTGGCAGTTCGTGCTATGCTTCTGGCTGATCTTCACACCATATAGGGCAATTTTGCTTGTTCACGTATCCATTCAACCAGAAATGAGCTTCGACGCTGAACACATTTTGCACTTTCTTAACCGTGCATGAATTTTGATAATAAATTTCAATAGTCTGAAAACTGAACATGTTTAACAGTAACATGTTACACGAACACAGCTGAGCTGTAAACAAAAGAGTTTTAGTTTTGTTATCTTTGCATATTTCTTTGAATATCTGACTGCATTCACTGCATACTAAAATATTTATTTTATATTTAGGACTCAATAAGTATGCATAGTGCATTTTTGAATTTTTATTCGACTTTGCGCCAACGATTTTCAAAAATGTATACAAACCAGTTTCTACTAAGGAGTATGATTTCAACAGTCTATAATTTATTTCCTTTTTTAGTTTGTTTGACACATAAAGTAAAGTTAGTTGAACCGTTTGCTTTGGTTTTTTCGTTTTACAGAGAATTTTTTTTGAAAAATCCGCGGATAGCAGTTTCACCATTCATCATATAAAATTTATTTATATGTCCATTGCATCTTACATCATTACAGTGTAGTTGTAAAATATTAGAAACATTTTTAATAATATTAAGAAATGTGAAAAATATATTTTATTTTGTATGCTTTGGTTCTTTCGCAAAACTGTATAAGATATTACTTCTTGTTGCTTCTAAAGTTAAGACATGGTCTCTTTTATGTATTTCTATTAAGATTTTATTATAAAGTCTTATTTTGTCATAACATACCACTGTTTAACATTTACAGTGGTATATTTTCTCTGCTACTGTTGCTCTCATTTGATTAACAAAGAGAGTTACAGAGTGAAGTATTTTTTTTTATTAAGGAATAATAAAAGGACAAAATACTGGGAAATTTCATATTTTATTGCAAGCATAAGGATTACGTCAATCGGAAACCCGTTCAGTCGCCGACGAACTATTAAAAGGAAATGTTGTGTGCTTAAAAATAAAATGATAAAGAAAAAAATCTAACAAGAAAAAAAGTGTTAAAAATAAAAATATACTAGAAAAAATAGAATAATTAATATAACAAAAAGAAAAAATGTTTAGAAAAATTTAAAAATTCATAAATTTTAGAAATGTTAAAGTAAATATTTAAAACAAATAACTAGAAAAGAAAAAAAAAAAATAGTTAAATTTCATAAAAATAATATTAAAAAAAATATTTAATTTTTTTGAAAAAAAAAAAACTAACCTACATTTCCTACGCGGCAGCTCTATAACTTGGCTTATATTTTTTTGTACCAAAAAAAAAGGAAAAATTCAAATTCGTGCGCTCTCGTTACATTTTAAATATAAACACAACTAAAACAAAAGTGATTTACTCTCTCTTGGATTCAAACATTTTTTTTTTGTTGTTAAATACAAACAAATTCTTATACTTTGTTTAAAGTTCCCTTTACACACCCTAACGCACGCAATATAGGAATATTTTAAGAAAGCAACTACAATAATTTAACACACACACACACGCTCTTAAAATGTTGCATACCAATACACGAATCGGGATAACAACTGTTAAACTACAGCAAACAGCAACAACGACCATTCGCAGTACTCTTAGTCGTGCTACACTCAAACACACACTACACCAACTAAAGACCTGTGCTACTGTAGTTCGTATTATTAATACTCACACATTCGTAGCGTTCGTTATGTTACGATTTTAGTCAGTCACTATGTCATGGTGTCTTTAAGTCAGTAGCACCTCGTAGGCCAAATAACACAAAACTTGTTAGTGCAAGCTAAGGAAAAATAAGAAGAAGAAGAGAAAGGAGAAGAGCGAAAAAAAGTAGCAGTTGCTATTAGTGCGTTTTGTTGCTAACTTTTAACACTCTACCCCCTCCCAAACCCACCCTTTCAGCAACACTTTCGCATTTGTACAAATACTTGCTTTAATGCATATGGGCACTTCCATAGAAAAGTCAACCGTGACCGAAAAATTAAAAGTTGAAAATAATTCCTTCTGACTTGCATTACACGGCGCAACTTGAAAAATAAAACAAGGCCACGGATTCGAAATATTTTGGCCTCGCTGATTTCAAATTGCGTACCGACCTTTTTCACTTATGGCCCAGGTTTTCCGCAAATTTTCTGTTTTCATGTTTTAAAATTTGTTTCATAAATATGCAGCATTAACAAGTAAATTCGCGGTTTTTCTCAGATTTTAATACACTCATAGAAATAAACGTGTAAAAATAGCAGAAAAGTCTACTAAAAACTAGTTTAAAATAACGTTGCTAAAATTAGCAGATTTGTTTCCTAAATATTATTGAAATAAAAACCGAAAAAATAAAACTGTTAACTTTGCAAAATTTATGTTATATTCGAGTTGAATTTTAGTTAATTGAAAATAGCAATTTACTCTGTTAAAAAAAATTGTTTTTTTTTTGGGTTTTCGTGTTAATGCATTAGTTGGACTCAGAGTTGCCACATTTTTTAATTATTTGAAATATAGGGCATAAAGGCTCTTCGGTTTGGAACATCGAAAAATGTTTAGATACCCCTCGATTTAATTAAATAGTCATTGCCTTGCATTATTTTTAGCTTAATACAACTAAAAGTCTTTAATAAAACCTCGTATTTAATGGTAATCAAAACACATTTTTTTGAATAATTTTTTCACCGGTGAATGTGTCTGCAAAAAGCGATTCATTTGATTCTAAATTTGTCTATAGTTAATTTTAATAGAACGAAACAAACCGAAAAAACGTTGAATGGGTCATTTAATAACGCGTAAACATGCGATTGGGCAGCTAAAAAAAAACACGGGTCCCTTACATTTTTATTCTCCACAACATATCTGAAGCAGACGTGGGCGGCATCAATTACATTTCAAATCATTGACATGTGAACTTTTTTCAATATCATTAATATTTTCAGACCTACGCTCACAATTGTGGGCTTAAACGCTTCCTTATGAAATTTGTACAATTTTAAATGCCAAACATGGGGATTAGTAACAACAAATGAGTATTTAATTACAGGGCAATTACTTAATTACACCCAATAACATGCAATTAAACATTAAAAAGTAATTGGTCTGTAAATAAATAAACAAATATTGGTATTATGTTCCATTTCTGGTATTGGCAAAATTGAACACTTTCCAAGAAATCATTTAAGCCAATAAGCGTGAGAGTAGGTCTGAAATGATTAATTATATAACAAATTTTTTAGCGAATGATTGCGAAATGTAATTGGCACTGCCCATGTCTGATCTGAAGTTCATTACCTACTTTGATAAAAAAACATTTTTCTTTTATTAGGAACAAAAGTTGGTTATTTAAGTAAAATCGTGTCGATCGGTGTTATTAAAAGCTTTTACTGAATATTTGCAGACTAAAACCAGCAAAAAAAGACTGTAATATTAACAAAACTTTTGCTATATTTACCTTAAATAACAATGCAAATAACAGTATATTTTGCTAAAACAAACAAACATATTTGCTAAATAATTGTAGATTTCTGATTTTTTTTTTTTTTTTTTTTTTCGTTAGACCAACACTCAGGGGATGCCCCCTATAATGCAATACATTGTGTTGATATCAGGAAATTAGGTTATGGGGAGGAGGAAAGAGGGAGTAGTGTTTGTGAATATTTGATTTGAATTTCGCTACATTGTAAGTGACAGGGAAGACCTCCGCGGGGAGTTTATTCCACATACGGCTAGTACGGCTGATGAACGAATTTTCCCTGTAATGCGTTGTGCGGTTCACTGGACAATCGACTACAAACGGATGAGCTCTGCTAGATAAGCGAGTGTTTCGAATGAAAATACGGGCCCTGGGGATAAGTTCACTTATCTCAGCAGAACAATTTCCATGGTAATATCGATAGAACAATGTTACACAACCCACATTCCGACGATGCTCCAATCAGTCAATAGAGCTTGATACCCTCTCGTCATTGATGAGCGCCGACGCCCTACTTTGCACGCGGTCCAGAAGCTCCAAAATAGACTTTGAAGCCCCTGCCCATATATGGGAGTTGTATTCCATTTTCGGTCGGATATAGGTGGTATAAATATTAAGTAAATCGGAAGGAGTGAAGTACTTCTTACACCGTCTCAGGAAACCGAGACACTTGAATGCTTCTTTCGACACCTGGAAAACGTGCTTATTCCAACGGACATCAGACTGAATCCTCATGCCCAGAACATCAAGAGTATCCGATTCTTCAATATTAATACCACCCAATTGAACAGGTGACAGCGTTAAATCCACGGACCTATGGGTTAACATACAACATTGGGTCTTGTGCGCATTAAATTCTACCAAATTCGCACGACCCCACTCAGAGATTGTAGAAAGATCATAATTGAGTGTATCATCCATATTCTGCCTTTTGCCCCCAATCTCCTCAAGGCTTGGCCTACGATCGAAGGAAAATGAATGACAAATGTTGCTGTCATCTGCAAAAGAGTAAATAGGGTTGAAAGTTTGAACAAGAAGGTCATTTAGAAAAATGAGAAATAGGGAAGGAGAAAGAACGGAACCCTGAATTTAGCTGAAACTCGTCGGATGAGACCCCATCTATAACAACGCGTATAGTGCGATCTCTGAGAAAGCTCGAAACAAAGCGAGCGAAGTCGTTACCGACACCAAAACAATAAGCTTTGATATAAGCGCACCATGCCACACACGGTCGAACGCTTTGGAAATGTCCAGAGCAACCACCTTACTCTCACCAAAACGGTGGATTGACCGACTCCAACACTCCGAAAGTAGAGCCAACAGGTCACCAGTAGAGCGATTTCTACGAAAACCATACTGACGGTCACTAATAATAAATTAGCAACCTTCCAGCACGAAGGAAAGATTCCCATACGATACGAAGTGCTAAAAAGGTTAGCCAATGGACGAGCAAGCGTCGAAGAGCACTGTTTCAGCACCAGTGCTGGTATGCCATCCGGCCCCGGTGACTTATTTACGTTGAGGTCTGCAAGAACCCTTTTAACTGCTAGAAGGGCAGAATTTTATTTGTTCAACTTTTTTTATGATTTTTTTTTTCTTCTACAATTTAGCAAATTTTTGCCGATTTTAGCAGAACTAATATTTAACTCAGATATAACCAAATATTTGTAAATTCAACAGATTTATTTTTGCTATTCTTATCTTATTTATATTTAGAAAAAATAAAAAAAAAACAAATCTGCTAATTAAAGCAGTTTTTTTCTGCAACGTCATTTGTAACTAATTTTTAGTAGTTTATACAAAAATTATTACAAATTTTTTTCTATTTAAATTTTATATAGGTTTAACGTAGATGGCAGTCTTAGCTGATAAGTGGAATAAGAACGAACAACGCTATCGAAAACAATTAAAAACCGACCCACTTAAGTCAAGAATAAAATTTCATATCTTCTACGAAGGCCAATAAAATTTTAAGAAAGTATGCTTTTCTAACGATTTGATGTGCGCTGAATCTTATTCTGATCTCGGAATTTCTCCATCACATCACATTTACTGAAAGTTTTGAAAACCCCGCACAGAAAAATATTTGTGGACGACTTTTTAGAAAATTTTTAGCTAAACTAATGAAGTTTTCCATACAAAGTTGTTCAAGAATTTCTTAAGCTGTATGAAAAAGCTTCATAACATGAAACTATTTTTAAATAAGCTTTTTCACTAGGCCTAATTTTTGATAAATGAAATAAATTTTTTTATACAGTTTTATGAAAAACTTCATTAATTTAATGAACGAATTCCAGTGACATTTCATAGATCTAATGCAAAAATTCAGCGATATTTTTGTAAAACCCAGCGTGCTAAAAATTGCCAATGGTACAACTAATATTGTACTAGAAAAGCACTATTTTATTTGCTAAGCATGTGTTTTGCCAGTGCTACCCGCAAAGTTCTTTGCCAATATTTTTACCAATATGACAACCAATTAGAAACATTAATTTTTTTATATTTTATTGTACTTCACACATTTAAATATGATGTAAATGACTAACATGAGACAGAACTGTAGTGCTACTTTTTGAATGTGTTCGCTTGTACATATTTCTCAAAAATAATTAAAATTGAGACATTTTAAAAGCATTACATTTTTTAACTGCCAACGTTATGCCAACGTTGGCAAACTCTCTCGAACCGATGGTTGGCCCCTGTTATCAATCGGGTAACAGAACAATACTGTCAATATCGTTAATCCTACTTTCTGAAAACGCATAACCGACCGTAGCCGATGCTTTTCCAACACTGAACCAATCATATTTTTCTGCTTGGGACTTTATAACACAGTCATCTGAAAGTCATTTTTGATCGGATTCAGCTCACATGAAACCATTAGCAAAGTATATTATAGTATAAAGTTTAGAAAACTTGTTGGCGTGTGTAATTGCATTAATTTCATTTACAATATAAAATTTATAATATTTTTTAATTTTATAATTAAAATAAATTTAGTTTTTTTCCATTTTCAATTTATAACGAGCTTTCAACCTCCGTATATTTACAAAAATAAAGCAAATCAAACATATTAGCTAGGTTGATACTAGTATTTCGATCTGGCTAAAGATCTCATCAGAACCCGAAGTTTTAGAAAAGATAGAGCCTCCATAATAGGCAGAACTTCAACAAAAAACCTATTAATAATCAATTTTGCTCTATTCTTGTCTTCTTAGTAATCAAGCACGTGGTTAGGTCTTTTCCTAACAAGCATCATGACGTTACTAAACTTTGAAGACCAAAAATGTTCTATTTATATAAAAAATTTTTAATGTGTACTCTGGCTCAAGTAGTTTTTAATTGTTTTACATAATATAATTGTTTTGTTTAATATAATTATTTTGTTTAATTGTTTTACATAATATAAAATTTACATCACATCACGCTATCAAAAGATGTTTTATTAATTCAGCAAACTGTAGAACAAACTTAAAATATTCCAAATCTTATTGAAAAAAGTTTTGTCATAAAAGTCTATTGTAGTATGCAGAGTTTTGCGTTTTTGTAAAAGAAGATAAATAAACTTCAATTTTTGTCACATCACGTCATCGTTTGTAATTGCCAATTCCTTTGACGGCCCGAACTTAAACCGCTAAAATGTTTTTGACGAAACATCGCTGAGACTGTATTCTAAGACTAAAAATACATGTTGTCTAGCTTTTGGCGCTTTTCAGCTAGCCCTATCGGGAAAAATAGTACAAAAGAAAAACATTAACGGACTATCGCTCCTGAATGGGTTAGGATTTTGTCTAAAATTGTACTTAGTATTTTGTTTTAAATTATGCATAGTCCAAAAATATTAACCATTTTAGTGTAAACGTCAATTTTTATCATTAGAAAAACTACGCTTTCGTGAATGGTACCGGTTTTTGCGTGTGCCACAGGATCGGTCCCTTCGTGCCAAAGACCAGTCCTCTGCTTAACCCTACCCTATGTAAACAACTGGCAACTTTAACATTGGCTTGTCATAGGAGGGGGTCATTTGTCCTGCTTTAAACCACATAGTGGCATGCCACAGGACTAACCAAAGATATACATACCACAAGACTGTCGCAAAAGGGGCATGTCGTATAAAATAAACAAAAACTAAACAGCTTTCAATGGGTAAAATTCTGGTCAACTGGCTTTTTTCTTGTTAATAAGCATTCTGGTTAAGTGGTATGTCCTCCCTTTACCAGTCACAGGATTGGTAAGTTTAGGACAATTGACACTGCTTCAGTATTAAATTATACCAGTCCTGTGATAAGTCCTTCTTTAACCAGTCACTTTTAGGACAATTGACTCCTCATTTCCCATAGGGTATAAACAAAAAAGTAAAAACATCATAAAAAAACTAAAAAAAATAAATTTTAACTTTTTGTTGACCTTGTAAGGCTTTCATTTATAGATATCGTTAAAAAGCTTCATCTGTCTAGAGTTGGTCACAACAAGTTTTGCTAAAATCGTCCTAATTTCCTCAAATAGAAAAAAGTTTAAAATTTGACTTATATCAACCATTCGTTGTCAAAGGGTTATATGTTAGGACCATGTAGTTTTCTTATTTTGACTAAATAAAGAGCATTTTATATTCTACACAAAAATATAATGAAGTAAAAACAAAATATGTGTATCCCTATTTTAACCTCATTGAAACGTGCGACTGTAAAGTATACTCAAAGAAATAAATCTGTAAAAATAACAGAAAAAGCTACTATAAATTAGTTAAAATTATGTTACAGAAAAAACTGCTTAAATTAGCAGATTTTTGGCTAAATATTATTAAATAAGAAATGCAAAAATAAAACTGTTGACTTTACAAAATTTTAGTTATATGCGAATTAAATTTTATTTAATTGGAAATAGTAATTTACTCTGCTAGAATTAGCAAAAACTTTTACAAAATTTGTGTAGACTAATATTAACAACATTTTTGTTATATTTACTTAAAGTTTAGTAGAATACAAATAGCAGTATATTTTGCTAAACTTTACAGAAAGTTCTGCTTAAAAATTGTAGATTACTGATTTCAGAAGGTCAGATTTTTATATGCATTACAAAAAAACTTAAATAATTAAAATTTTTTTATGATTTCTTTTGTCTACTAATATTTAACAAATTTTATGCTGATTTAGCGGATTAATTTGTTACATTCAATGTACTAAATTTAGCTCAAATATAACTGAATATTTGTAGATTTAACAGATTTATTTATGCTATTCTTATTTCATTAATATTTTGCAAATAATCTGCTAATTTTAGCAGATTTTTATGCAACGTCATTTGTAACTAATTTTTGGTAGTTGTAGCAAGCATGTTTACACTCACAATAATCCATGCCAAAAATACGAAAATATTGTCAAAACAACAAAGACTTTAGTAAAATAAACCAATATTGGTTTATTTTACAAATGTTTTTGTAATTTTGACATTTATTGGTATTTTTATGCATGGATTATTATCAGTGTACTAATTTTTTTCTATTAGATTATGTGACTATGGAAGTGCCCATATATGAGAAACGTGTTATATTTTCCTAGTATTGTATGGGATTCTCGGGTGTTCAAAGGCTTGCTATTTTTTATTCTATTTTTTTTTTTTTTTGCACAAAATACAAATTTTTCAACTGCAACTTGTGTATGTGTATTGAAATAACGGAATTTGTTGTTGCTTAGTTATACAAAAAAACATATGTGTGTGTATGTGTGTGCATATTTAATATACATACACATATTTATGACAATATTATTAAAAATACCCAGTGTGCGTGTAAATATCATCGGTATATGGTTATGTGTGTGTCTGTAAGAATGTTAGTGTATTCAGTGCATAAAACTTTGTGCGTGTGTGTATAAAAATTCTAGTTCATAACAATGAAAAAGTGAAAATACATTTTAAAAATTTATATATCTAGAAACAAATTCATCATCATGTGTAATATAGTAATTATAATGCTTAATAAAAAAATATAATACGAAAAAAAGTCAGAAAATTAAACAGAAAAAATTTTTTTAAATCTACTCGTATACAGAAATTTAAATTGTAATATTTAGAAATAAAGACAACTCTAGAACTTTTAAGAGATTAAATAATTTCCATAATAAAATAAATAATTAGAAATTTTAAAAATTTTAATATCAAAGAAAAAATTTAAATTTAATCATGTGTTATAACAAAAAATATTATTATAATTAATAAAAAAAAAGTGTATATAATTAAAAACTTATAATGAACTTAATTTATATTTAAAACAATTACTATAAAAAATAATAATTAAAAATTTATTTATAAAAAAAATTTCCTATTGTTAATAAAATTAATAAATAATATCTATAAAAATATAATAAACGAACAAAGTGCTTAAATATAACTATTATTATAGTATATAACAATGTTTCAATTAAATATTTAAAGTACTATAAATAAATTTAAATTACTTTGAAATTTGTTAAAATTTGTTAAAAGTGGATTAAATGTATGAACTACATAAAAAACTATATAAAGCTGTTAATTGCTGGAAATTAAAGTTAATACTAAAGGTAACTATAAGCAATTAAAATAATATTGAACATATTTTTCAGCATATTTTAATTTTTTTTTTTAATGTGTGGTCAAAAATACACGCAAATAAAAAACTAGTGTTATAACATCGAAGTCAACTTTGTATTTTTTTTTATACAAAGTTAATATAAATTATATAAGTCAAGCATAAAACACCGCAGTCGATGTATAAATAACATCTATATCTTTTGTAAAAAATCAAAAGTTTGTTAGTTGATGATAAGTACTATTTGTTTGTTCTCCAATTTATACGATTTTGTAGCTTACCTAAGTTTTATTTGTAACTTTCTAAACTAAAATTTAAAAACTATCAAAGTATCAGTTAAACAAGATAACAAATTGCTTACTTAACTGTCATATAAAATACAGTGTGTATAACTTGACTACAAGCAACATAGTTGTTGTTTTTCCATGACCTATGTTTTTTTGGAAATAAAAAAATTTTAAATTAAGAATTACATCTCTTTTATTCAATATCACTAATAAAAATTATGGAAATTATTTGAAAAATTATGAAAATTATTTTCAAAAATTTCAGTTCATTGTAATGTTGTTTGTATAACTTGTAGAACAACTTTGCAAATTGAATGCCATACAATAAACTTAGGAAACTTATACGATTTCTTTGCTTGTAGGGTAGAATGGGGAGCATTCGCCACTTTTTTTAAAGCGCAGTCCTGACTCAATCAAATTTTTTTTTTTAATTATTTTTTATCTAAAATTTTACATGTCTTAACATTAATTTGTACACTCTAAAAAATGGTTTGAAATTTACAACGATATTGTGTTTAATTGAGCTCAATAGGTTTGAAAAATTATTTAACACATTTTTGTATATAAAATTATACAAGTTTAACTTTTCATAAACACATTTTAGAGTAAAATACGAATGATTTAGGGAAAAATTGTATTAGATTTTAATTTTACACATTTGTGCCTAATTCTAAAATAGTTTGTGTTTAACTAGAATTTGTCAAAAAAGTTTTGTTATTGAAAAAATTATACAATAAGAGGGCTAACAAATATAGCCCAATTTCGCTAATAACATCGAATTCAACTGTGTTTTCTTGATTAGATTTAAACCTGTAAAATATAAGTTTATGGTAAGTATGTTTAATGGTATTTTGAGAAGAAAAATTTGAGTTGAAATGACGATTTTCATTTTTCTCAGTTAAAAAATGCGATCAAAAGAATTCTGTTTAAGCATAGTCCTCAACATGTTTTATAATAATCATTTTATATAATCAGGGCAAATATTTAAATCTGTAGCAGATTCAATGGTTTTTAGTTGTAAACTTAACATTTTTTATTTTTTTTTTTAGTAAGGTTGAGGTTAACAAGAATAGACCTTTTTTTCTAAAATTTAAAAATACTATTAATTTTCAAATCCGATTAGACTGTTTCTGCCTTTTTATGGACTGGCTTCATCAGTGATTTTCTATTTAAATTGTATTATTTTTTGTGTCTTATAATTGTCATATTGTCTCTATATATAACTATTTTTTTCTTCAACAACCTGCCGGCTGTAAGAATCAAACCTGTGCTTCTTTTTACATTATAAACGTAGCAATTAACAAATTTATTTAGTCAAATTGAATAATTATTTTGTTGTTTTAACAATGCGCTTTATTTAATTTAACAATGCGCTTATTTAATCTTTTCCTATTTTATCGATTTATTATTAATTATTAATTCTTAATTTTATATTTCTTTATCTTTTATCTTTTATAAACTGAAACTTTTAATAATATACGTCTTTAGATTTTTTAAAGAAACTAGAATTTAATAAATTATAAAAATAATAAAATAAAAAAATTAACGTAGTACATACCCAAACTCAAATGTTTTAAAACACATGAAATATTACATTTACAAAATACATTCATTTATTTAATATTTAAACTAATAATTAATTACATTTTTTATATTTCTATAAAAAGTTTTCTTCACTTTTACATATTATCACTTATATACCCAGCAAAATAAAGTGGAAGTAGTGCTTTAAGAACCTCTTTAACTTGACTTCCAAAACATTAGCATACGCAAATTTTTCACTTTAATAGAAGTTTTTGTTAACAACTGCCAAAAATGTTAAATTAAAGTTATTTTAAACAGCATTTGCATCACCATATAAATTAATTGCTATCTAAATTAATAACATCCTAAGAAGTACTTTTTCATAAGTTCATATATTCTTTTTTTTATATGGAGGTTGAGGTGGTAAGTGGTTGGATTTGCAATCAGAAGATTGCGAGATCGATTCCGGGCCGGAGAGATAGTTTTATTTTTTTATTTGTTTTTTTTTAATTCTAATTATTATTTTTAGTATTTTTTATTTAATTTAGTTTTTTTCTGAGTATTTTAAGAGAATTAAGTAATTTAAAAACGACCAAATAATAAACATCTTGACTTTAATCAGAATGAAATTTTTGTTAGGAAATTGTTATCCAGAGTGGACAAATAATTATTTGATAAAAATCTATTTTTTTGCCTTTGCGATGGAACTTTTTGTAAAACCTATTTAAAAATATAAAAAAAACCTAAGGTTTTATATTTTTATTGTTATGTTGATTAGAAAATGCAAAGATGTACTTCTCTGCTAAAAATTAGTTTATTGAATTTTTCATATTTGTTTCAAAGTGTGCAATATTCAAAACGAACTAGGTTAAAAAATTTGATTGTGGCTTCAAAAATCTATTTGATTTTTTAATTCTATTGTTTCGGATAGCAAAAAATTAGAAAAAAACGAAAAAGATCGAAGCCAAATTTTGAAAGCTGGTTTATTAATAATAATAATTAATTAGTAAATTAATTAATAATTTTAACTTAATTTATATATATCACTTTAATTACCTATAGAATTTTTACCGACCTATTTCTCCAGATCTTTAGAAAAAAATACGGGAAACATTAAAAGATCTTACGTTCCAAGGCACACTCGTTTAATTGCAGGCCACGTTTCCCTACTTGTAGTTTAAACTACTTCTCCAGTACTTTATTTCATTGTCTGGCATATTTTATTTTATTAAAGACACTTCTCATCAAATTAATTATTAAAAAAATATTTTAAAATATGCAATGAATTCAAAATTGTTAAATGAGCTTTTTTATTATTTCTTAATATTTTTTTTAACCTCATCAAAACTTAAAAATATTTTAAAAATAATTCTTATCTTAGTGATACGAAATCACATAATAAAAATGTTTTAAAAATCATTATTTTATCTTTTTTATTATATATTTGGGTAGCATATTTTTCTTGTTTTCATAAAAATATATCAATATTTTCAACTTAAGTTCGTTTTAAGCGGTCTACTTTAATACAGCAGATCGTAACTCAGATTCGTGTGTTCAATACTCGCTGGCACCAAAAGATTTTTTTTTTTTAATATTTAACGAAACATCCCTAAAGTATGCTGCACATTTTTATTAAATAAAAATTTTAATATATATTTGAAAAAGACCTTCCATGAACTATTGAAAAATAGCATTAATGCACTGTTTAAAATGCTATTAAAGAAGTAATATATTCACTCCATCCGCCCAATGACACGACAATGTTAAAATCATTAATGATTCACCTAAGTTTTCACCACATCCGGATCAGTAGATGTGGTGGTGTTTACTACTTCTTCCTCAGCTCTTATTTTGCTGGGTATAAAAATAAAGTAATGACAGTAATAAATATGTTTAAATTTACATAAAACAGAATAAATTACATTGATTTATTTAAAAATAATTAATAAACACACACTTAACTATCCACTATAATTAACTGACTTTAATAATTCACAATTCTTTTGTAAAAACCCATGTCACATTAATTTATTAATTTTAACTTTTACAAATGGCTCTCACACGCTAACGCGAGTAATGACGCCACACGACTAAAATCACTCCAAATTTACTGCCTTTTTTTTTATAATTTTTTGTGGAATTAACAATTGGAATTTTGTTATTTAAATAACAAAAATTTGTCAAAACGACAATTGCTTCGTAAAGCGTTACGAAAATTAACATGAATTTGAATAAAATAATTGTTGTTTTAACAATAAAATTTGTCAAAAGTTGACAAAAATTTTATGTTTATTTCACTTACGACTTTTGGTTCAGTACATACGACGTGAAAATAACACTGTACTAAGTATAAGTTAAAAGTTATGATTTTGTCGTCCGGTTTTATTTAAAAGAACTATTTAGAAAATTTAAGAAACTACAAATAAAATTGTAACAGGTACCGTTATTCCGCTAAAAAAAATGTCAAGAGCAATTTTTCGCATATTCTGCTTAATATTTTTATTGAAATTAAATTTTGCTCACAGGTACATGTGGCCTACATTTGTAGATAAAATCTCAATTTTTTTACCGTTTTGCTTCTCCTAAACACTTTAGTCTTTTTACTTTATTCCCTTGTTCGATCGAAGCATGCAATTGTATATGGGATTCTGGTACTAAATTACCACATAAATGTATTGTACCTACT
Organism: Delia radicum; assembly: GCA_021234595.1. Taxonomy (NCBI): domain Eukaryota; kingdom Metazoa; phylum Arthropoda; class Insecta; order Diptera; family Anthomyiidae; genus Delia; species Delia radicum. Next base: position 156,912,352 of record CM037855.1, read on the forward strand.
AGTGAGAGTATGAGTTGTACCTACTAGTGAGAATATGAGTATGCATTAAATATTACTCATACGCAGCAGTACAATAATAATTTCCATACACAACTGGTTATAACTTCTAATTTTATCAATGGATTTTTTTTAAATTGTACCTTGATTTCTACATTCGAATAAGAGCTTTAAGCTCTAAGTAAATTATTTAGCTTGTATTTGGTTTTTTAGATAAATATTTAATATATTTGATTTAAAATAAAAAAAACCAACTAACTGATTTCCATCTCCCCTTCCAAATTTGTTCAAGCTCGGCACAAATATTGTCTTTTTGCAACTAAGGTTGACACTAGACAACTTCACGAAATATTGCGTTTTAAATATTGAAAAAATCGTAAAAAATGTACTAAAGTGACTTTACAAAATTAAGCATATAACGAAAATTGTTGATGCTACGTAAATTACTGAGATCTTAAATGAAAGATAATAAAATTATCTTTAAAATGATATATCACTCGATTAATTCGTGGGCGAATATTTAAAGCAATAGTATTTTTAAAAATTTCAAAAAATATATGTCAATGCTGAATCCTTTCTCTATAATGTGGGTAAGTGGCACGGCGAAGAACGCATTGGTTTCATATACATATATTGAAAAAAATGTCACACCAACTGAAAAAAAAATAAATATAACTTTTTTTAAGTTACGCTGTGTGGCTTGAGAAATAAAAGGAGAGTAGCGATCATTGATTTTATATATTTCGGCAACTAATTTTAATGCTGTACTCCGTTTCTTCACTAGTGGGATAGATTTTGTGAAAATTTGGATTAAAGGGTTTTATAAGGGTTTTTAATACATATAATTTATAAAAAAAAAACATTTTATCCTAATTTTTTATGGTAAGTACTAAAAAGAACTTCAGCAACATTCAAGTTTAAAATTTGGTTAAATAATGTACTATAGCTTTAACTATTAAATCCGCGGTTTTACTATATTTTACTATTTTACATAACTTGACATTCCGTTTCGCAATTGGTCGAAAAATTGTTGTGCATACGCAAAAAGACAAATCTGTGCAATTATTTCCTGTAAAAAAGAAAAATACAAAAAAATCCGTTTCAGGAGAAAAACGTGAAATGTACTTAAAATGTTTATGACCGATTAGCGAGAAATAATGATTTAAAAGTTAATCTTTTAGTATAATATCTGAATACCTTAAAAAAATTAGGTGTACAAAATTCAGCTGCAAAAGTTAATATATGCGGAAATTATTTTAGCAAAATGTTACATTTCTTACACACAAAAAAAAATTTGCTATTTGCCAACTGAAATTTGATTACTAGAACTCAAATTCGGTTATTGATAATTTCAGTTGTTTGGTACAACTGAACATTAGTTTAATTCCACTGAATTTGAGTTCCAACAACCAACATATTCAGAAATCTAATGCAAATATTGTTGTACTAACTGAATTTATAAGTTCTTACTATTGAAATACACTTTTCAATTCGGTTAGCACTTTATTTCTCTGTGCGTACGCTCAAACATTTTTGTATAAGAAAAAATGCATAAAATGAGCCAAATTTTTAAGTCGTTTTACAAAAAAAGTATGTCATGCATCAAAAACAAAGTTCGCATTGAAATTAGCATTTGTAAAACCATACATGAGACTAACTGATTATTTCATTACAATTTCATTGATATCAATTGTAATGAAATTATTTTCATGAGCATTTGTTAATTAATTGTAATACATTTCATTGGCTTGATTTCATTGATTAATGGTAATGATTTCAAATTTCATTACCATTACTAATGAATAAATTAAAGAAAGCTAATTACAATTGAAAAAATACAAATATGCTAGGTCTGGGATAGATAGATTATTTTTTTTTTTTGAAAAAACCATATAGTGTCTCAATTATTTGTTTACCTAAAGACGTACGTGAAAATTAAAATTTAATCACTCCGATAATAGAATTGAACATTGGTCCAACATGGAACGATATGGAATGAAACGGGAAACGATTGAAATCGGTGCATTGTACACATTTGTGTTATCGGGAAACGTACCATTTTTAAGGTTTGGCAAATTTTTGTCCGTTTTGCGATATCTTGCTTAGGTTTTGAGATAAAAGCCATTTTACAAAATGGCGATTATAGAGCAAAACGGACAAAATTGTTGCTCCACATGAGTACTCGTATACTATAAATACGCTAGGTCCGAGAGAGATCCCGAGGGATAAATTTTTTAAAAACAGCCACATATGTTATCGGATCATTGAAAGTGAGTTCCTCGTTCTATTTCGTTTCTCGTATTCAGTGTTACAATTTAGATTCCATTTTTTTTTTTGTAAACAAATGCTTTTTTTGCTCAATTGTAATTAGTTTTTCAGGCATTCATTAGCATAAGTAGGACAAATGCTAATACCAAAAAATGTCATTACAATTAAATAGTAATGATACTAATGGTAATGAAATTCCAATGCTAATGAAAAAATTTCAGGTATGGGTAAAACATATTTGATTTAAAGTTAAAACAAAATTGTGTATTATGACTAGAGATTCTAGTCTATACACGAACAATGTTTATTAGTTAAAATGTTTTATTTTTGATTTGAATTGGTTCAATTCTTCCAATTTTGTTTTTTACTTCTCGTCGAGTAAATATAACAATACGGGTAAAGCGTTGATATTTTTCCTTCAAAATTTGGGTAGAATATTCTAGCCATTCTACATTGGTTCTCTGATGATTTTCGGTGACGTGAAATGAAACATGTAAGGACCTGCCAGTAGATAAAGTCTGCTATAAGTTAGCGGGCAAAAACTTTAATAAATAATAAATAAATATTGCACGGTTTTTTGTTCAACAAAAACAAATGATCTTGAACTCGAATAATCTTCCTCACATCATAATGTATGATAAAAGATCGAAAAATAAACTTTTGGTTTTAATTTTTAAAATTTAAAAGTAAAACATTTCAAAAGTAAAACATTTTATATAATGCTATTTAATTTTATTGACATATTAATTCTATTGACAAAATATTATTTTCGTAATTGATGTGACATTTTTCTCAATAAATCAGAAACTAATACGTTCTAAGACATGACATTTGCTGACTGTTTTAAGAAAGGCTTCATAATTACCATACATTTATTTGAAATTTTTAAAAACTTTATGTTACGAAAAATAGACCTTTCAACTATTGGAAAATTAATCATGTGACTTATATTTTAAGTGAAAATTTTCCGACTTTAGTTTGAAACCTCAGTCATATAAGTAGCATGAACCGTTTTCTTTATATGCTTTATTTTACGATTATTTTCAAGTTTTAAGATGACATATTTCGCGAATAAAGAGGTCTATTCATCCAATCATAGTTTCTCATAAAACAATACTTGTGCGAAATTTGAACAAATTTAGAAGGGGTGTTGTCCAAAATTACAAAAAAAAAAAATTAAACAAGCCATTTTTAGTATTTCACTTAACTTACTGCAACCATTAGAAAACAATTTTCATAAAGTTTGGTTATACTTTGATTTTGTTTACGTTGAGATAATATATGAAGCGTTTTGTTAATCCCGGACAAAAATGAAGTCGAATAAGTCTAGCTATCTCGCATGAAGATTTCAAAAACAAAACAAAACTAATTCATAAAAAAATGTTATCTAAAAAAAGAAACAATGACTGAATTACAGTAATATTCTCTATAAAAAAAATAAATAATTTTGCAATATAATAATTTTGCAATAAGTTAAACATTTATCAAATAATTTTTAATTAAATATTTATAAATTTCATCCTCTATCAAATTTTCCTTATAATTGCGTCACATCTTTTAATATTCTTTACTAAAATTTATTATTCAAATCAATTTGTAAAATTTATTTTAGTTTAAAAACATCTTTAGTTTAAAAATAACATTTAAATTGAATTAATAAAGTTCAACATTTAAAAAATTTCATTTATTTTATCCATAGTATTTTCTAATTGCTAGTGCTTATTAATAATTCAACTCAGGTATAAAATTTGCAAATCAATGATGATGTGAAAACATGGCTACAATGGATATAAATTTGGACTGTATCTTCTTTTGCTAAAATATACTACCCAGTGTACAATTGGACTACGAAAAGAATCATAAAAGAGACATACAACCTTTTGAAATTATGAAATTTATAAGTCTATTTTGAGTCATTTTAGAAGAAACTGATGGCAGTTTTCTGAGTGTTTTATATAATGCCGTTGTTTTAATAAAAACTTTATTAGCATTTACTATTTTTAAATATTTTATTTGTGTTACGAGGCGGATTAATAAGTCCGTGACTTTTTAAATGAAAAACAGTTTTTTTTTGCAAAAAAAAAAAAAAAAATTATTTATCAACATAATCTCCTTTTAGCTCAATACACTTATCCAACGTTTCTCCAATTTTTGTATCCCTTCCAAGAAATAGGGGTTTTCGAGGTATGTAAAATAAGCATTTCTTGGCCATATGGGGTCGTTTTTTTTTAAGTCCTCGGTAAATCGGTCCAATAAAATGGCATAAGATTCACCGTTTATTGTTTTTTCCCTTTTGAAGGTAATCGATGTGGATTATCTCGCGTGCATCATAAAAAACTGTTGCCATCAACTTTCTTAAACCCAACTGATCGTTTAAAATCGAAACCACACTGCCATATGAAATGCCTATGGCAGCAACAATCTCACGCACTTTTACTCTTCGATCGGCCAAAACCATATCGTGGATTTTTTCGACATGTTCTGGTGTACTGACCTCAATTGGCCGTCCTGAAAGTTCAGCGTCATTTGTACTTGTGCGACCACAACGAAAGACAGTAAACCACTTTTTTACCATTGAAATCGTTTGTGCAGAGTCCCCATAGTATTAATCAAGCTTTCCTTTGTTTGATTTACGGTTTTTTTTCGCAAAAAATAATTTTTAATGCGCATTCGAAATTCACCTTTTTCCATTTTTAAAAAAATCCACGAGGTTGTATGTTTTGAACAGCTGTTAAACGCAAAGTAAATAATGGAACTTGCTCAAAATTTGACAGTAGTTTATTAACAGGTGGCATTTGATGGGAGCGGTGTTGTATTTCATATAACTACGAGGGAAGTTCGAAAAGTCATGGACTTATTGATCCGCCATCGTAAGACATAAAAAATATAACAATAAAAGGCAATTACCTAAACAAAAACATAAAATTTTACTTGGAACTTCTTAATATTTTCCATTTTTTTCTAAAATCATTGTTGCGACCTCGTTTTAATAAAGGAATCTTAATGTTTTTGAAGTCACCCATCATTTTCTAAAATCCAGGTTGCGAAGTCATTTTAATAGGCGAATCTTCATGTTGTCGAGTCATTCAACAATATTTATTACCTTAATTTTTATTGGAAGTAGTAACACGTATAATGGCAATCCTGGCAATTTGATCACAAATTAATGCGCAGTATACATCGCCCATTTACTAAAAGACTGAGATAACTCAAAAAACACGGTTAAGCAGAAAACGCGTTTAAAATTTCCAATCCATATCTGCCTCGCTCGATTCTCTCCCTATTTATTTGGTCACGTTTTTTATAAATAGGGATTTTAAAGCATTTTTCTTTGAGAGTTCGCTGATTATCGAGAGATCCGTGAGTATCATTTACTCTTTGTACCCACTTACTCTTTGTATCCATTTTCCAGAAAAAAGAAAATATATTATTTTCGAACGCGAAAAGTATACAAGATATTTATATGAAATTTTTACACAATAAGAAGCATGATATAACTAATAAATCTGAATCATTGACTCAAAATTGCAATTTCTTTACAAATCGGCTAATATCGGTTATCAAAATTTTTTACATAATTTCCTATATTTTTTGGACAATATTTTCACTTAAATAAAAAAAATTTCTCTCTTTCTTTTTCATACTTTTTTAAGAGCCTTTTTTGAGCGTTAAGAAAACACTATAGCTCACATTTGACTCTTTTTTTTAACATTAGAAAAATATACACAGAAATATTTTACAAAATACTGTTTGTAATATTAAACAAGAGCACTTTTGTAAATATAAACAATTGTTATTTAAATTGGCATCAACAAACACCCTCTTGTTGACTTTTTTGTAATTTTGAATTTTTATTTTTAAAGAATTTGTATATAAAAGACTACAATTTACAAGCACTTCAAATAAAATTTTTTTTAGAAATAAATTTGAATTTCAAAATGATGTTGTTTGAATTTACAAATTCCATTGTTGGTGCCGTCCGTGTTTTCTGTGTACTTTTAAATCTGGATTTTCTGAATGTTTTTATTCAAATTTTCCATTTCAAAATAATTTTCCACTTTTTACAGAGTCAGTTTTAAAACCATTTGTAGTACACAAATCTGAGTCAGAAAAAAGTTATTTTTTAGATTGTTAATTTTGAAATGCTCAAAAAATTAATCATTTAAGACTCTGAAATATGAATGCTTAGAAAATAAACATATTTTATAATCTTTTCAGTGTCATAATTTTTGAGCGCTCAGAAAATTGTTGGCTGGGTATTGTTATAATACTATGCATTCTTTTATCGTTTCTAATATTTTAATTAAAAACTTGGCTCGTTCTTCAAAAAGATTTTAGTGACCACTTTACAAATCATTTGCACAAATTGTTGCTACAAATGATTTAAGTATTCCTGCTGTAGAAGCAATTATTAATGCTTCGCAATTAAAACAATTATTTGTTGGGGGTAATTTAAAACAATTTAAATGAAATGAATTCATTAATCTTACAAACAAATGCCAAACACAAGTGACATGATAATGTAGAAAATTTTAAAATATTTGAATTTAGAAAATAACTATTTTAATGTATTTTAACTATTTCTGAATGTGATTTAAGATATTAACACTAATTTGAAATACACATACTACATCATATACAGGAAAAGATTTAAAAACTATTTTTTTTAAGATTTTACAAAAAAGACTTCATTTCATGTCATAATCTCGTAACAAGGCCGGAAAGTGAATAGTGTATTGACTGTGTATTTAGTCATTTTTTAAATTCCATTTCAGTAAACTCAGTCCAGAGTACATTATCTGATCACGACTTTATATTTTGTCGTATTGAAATGAGTTTTTTGTCACCGCGAGATTATTGTTGAGAATAAAAATTGGATAGACTATAGAAAGTTTGGGTCATATATAGATGAAAACTTGAGTCAAGCCAATTTTAACGGATCTGAACAACAATGAGAAAGTCTTATTAATACTCTGTCGTTAGCGGCCTTACAAAGCACTGAATTAAAAAACTAAGCAAATCTATGTAAGACACCCATGGGTGTCTGAAGAATTAAGTTCGCTAATATCGTACAAAAATAAATTGTTAAAAGCAAGGAGAAAAAATAAACATAACAAATTTATTGCAAATAGCCTAAAACGAATAAGTAAAATTATCAAATATTGCAACAAACAATTAATGAATAATTATTACTCTTATAGTATAGAATTGTGTAAGGGTGATCCTAAGAAAACCTGGAAATTTTTAAACAAACAAATTGGGAAAAAAGTTGAGTCTTCTATGGAGTTATTGACCAATGATGATACCATGGTTACCTTAGATAGCAAAAAAGCTTCTATATTCAATACTTTTTTTTATGATTCCGTTCGAGATATGCGCGAATGTATACATCAAAATGATAATGACGACATCAATATGTTTCGCACAATGTCTCCTGTAAGTACAAGATTTGTTCTAGAAGCCACAGATAAAGAAAAAATTGTTCACATCTTGGATTGTTTAGAAATAAATAAAAGTCCCGGTTGGGACAACATTACACCTAAAATGTTATTAGTACGAAAAGCAGCTGTGTCTGAAGAAATAACGAAAATATTTAATAATATGATAGAGGAAATGTGATAAGATATTGGAGAAAGTTTTGTTTGAGCAATTATCAAGTTATCTTGAGATAAATAACATTTTGTTTGACCGACAATTTGGTTTTAAAAAAGGCACTGGAACTGAAGAAGCTGTTGTAAATGTGGTGGAGTATGTTTGTAGTGGACTTGATGCAGGTTTTAAAGGAGTTGCAGGTGTTTTCTTTGATCTATCGAAAGCGTTTGACTTAGTTGATCACGATATACTGGTAAAGAAACTATATTTCATTGGTTTTTCACAAAATGCTATTGAAGTGTTTAAAGATTATTTAAGGAATCGCAGACAATTTGTTCAAGTTGGTGAATCAAAAAGTAGCATGCTTGATGTGTTATGTGGTGTCCCACAAGGTAGCGTTCTGGGCCCACTGTTGTTTAAAATTTACATAAATGATATGAAAAATATAAAATTTTATGGAAAACTATTTATGTTCGCTGATGATGTCTGTCTTTTATACAATTATAAACATGAAAAAGTATTGCAAACACAAATCGAATATGACGCTGCTATTTTGTCTGAATTTCTGAGGATTAACAAACTTATTTTAAATTCAGGGAAAACTAAATTTATAAAGTTTAAGCCACATATTTCAAGAAACGATGAAGTTATGAGCGTACATATTGGTGATAATTTGATAAATGAGTCAGAGAATGTTAAATATTTAGGAATTAATCTATGTCACAATCTTACATGGGAAAACCACATTAATCAACTGAAATCTAAAATATCATCTGGAACTGGTGTTTTGCATAAATTTAGAAACAAATTGAATCGAAAAACGAAAATTTTACTCTACAATTCTTTAGTTCACTCACACTTAACAATGATCTATGCCTCTGAATCTAGCTCAGTAATAAAGTCGCTGCAATCAAAACAGAATAAAGCTTTGAAGATCGTGTTTAATCTGCCGTTACGATTTAGTACAGTTGATTTATATAAAATTTTTGCAAAAACTATACTTCCAATACGAGGGTTATATAAACAACAAATTTTGATTTATGTTTTTAAATGTATTAAAGGATATGGATCTCACATTATACAGTTTCATCAAAATCTGATACACACTCATAGAATAACAAGACATGCGACGGATCTGAACGTAGCGAGATGTCGCCTCGAGTTGACTAAACAACGAATTACTTTTGCTGGTGCTAACGAGTATAACCAATTACCTGAAAGTCTTAAAAATATTTCTATATTGTCAACTTTTAAAGGAAGTATAAAACAATACTTGCTTAATAACGTCGAAATACTTCTTACGACTTAACATTATTAAAAATGTAAATATATATTTTTAATTCTTTTTTTTTTTTTTTTTATATATTATATATTGTTAAATTTTTAATTTAAATTATACATTAAAATTGTAATATATTTATTGTTGCCTACTTTTTTTTAGCCTCTATAAAGCCATAATTGGCGCTGAGGCAAAAATTTTAAATTTGTTAAATGAAATATTGAAATAATACATTAAAATTAAAAAAAAAAAAAAAAAAAAAAGACGTATGAGTTATATTTGATTAAATATTAATAACACGTATACGTACACTCAGGGAACTTCTGCTTTAAAAATATGTTTGGGTTGTAATTAGGGATGCCAATCGGGATTGATATTTGAAAATCCCGGGCTTCGGGATTTTTAAAATCTCGATCCCGGAATCCCGGGATTTTTGGGATTTTTAATATTATTTAGTTGAATAAATAGTTTTGTACTGAAAAAAAAAAACATTTTTTGTATTTGTATTTATTTTTTGTATTTTATTTAATAATATTTAATAATACACATTTTATGTGTGTTTAAAAGGAATTCATGTAGCAAAACAAAAAAATAATTACAGTTTATGTAATTCTAAAAGATAACAAAACAAAAAAACTTATTCATATCAATTTAGAATTGATTAATCACATTTAATTTTAATTAAAAACTTAAGGTAAATTTGATTTTAAGTAAATTTTTAAAATACTGAATAATTATACTTGTGAAATACTGTTTACTGTTTTATATAGCTTCTTGGAAAAATTAAAGCGTCTAAAGTTTCATCAGATAATCTCGAACGAATTTTGCTGCCAACATACGCTGCCGTTGAAAAGCATCTTTCGCATTCTACGCTCGTTGGTAAAATGGTTTGTAAAAAGCTGTATGCAGCATGCAAATATTTACCTCGTGCACCTGCTGAAACAAACAAGTCAATTTCTTTGGCAAGTTGGGTTTCTAAATTGCTATCAGTTTCTTTAAAAGATTTCATTGGGCTTTTACATTGTCCAATTGCACCGTTTAATTTTTGAAAAATTGAGACATCGCTGTCTTCTTCTAATTCTTCATCTGTTATGGAATTATCAATTTCAAGTGACACCACAGACAAGTTTGAATGAACTTGTTTTGTAAAATAAGTAATTAATAGTTTTAGTTCAGTTTTTATTAAAATCATGTCCAAATTGTTATCAAAATCCGATTTTATTTTTGGGTTTTTCAAAAGGTTTAAAAGAGTCGACGAGTATACCGTTCTTCTTTCTTCTATTCTTTTCCGAAGAGATCTATACAGTTCGCTACTTAAGTCACACTTCATTGTTGAAATCTGTTTCAACATAAATGCCAAAGCAGCATCAGCCTCACACAAAGTCATATTGTTTCGACAAAGAGCTTCGAGAGTAATTTTAATAGGATTTAAAATGCTAGCAATTTGTTTAAGCAAAATAAATTCATCATCAGAAAATGGTTGTGATTTCAAATCAATTAAAGCCTTTTTTAGAGGAACTTCTAACTCAGAAAAACGCTCGAACAAAGTATTCCATCTGGTTTTGCAATCTAATATCAACTTTAGCTCTTTTCCTTTTTCTTGTTTAACATATGTTTGTAAAACGTTGTTTTTGGTTGGAGATTTTCTAAACATTTTTACTATTTTTCGAACTTTTTCAATAGTCGGCTTTATGTGAAATCTTTCGGTTATACCACTTTGGCTTTCTCTCAATCCCATTTCAAAAGATTCATCGTCATCGTCTTCAGAAGAAGACGATTCTTGTTCGGTACTAGAAGTGGGATGACCCTTATAAAATACTTCGACTAAAGCAAGATGTTTTGGAGCTATAAACTTTCCAATTTTTTGCATAGTGGACGCTCCATCAGTGGTAAAGCCGACTACGTCGTTCGAAAGTGTAAGTCCAAATTCACTTAATCTCTCTTCTAAGTATTTAATGCAATTAGCAGCAGTGCCCGACTTCTTTAGTCGTACTAAACCAATATTAAAAGCTTTCCTTTGGTATGTACAATTACGTTCATAAAACGTTTGTTTGAAGTGGACATCCATTCATCAAACGTTAGGCTACACTTGTCCCCTTGGAACTTTATTGTTCCGATTTCATTTATCATATTTTCCTTGCATTTTTGATAAAATTCCAAGAATTTGCTTTTGATGGTTTCTCTAGACTTTGGAACTTCAAATCCAAGAGATTTCAATGATTTCCGTAGTTCCTCGGAAGTAATAAATATTGAAAATGATAAACCATCCAGCGCTGTCAGTCGAGCAATAACTGCATTCAAAGATTCCTCCTGTTGTGGAAACTCCAAATCTGTAATTTAAAAAAATTTTTTTTGGGGCTCATCGCATTCGTCTTTCTGCAGCTTTATCATATGAGTCTAAAAAAAAAAAACAAAACAATGTAATCAAATTTAGATTTTTCTTTTGAAGACTTACACTGAGGTGAGTTAGAAGACCTTTTGTAGAACCGTCATTGGTTTTCAAAACCTTTTTACAAACTTTTGCATTTAGCACGCGGTGCTCCTTTTCGCCTCAACCAAAAAATGGTACCACACAGAACAATTGTTTGTGTTTTTGTGTTCCACAAAATTCATTTAAAATTTTCAAAAAAAGTTATTTAAGTTTGTATATATTTTTTCTTACGCTGTTGTGTATGGCGTTTAATCTAACTTTTCACTAAGAAAGTAATAGTAACAAAGTTGTTATTTGCTGTGCCTATGCATTTTGTATCAAACACTCTTTAATTATATTGGGGATTTTTGAATTTTATTCATCGTCTTCTTAGACAGTGTGCAATTAATATTATAATTAATATGCACATATTTTTCAATTGTTTGCGATAGGCGTGGTAGAGAAGATTAAGCATACTTTTCTAAAAATCATAACTACATTGTAAATTTTTTATTGAATAGACTGCGCAGTTTCTGGTAACACAACCTTCATCAGTAATCCTTTTTGACAATACTGTAATTATTTGTTATGGTTTTTTTTTTTATTGTTTGATTGCATCTATATGAAATGTTTATTTATTAAATGCAATCCTGACCGTGGCTTGAACCTGCTTTCTTTGCCACATGCACTTCGCACTACACTTTAGACAGAGGCTCTAACCACTTGATCTAAAGTCAGGTCGATTTTTGCTGTGGCTTAAACCCAGTTTTCAATTACAAGGGGTCGATTTTACATTTTAATTTTAATTGCAGAAGATAGCTAAGACAAACACCACAACAATTCACAATTGTTAGAAAATCAAATGTAATCTAATTTCCACTATTTCCCACATTTTGTGAGTTGGCGACAACTATGATGTATTTTTTGTACATACGGTAGTTTGGCTATTCACGTAGTTAGGGAAGAGTTGCCAGGGAGCAATTTTTTTTTTAATTTATTTACTGATACACTTAAAAAAAGAAAGGTGTTATTCAAAACTTGCGCAATATTTTCATCATTTTAAAATTTTTTTACGTTTGAATATAAAAATACGAGTTCATTTAAAAAAAGTGCGGTTTTTTCTATAATATTTCACTACATGTTTATGTGCGAACAAAATATTAATAAATAAAAAAATCCCGTTATTCCTTACAAAAAATCCCGGGATTCGGGATTTATCAATCCCGAAAAATCCCGGGATTCGGGATTTTCCGTTTGGCATCCCTAGTTGTAATACAGTTTCTTTATTTTAAATGTAAATGTTATTCATTTGTAGAACAAATTAAATTTTTTACTAACCTTGTAGTTCATTTAAAAAAACAAACCACATCAAATGACTGTTTGGTGATTTTACATTTATTTTCTACATTTGTTTTTTGTTATTTAAAAAAATAAAAAAAGAAATGTTTGTTTATTTTTTACTGCATATGTGGTTAAGTTTTAGAACAATTGTTAGTCATTTTTTGAACATTAAAAAACAATTGACAATGTTAGTTGAATTTACTGAAATGTAAGTCATCCTATCTTTAAGTGAAATTTCATTTGTTTTTAACTACATTTGCAGTGGTAGTATTCTAAGTGTATGAGTATACATTAGGGGGTTTAGTATTTCTACTTTTTTTCTTTTTTCTCTTTTGCTTTGCTTTCACAAAACCAGATAAATCACTACTCAACAGTTTTAGTATACTAAAAAAATATTCGGGATACAAGATATTACTTTAATGGTCACTTTTATGATGTTAACGATAAAAAATAAAATAAATTCAAATCTCAGTAATTTCAGAAATAAGCGTCGTATTGGTTTGAAATAAAATTTGGTGGATAGGTGTTTAAAGTACCTTCCACTTTATATCTAAATTGCTCCCGCATTTTGGAGATTATTGAGATAAGTATGAAAATTTCACAAAAACAAATTTGGTGTCAAACGAAAGGTATTTTAAAGACATTTCCAACAAATTTTTAATTTTACTTTTAACACCATCAGGGTGACGCTAATAATTTGTACCCCGAAAAATTTGTTAATTACTCAAATAATAAAAAATTAATAAGCTTTGTAAACATTTAATTTAAATCTATTTACCCGTTTGGAGTTATGTTAATGTCTTTCAAGCGTATTTTGGCGAAACCCTTAGATTCCTTGTACAAAAGTCATCATTTATTTTAAAAAAGTTTGATCAATCTATTTGATCTATCTCGGTAATATTGAATATGAATCATGCTACAATACCTGGGCGTATGAGTGTTTTTCATTAGTCTTTCCAAGAATTTTACTAGAATATGAGTTGCACTTTATAAAAATATTGTAAATTTTACATTTATCATTTAATATTGTTCTAGTTTCAATTGAAAATATTTTATAGGCAATTTATAAAATAAATTTAATTAAAATTTTATAATTTCCACTTAATATTTAAATGATAAATTATTCATTAATAGTGAAAATCAACCGCAATACAACCTCAAAAATTAATACTGCTCTTTAGTTGTGATATAAATTTATTTCAACCGCAAAACTATTCAATCGACAATAAATAACGAAATGGAAAAAATAAAAAAAAAAAAAAATTCCCGCATAATCAGGGTAAATGTAATAAATCTTTAATGTAAAGTGTTAGATCAACAGATATTTAATATAAATTATCAAAGATTGATGGACAACCAGTGCAGTTCAACTGCAGTAAAAAGAAATGTATAAAAAAAGCGGAAAAATAAGAAAAATCCTCGCACCATTTTTAAATTTAATGCTCGTATCACTTGACTTTAATTAAAGCTCATAAAATACTTTACACATATACATGTAAAATAATTTATATTCACACACACATATACATTTTTGAAGCATATAAATAGGGTAGGCGCTTATTTTGTAAAGTAAGTTATAAATAAAAAAGTTTTTATCATACATTTCTTAAGAATATTTTTCGAAAAATCTTCGGACCTATGTTCCTTCTAGGAATTTTAGAGATTATATTGGGTATACAAGTTAATAATGTCGATTTGGACAACATATGGCATAACTATCACATATGGCTTGTGACAATAATAACAAATATGGTATTTTATAATTCAGTATTCGATAGACGCCAAAGTGTAAACACACATTTTTTCAATCACTATAATAATGTAGAATTTTGTGCCTAAAAAAGATGTTTTGCGGGAAAATCTGATAACCTTTTTTCATTTGAAGTTATCGATTGTTGGTAGAAGCTTACGGACAACATGCACCAACTCAAAAAACTTGTGAACGATGGTTTGCGCGATTCAAAAGTGTGATTTCGACACAGAAGACAATGAGAGGCCTGGTCAGCCGAAAAAGTTTGAAGATGAGGTATTGGAAGCATTACTCCACGAAGATTGTTGTCAAACGCAAGAAAAACTTGCATTATCATTTGGAGTCACACAACAAACCATTTCCCTACGTTTAAAAGCATTGGGATTTATTCAAAAGCAAGGAAGTTAGGTCCCATATGAATTGAAGCCGAGAGGCGTTGAAAGGCATGTCGGAAATACTGCTTGAACGCTACAAAAAGAAGTTATTTTTGCGGGTGCATGAAATAACCCCCACTGAAATAACCCCCACCTTCGAAATGAAATAAGCCCCACTGAATTTGTGCCCACCGAAAATGAAATAAGCCCCACCGAATTTGTGCCCACCAAAATGAATTAATCCCCACCAAAATGAATTATTCCCACCAATGAAAATGAATTAGCCCCCACCAAATTTGGTGGGCATTAAAATGAAATAATACCCACGTATTAAAATGAAACTTTGCCCAGCAAAAATGAGATAAGCCCCACTTTATTTCAGTGGGGGTTATTGCATTCACCCTATTTTTGCATCGTATTGTTGCTGGTGATGAAAAATGGTTACATTAAGACAACGCCAAGCGCAAAAAGTCATATGTAAAGCCCGGCCAATCAGCCAAATCAAGGCCGAAGCAAAATATCCATGGTGGCAAGGCAATGCTCTGTATTTGGTGGGATCAGAAGGCTGTTTTATATTATGAGTTATTGAAATCGGGTCAGACGTGATTTGGATCTGTACCAAACACAATTGATTCATTTAAAGAGAGCAATCAACGCAAAACGACCAGAATATTCGACCAGACACGAGGCCATAATCTTCCATCATGACAACGCTCGGCCACATGTTGCAAGACCGGTCAAAAACTATTTGAAAAACAGTGGATGGGTAGTTTTGGCTCACCCGCCTTATAGCCCAGACCTTGGCCCTTCTGACAACCATTTGTTTCGATCGATGCAGAACGCCCTTACTGGAATAGGCTTCACTTCAGAACAGGTGATCAGAAATTAGCTTGATTCATTCTTTACCTTAAAACCGTGGCAGTTCCTTTGGCGCGAAATCATATGCTACCAGAAAGATGGGAAAAGTAGTGGCTAACGATGGACAATACTTTAAATAGTGTATCAATTCATTTTGTTATTATAATAAATGCATTTTTCAAGCAAAAAAATCTACATTATTAACTTGTATACCAATATATAAAAAACTTCTAATCCTTCTCAGCTTTTAAGCAAGATACTTTGAAATTTCTTGAACATTTTTCATAATTTTGGAATAGTTCTTTCTTACTTTTATTGATATTCTACAAAAATTCTTTGTCAGTCTTAAAATTGTCCGCTTAGCCTCAAAATCTTTTTGAATTAAGTTTTTTTTCTTTATTTTGCATAAAACTTCAAATATATGTGCCAACCTATTAGTCCTTTGTATATGTAATGTTCATTTATAAGTGCATGTGTTTTAATTATAAACAAGTTGATTGAGTTGCAAATGAAAATATTGTTGATGATGTGTTGCTAGCGATGATGATGACCTTCTTTTCAACCCATTTTCCACATCTCTGTTTTTTTTATTTTTTATTTTTTTTTTCAACTTAAATAATTCAGTCGTAAATTGTATCTTCATTGTACAAAACGACGACGACAAGCAGTAAATGACCCACAAAATTATAAAAGTAGTGGTACGTTGCTGTTAACTTACTCATACAGCTTTGCATTGCCAGTAAATAAATGGTGGGGCAAATGGTACTGAATAGTTTGCTTGATGGCATGGTAGTCTGCCTCTGTTAATTTATGAACAAGTAAAACAAGTACCTACTACGGGAGAGATACTCAACTGCAACTCAATTCGACTTAAAACAAGAAAAAAAGTACTCTGGCACTTGTAGCAACTATAAAAAGTACTATGAATAAATAGTTATTTTTAGATGTGTTGCCCATTATGGTAGGTAGGTAAATTGAAGGTATATATATACCTAGCTATGTATATATATTGTTTTAACATTTTTTTAAAAATATATTTTATTTATACTCCTTTGTTTTTTATACTCTTCGCTGATTCTAGATATATATTTTTTTTTCTATATTTTTGCAATTTGAAGATACAGTGAGTGTTAAAAGGATCAACATTAAAATCTTAACATTTAACATAATAGAAAATTTTTATAGAAAATTTTTCAGATTTAACCCTTTCACGTCCGAACTTAAACTGCTGGGAACTTTAGAATTTATCGACCCAACATTTCTAAAGAAAAGTATCGTCAAAAATATTTTTTCGAACTCCTTCTATGAAAAAAATCTATGGGACATATATATCACATTGGTTGTGAAAATTCAAAATTAGCGAACAAATACTTCACCCAAGTAATAGCGAAAGACTTGTCAAATATGTTTCTATTCACTTGTTTACATTATATTACTCGTGGTTTTTAATTATTTTGATATGCAAATAACGAATATGTCAACATTTTTAAAATACCTTGAGTCGTAAATCAAGTTTTGACTGTATTTTGACGATATTTTAAACATTTTGAGACTAGATTTGTAATAAGGAGATAAAAATCTATAAATATCACTTTTTTTAAAATAAAATCAAACAAAAATTACTTAAATTTAAATACAAACAAAAAATAAAAAAACTGAACAAAAAAAAAACTCCTCTTTTTACCTTTGGCTAACAATGGGATATATATGTCTCATTTTGTATCAGTGTCCCGTAGAAAATGGAATGAATCAATTCCTAGGTTAGGTTAGGTTAGGTCGGAGTGGTAGCCGGCTCCGTGATCACCAGCACACTTAGACTCTGAGGTCCGTTGTGATGCCACGAGACTGACGGATTACCGATCAGACTCCACCGTTGAACCATTTAGAGCTCCTTACGAAGCTAAGGAGGTGCGGAATACCAGCACCTGAAAGATCCCCAAGGTCGTGAAAGAACGCCGATCCAAGTGAGGCCCTCCTACGTAGCGCCAGCGCAGGACATGAACAGAGAAAGTGCTCAATACTCTCCTCCTCCTCCTCGTCCCCGCAGCTCCTACAGAAGTCAGGCGATAACACCCCCAACCTACGAGCGTGTCTGCCAATGAGACAGTGGCCGGTTATCACCGCCACCATGTTAGAGATTTCCCCCCTGGAAAGCGACAGGAGCGCCCTCGTTCGCCCCAGATCTAGAGCCGGCCAGATGTGCCTTGTCACCACACAAGTCACGCCATTTGCCCACCTAAGGTTAGTCGCCCTCTCGGAGTTGAGCCGATTGTTCAGCTTACAGGTTGCTAGGGGAACACCAACTCCAGCAAATTCCGCAGGAACTTGCAGGGTGGTTCCTAGCCTTGCAAGCTCATCAGCTCTACAGTTCCCTGGTATGTCCCTGTGCCCTGGGACCCAAACGAGTCGAATGTCAAACTGCTTGGCCATCTCATCCAAGGATGTGCGGCAGTTAAGGGCAGTTTCCGTAGTCAGAGACATTGACCCCAGGGACCTTACCCGCGGCCTGACTGTCTGAAAAGATGTTGGTGCTCGTCGTGGAAAGGACATTCCGTCCAAGCCAAGCGGCAACCTCTCCTATCGCTATCACCTCAGCCTGAAAAACGCTGCAGTGATCAGGCATCCTCAGAGCCAGTTTCAAAACCGAGCTCCTCGGAATAGACGCCGAGACCGACTCTTCCGCCGAGCCCCGATCCGTCCGTGTAGAAATTTACGCCACGTCTCCTTGTCGGCATCCCACCCGCCCAGGAATCCCTGGTCGGTATGTGGACCTCAAAGAGACGTTCATACGCCGTCACAGGAGTCACATGATCCACATTCTGTGGAGAATTTTCCCCCAAAATCGCACCGTGACCAAAACTATTGCCCACAAATTGCGAAATCGACCGTAGTCTTATGGCCGCGTCAGCCGCTACCTGCTTCTCCAGTATGTCCAAGGGGATTAGATGCAATATGATCTCCAGTGCATCCGTTGGTGTAGTACGGAGTGCCCCCGTGATACTCACAGAAGCCATCCTCTGTACCCTTTTCAGATATCCCAGGTAGGTCGTCTTATCCAGTGCGGGCCACCAAACAATGACCCCGTATAAAAGAATAGGGCGAACTACCGCAGTGTACAGCCAATGAACCACCTTGGGGCTGAGTCCCCATCGCGCTCCAATGGCCCTCCTACAGGAGTACAAGGCAATCGCCGCCTTCCTCGCCCTTTCCTGAACGTTGTGCTTGAAAAGCAACTTCCTGTCAAGAATCACGCCAAGATACTTGGCTCTGTCAGAAAGTTGTATTTCCACACCGTCCAGGGTTACAGGCCCAAGATCGGGATCGGTGTTCCTCCTGTGAAATAGAACAAGCTCCGTTTTATTGGGATTAATCCCAAGTCCACAGGTCCTTGCCCAAACCGCCAGCTCCCTTAGAGCCGTCCGCATAATATCCCTAAGCGTAGACGGAAACTTCCCCCTTACCATTATCGCCACATCATCGGCGTAGGCGACCACGCCCCTGCCGCCTCTTTCCAGGGAAAGAAGTACAGGGTTTAAGGCCAAGTTCCACAATAGTGGAGAAAGAACCCCCCCCTGGGGCGTTCCCCTGTTCACGAATCGGGATATACTAGTGCCACCCAACTCCGCCGTAACGCGCCTGCCGGTCAGCATTACACTGATCAAGGCAATGACCGCCGGATCCACCCCCAGACTCGATAACGCCGCAATTATAGAGTCCGGTTGGATGTTATTAAAGGCCCCCTCGATGTCCAAGAAGGCCACCAATATGTACTCCTTAATCGAGAACGACTTCTCGATAGTACCAACAATCTCGTGCAGAGCCGTCTCCGTCGACCTTCCCTTGCTATATGCATGTTGTCTTGCAGATAGCAGTTTCGGGTCGATGGTCTCCCGTAAATAAGAGTCAATCATCCTTTCCAGTGTCTTCAACAGAAACGACGATAGACTGATAGGTCTGAAGTCCCCAGGGACCGTGTGTGATATTCTCCCAGATTTGGGAATGAAGACCACCCTCGTGTCCCTCCACCTCAATGGTACATACGCCGTGTCGACACAGCCAGTAAACACTCTCATCAAGAAAGGAACCACTAGATCAGAGACGTGTTGTAGTTCCGCTGGAATGATGCCATCCGGCCCCGGCGACTTATAGGGCTTAAATCCCTTAATCGCCCAGGTAAGCCTAGGCACACTGACTATCCCGGGGCTGCTCTCTCCAACCGAGACACAGCGCAATCTGCCCTCTGTCCCATTGTAGCGGAACTGCCCGGGAAATGTGCATCAAGAAGCAGGCCAAGAGAATCCTGACTAGACGTTCTCCACGTCCCGTCAGGACCCACGAGATAGCCCAAAGAATTCGGAGAGGTCGAGAGTACCCTGCGCAGCCTTGACGCCTCAGAGACGTTCTCTATGTCCCCACAGAACCGTCTCCAAGACTCACACTTAGCTGCCCTAATATCCCTCTTGTAGAGTCTCAGCTGCAGCTTATAAGCAGCCCAGTCCTCGTCTGCTCTCGTGCCTTTGGCAACGTTGAAGAGCCTCCTGCAGGACGTTCTGCTCAGTTGCAGCTCATTCGTCCACCACGGAGGTTTTCGCTTCCCCCTAGGTTTCCGACTTGGACAAGCAGCATCCAGAGATGCGTTAAAAACACTCGTGATCTGATCCACGAGCTGGTCTATCTCAGCCACGGTTTGAGGCTGAGATGTTGGAACAGAGTCAAGTAGGCGCCCGAAAGTCCTCCTATAACCGGACCCAGTCAGTCTTCCTATAGTTCCTAGGGATTACCTCCGCCGGACTCTTTTCGTCCAGCGAAAATTCCAAGTACCTGTGGTCCGAGAATGAGTGTTCGTCACCCACTCTCCAGTCCTTTATCCTCCCCGTAAGAGTGTCGGACGCAAAGGTGACGTCCAATACCTCTTGTCTGTTCGAGGTTATAAATGTGGGTTCATGACCCCTGTTACAGATATGAAGGTTAGTACTAAGTATAAATTCCAAAAGTGACTCACCTCTTTCGTTCGTACCTGTGCTGCCCCAGATCGGATGGTGTGCGTTGGCGTCACAGCACATTATCACGTGATGCCCAGCGAGTTCAGCCTCCTTTACCAGATCCGTTACCTTTCCTGGTGGAAGTGGGCCCGGGTCATCGTAGGCAAAATAGGCGGACACGAGCCAGTATGTAGCGCCACTAAGCTCTAAGCTGGCCGCAGTTAGATCCTTACTACTGAAATTGGATAGTAAGAAAATATTAAGGCTATTCTTTGCTAAAATGCATGATCTCGGGTTACCTTCACTTTTACCAACGATTAGCTTAAAGCCGGGAGTCTTCAGTCCGCAAACCTTACCACCATTCACCCACGGCTCTTGGACGAAGACTATATCAGCCGCACCTTCTGTCAGGCGCAGCAGCAATGCAGCTGAAGCTGCTTTAGAGTGGTGTAGGTTTATTTGCAGGATCCGCATCATTGATGGTTTCCTCCAACTGCATCTCCACCACTGTATTGTCGGCCTCTTCCTCCGTGCTGTCCAGGAGTTCATCTTCGTCTCTGTTATCAGAGCCGAACAGCCCACTGACATCTCCCAACAATTCGGTGTCCGAAGAGAGATACCCCCCCTCGTCCTCCGGAACTGTTGGTAGACAGGTCGCATGTGAGTTCTCCCGTGCCACCTCCTCCACCTCAGACACCTCCACTGCAGCCGATATTTCCGCTACAGTGGAACCTCCTGTTGTGTCGGAGTTAGCAGGGATGATCTCCTGATCCTTCTTGTAGACCTTCAGCAGTACCTTACCAAAGCCGTACCTGACCTTGCCTTGGGTCCTGGATAAGTGCGGAAGTGACTCGGCGTTAAGCAGTATAATTGCTTCCCGTCGAGCACCATCCAACTCACCCAATCTACCGATCTTCCAACTTGCAGTTGGGAGATCAGGATTGCAGGATCTCAGCATTTCGAGTACACCATCAGCGTCGACTGGGGATGCCGGAATCCAGGCATGAGCTCTAGGCCGGGACGGGATTTCGTGCTTAGACACTAAATCCAGTTTAGCCCCGGGGAAGATCTCCCCCACCCTGCTGATGGCTGCTTTATAAAGGGCTACTGACCGATTGTCTTCAAACGAGATCAGCTTAACACGACCCTGATACCATCCAGCGTCGTCACACAAAGGAGGCGAGCCTGGCATCTCCTCTAGGACCTGTTTGTAGACCTCCGCTAATTTAGCCTCGATCCACGCCCACTGGCCCCTCGGGATAGTGCCATCCTCGTCTCCCCTGTTTACGATAGCCATCACACACGGTTGCCTTTCACAACTTCGCTAAACGACCTAGACTCTGGGTTTGTCCCCGTCTTAGGTCGTTTAGATGATGGTTTCTCGTCTGGCGAGCGCTGCCTCTTTCCAGCCGGTTGAAGGCTCTGTTTTGAAGTGCCCTGACTTTCAGAGGCACGTTTGACAGCCTCGGCGTCAAGTTCATCTAGAACGCCTTTGGCCCAAGAGAGCGACGATTTCTGTTGATCAGAAAGCGTAGCAGGATCCTTATTGCCCAGTTTTCCCACAATTTTGGAACAGAGCCGCTTCTGGTTGTGTCTAACTTTAGACGGACGGACTTTTTTGCCTGGAACCGGGTTATCCAAGCTCTTATCGGCTATCCCCAACCTAGGTCTAGCGTCAGAATGTGCCGACTGGCCCACTCCCTTAGCGGATGTTTTGGGGTGGCCAGAAGCTTCTAGCTGCACTCCAGTTGATCTACCTGGGACGAGGTTACAAGTCGGCACATTTACCGTGCCTCCCCCGCCTAGACTACGACCTACTGTCGCAGTCGGCTTTTCAAGGCCCGACTCTTTGGTCGAAGCCTTCGGATACTGACTGGTAGAACTAGTTGGTCTAGTCAAACCAGCAGTGAATGTATTTTCTTCTCCATTATTATTTTTTTGTTTATTTTTATTTTTTTTGTTATTATTGTTATTGTTATCGTTATTGTTATTATTATTATTGTTTGAGTTCATTTTTGGTCCCACGAGTGTGGGGGAAGGAATGTCCACCGCGTCATACCCCCGATAACGCAGTAAGGGCGGCCTCTGCCTCTACCTACTTGCTGAGGTGCCCAGGTATCAGCAAGACTCCGTTAAAATACAATTGGTTACCCCTAACTGCAAACCAACCGATGAGCACGGGTCGTGTAACACTCCGGTTTAGGGGGAGTGACCTTTGGTCGCACACCTTTAAAGTCTCCTGCCACAAGACAAACCCTGGAGGCCAGAATTTGTCCTGCGACTGAAAACCACAGTGCACTTAAGCCCTCACATCGCGTCAAGATTGTTCAATTCCTAATATCTCAATGTTTCTTCAAACTTGAAGGATTGTACTATATCCTACCACAAATTCAAGCCCCTATGCGCAATAGCGTCAAAGAAAATATGTACCCAATATTATGAACGAAATATTTATATTTTTTAACTATGGGGACACCCTTTTTGGCCCCTAGATCATATTGGTCTAAATGGTAGATATGATCTTAAATCTACGTCTATTCTTTGTCGATACACATCTTACTCGGAAAATTTGGTTAAAAAGTGTAGCGAATACAACAAAAAATATAAATTTGACATATATCAACAATTTGTCGTCAAATGGTTAAACATCCTGACCACAGGTTGTCTAGAAATAGGTATTGCAAAATTAACACTCTTCAAAAAAGGGAGTATAGGGTTTGAAAGCACAATATTTCCAATATCAGAAAAAAACTTTTTCAGAAAAAAGCATCAAAGCAGGTTATTTTGCTATATTCGGGTAGAGATAACATCGCATATTTTTTTCACAAAATTTGTTATATTATCCAAAATTCTGTTTAATATCTTTTTAATAGGTTGTCTCAGAAATGAAATGAAATATTATTGCGGATTTCTGAATTTTAGAGAATTTAATGAAGTTATATCAAATTGTATCAAATTATATATAACTTGATCAATTTAGAAAGACCCATTTTCGGATCAAATTATATCAGATAAGACCCCATGGGATCACATGAGATAAAGCCCATGCCATGCATCAGCTGTCGTATTTCTTGATTATAATAAGGCATTTAATGCAATAAGTCATAAAGTTTTAATAAAAAAGTTATACGCATCATTCGGCTTTACATCGTCAGCGTGCAAGAGGGCATATTCTTTCTTATGTACCCGTAAACAATTTGTACAATGTGGCGCATTAATGTGAACTCACTTAATAAGACACAGGGGAATCCCACTGGGATCAATTTTGGGTCCGCTATTTTTTACTATGCATATGAGCGATTTTTCCACTGTTGTCGATTTAGTATAGCTCATATTTTTGCGGATGATGTGCCGGTTGTTGGTGTATCACATTCCAATGATATTCTGCGTTTTGCTGACAGAATGAACGAAGATCTTAATAGAATATCGAAATGGTCTGAAGCAAATTTTTTTAATTTAAGCCCATCAAAAACAAGGGTTATATTTTTTTATAAAATTACGTCCGGAATCACTTTGAGAATAAACGAAGAGCAAATATTAGAAGTGGACCATTGCAAAACTCTTGGTTTTCGAATAGATTGCAACATTACTTTTTCACAATAAGCCGAGTATCCATGGTTCTTAAAAGACTATATGTAATAAACAACAGATTACCATTAGGACACACCCTTATAATGCCTTTACTTCTATATGGGTTAGAAGTTTACAGTGGATCTTCCAGGGATAATCTGCATAAAATAAAACTATGTTCTCACAGGATGATACGATATATATATGGTATAGGATATCTAGATCGTAATCCCATAACCCCGTTCTTAATTAATTTTTTAGGTGTAGATTTTGATAACTTTATAAATCTACGAATACTGTTTCTGTTTTATAAAACATTTAAGTATGGTGCAAATTTCGCCAATTCAAGTAGGGTAAGGGGTTTGGTATTCCCTAAATTGTATAACTTGTTGATGCAAAGATCGTTTGTAGTGCGTATGGTTCGGTTATGGAACTCACAAACAGTTATTCCTTATGGTGAGAGACATTTTGCACATTCAGTAAATACATTTAAAGAAATAGTGGTAAAAAACCAATAGCATTAATTAACATTATTTCCGATCGTGTGTTGAACTGACAAAGCTGTCTTCCTATATATCCATTATACTATTTCTATTATTTGACTCCTTCGGTGTTCGTATCAATTTTTGAAACAATTTTTGAAACAATTTATCCAGATGACATTGTTATTAAATTGTAAGACTTTGTTGGTAGTGTTTGAAATGCTATGTATAAAGATTTAGTTTTTTATTAAAGGTATTAATAATAAAATTAGCCTAAGGATGTATTCATGTCATTGGTAATTACATATCTATCAATCATTAGGCCTTATTGGCTTCGAATTGATTAATGAAATAAATAAATAAAAATAAATATTAAAAAGTATTCGTATAAACTAAATA
Source organism: Delia radicum (assembly GCA_021234595.1). Taxonomy (NCBI): domain Eukaryota; kingdom Metazoa; phylum Arthropoda; class Insecta; order Diptera; family Anthomyiidae; genus Delia; species Delia radicum. The sequence continues at coordinate 156,937,654 of CM037855.1, forward strand.
TGAGATGTAAGTATATATCGTTACATATGTAATTGTATCAAGCTATATATGGCTATATATAATCCTTTTTCGTTGGAATGTAAAATTTTTTTTTTCACAATTTTTTATCCTTACTTATTTTTTACTGTATTTTCTATATTTTAGGCAACGAAACACTATGCTAAAAATATTTTTATAAGAGTATATTTTTATTACAACCCGATCAAAAAAAAAAAACATCTCAAAGTCAAAATCAGATCTCAATTGATATAAATCGATATTTATTCTTCTTCAAGTTGATCTCAAAATTGGGGTATTCAGTAAAATCCGATTAGATCCCTCAAATATATTACTGGATAAAGTTAAATCAATATTGATCTCAAAATTGGGGGATCCAAAATATCTAATTTACAATACTGATGTATCCCAAAATATTCCGTAGGATGAATTTAGATCTAAGTAATTTTCGGTGGATATAGTGAGATAATTTGAGATTAAATTGGATTTACGTATATCCCATGACACATATTATTTTTAATAAAAATATAAAGACAAATTAAAAAAAAATAATTTGGACATCTGCGCATATGTAATTAAATATGGTGTTATATATTGCAATATATAATTATGTCTTATACGCATGGAAAATATTAATGATGTTGGACCATATATAATTATAAGCTCAAGCTAAATTGTTAACCTTAATGTCATACACTCAAATAAAAAGTTAGTAAAGTCAGCACAAAATTTTGATAAGTCAGCAAAATTTTAGTCAGGAGGGTGCTTGCAAAAAAAATTCCTAATGTCAGCAAAATCTTTTGCTGAAAAGTCAGTGAGCTGATTTTAGTAACAAAATTAGTAGATTCAGCAAAAGTGTTGCTAACACTAAGTAGATTACAAATTAAAAAACCAATGCTAAAAATTAATAAAATTTTTGCTAATTATTAGTAGTAGCTGAAAATCATAAAACATTTTTTTGTGATTCTTTTTAAAACAATTTACAATACGTTACAAAATATAAAACTGTTTATACTCCCAAATTGACGATATGAATTAATGTAATATCTAAAAACAATAGAAATAATTATATATAACATAAACGAAATTATCTTTGAACTACTTACATCAATTATTGTCTAAATGATGCTATCTTTTAAAGGAACGCAAATGCCACAGAGAATTGTACAAACGAAACGAAAAAATAAAATATAATATAAACAACCCTTTTTGTTTGCAAAAATATGTTGTTTGCAATTTGACCACACAAGATTATTAATATATATAAACATTTAGTTTACAAATATACATTTAATCTTTATTAAATTTAAATATTTTATTTTGTCTTTTATTTAAGCAGGTGACGACGCAAAATTTAAGTTGTTTTTATCCACAATTTTGTTTTATGTATGAAAAACATGTACAAAAATCTTCCATGGTTGATTTTTTTATATTGTGTCTTACTAGAGTTGTACTTTTAGTATAATTTTATTCATCACTACTACAATCGTGACATGCCGTGACATCTAATTCATTCTCAGTATATCTTTCAGTCTGGTTGTCGTTCACACTATGTGCTAATCAACACAATTTTTTTTAGCAAAATAAATTAGTAAAATATTAGTAAAATATTAGTAAAACATTAGTTCAAAACAGCTAAGTGCTGAATATGTATAACCAACATTTTAGTTTAAAACATATTTTATCAAAAAATCTGCTGAAAAATAGTATACCTGATTTACAAGAAGTTTTACTAACTTTTCTACTAACTTATTTTTTTTGAGTGTATATAATTATAACTTGAATTGCATTATTTAATATGGCACCATATGTATTAGATTATCTTATATAAAACACACAAATATTTTTTATAAGAAGCATATATTATTATATCTTAATATATGATTACATATTGTGTTATAAATGAGAATATGTTATTATACATGATTATTTTTGATGAAAAATCATCTTCCTCTTGGTGGTGATTAAGGATGGCTTGAGCGTATGTTACACGCGATTGGCGGTCAGCAGCTAACAGCTGATGCACCGTCTAGACTTTGTACGGAAACATCTTCAAATCTAGTACCAAAATTCGCTGTAAAGACCGTCGACTGATACCCATTTGCGTGGCACGTCGTCTGGTCGATGTCGACGGCGCTTCCATGACATCCTCGGCTACAGCAGCAATATTCTCTGCAGAACGGCTACTCCGGGGTCTGCCACGCCTGGCAGCATCTCGTGTTGTGCCAGTCTCTTCGAGGCGAGCGGCTAAACGTCGCAGTGTTTCACCAGTAGGCGTTGGACGGCCAGGAAATCTGCGACGAAATTCACGTTGTGCCAAAGTCACCGACCGATTATTGGTCAAATAAATAGTCACCAATATTCCGCGTTCTGGAGCAGTGTAGCGTAACATTGTTTATTAACGTGTATTTCGCATGTGTTTACTACACAAATGTCAAAACAGAACTGACATTAGGGGCCAATCGCAAAATTTATAGCATTTTCTGATAGGAGGATTACTTTTGCGCCACCTTGTCTTATTTTATACATGTTTATATTTAACAATATATCGTTATATATGTTACCACATAAGAAATATATAAGAATATTTAATTTATTCAGTCTATGGAAATAAAAACTACTTGCAGACTATGATTAAATCAAACATTTAATGTTAATAAATATACTAAATATACTTTATATCTCAAATATAATACAGCTTCGTTACATAAAAACTATATTAAGAAACAGCTTAAATTTATCCTTGGACGTGGAATACTCTATATAAGATTTGCATTCACGATTCAGTTGCATACTGAAATTCATTTCATTTAAATTAAGCATACTTTAAAGAGCATATATAATATATAGATATCCATGACACCATATATAATCTAATATTATAATATATTTTAGGATAAAAAAACATAAGACCATATATACATTTTTTTACTCGGGCATCTATTGTTTTCAAATATTGTTGTGAAGAGTTAAGAGAGTTATTCATAGTTTCTGTTTTTTTGAGCTTTTCTTTTTCATTTTAATATTTTGTTGTTGGTGTTGTTGATGGTATTGTATTACCAATTGTTTGGGTCACAAGTGTAGTGTAGTAGTCATGTTTTAGTGTAATTAATAAATAAAATAAATGGCTTTTTACCCAGATAAATTGTGTGTCTATTTGTAGCCATGTGGTAGTATATCATAAACATAAACACACACACACACACATGCACGGAAATACAAACCCATACATTTATACAAAGTTTAGAACAACTGCAAGTAATAGTCACACAAACAAACAAACAAAATTGTATGTTGATTGTGAAACGTGTCTAAATGACGATTGAGGCAACAGTAAATTGCTTGATTGTGATTTAGTTTTTTTTTTCTATCTTCCCATAATAGTTGGTTTTCATGCATGTAAAAATATTATGGCAGCTGATGTGATTTTTTTGTTTATGAATATCGTTATCTTATATTCAAACGGAGCTATCTACATATGTATATACAAGTGTTTAATTTGATCAAATTAAATATATCTGCAAATGGAACTTCTACAATATTAATTAAAAAGCCTGCTACTGAATATTTCATGTATTTTTTTGTTAAAAATTCGTAATATTCGAGGCGTTACAGTAGACAGCTCCATACTCGTATATTTATTTGCAATTAATAAAAATGAGTAGATAGACCATTTAGATTTCTTTTTATTAATATTTGAAATTAATAATTTTTTACTGGTCTGGATTTTAATAAAGGTTTGTATGGTAATGAAGTAATGTGAACATAATTTTCGTAATGATATCATACAGATATGTACCATCCCAGTAAAAAAACGCTGCTTACATGCAAGCAGGTTTGTAAGGGTGGATGGACACAAATGGGTTAGACATAAATCCTAGCAAAACGAAGGCTATGTGCTTCGGTTTTGATTCCCGTGATTTAAGTGTATCATTGAGAGGTTGTTAGTATCAACTTTGTTTCGGAAATGAAGTGTTTGGGTGTTCTTGTAGATGATAAGTTACGTTTTTCGAAACACGTTGATTACGTGTGTGCTCGAGTGAATGCTACGTTGAGACGATTATGGTCTCTTGATCTTTGTTTGCCTCTACATGTAAGGAAACGTATAGCTAGTTCTCTTCTTATGCCCCAGTTAATTTATGCTTTGGAGGTATTTACGGGTACTAGCAGTAATATTCTTAGACGTCTTCATCTTACAGTTAACCGTATAGTGAGATATGTTTACAGATTGAGGATAAGAGAACATGTCTCTCCGTTTGTGTTGGATTTTCTTGGTTTTTCTTTGAGAATTTTATAAAAACTGAGAATCTTGTTATTGTTTTATAAGCTAATTAGAGCGATCTGTCCTGGTTACATTGTTGAAAACTTTAGATTTACAAGATCGAGTAGAAACCCTCAGATAGTTTTTCAACGTATAAACTCTTCTATTTTCGAGAGATCCTTTAATGTAAGGATAACTAGAGTCTGGAATTCATTACCCTAGATTTCTTAAAAGCTTTGTTGTTGCAAGTGCTACGTTTAAACGCAAACTAAGGCAGTTTTTTAATCACTCACTATAAGTTTGATAATTTGCGATCATTTTTTCATATTTTTTTTATATCCCTTACAAACCTGCTTACATATGCTATGATTTTTATATGGCGAATTCCCACTTGGAAGCATTATTTTTGGGCAAAATAAGCGCTGATTTTAGCGCTTAAAACAAGCTGTGATTTCATGGCTTTCAGTAAAATCATATTTCATGTCTACATTATTACGATTTAAAGTAATAACATGAATATATATACCACACATAATTTATATTACATAAAATTCTACAGACATTAATTTTTTGTTGCTAAAATTTTTGATATATAATATAATCATTTTATTTGTTTTACCGCTCCACGGTCTAGCTCTTCAGAAACAGTTAAATGACTAATTATTTTTTATTACATACTCGAAAACAGCAAACACAATCGGAAATCACTCGGAAAAATTGGTACAGATCGTTTATAATCCACGATATGAAACTTTCTGCATTACCACCTGCATCCTTATAAGGGTTTAGGGCAAGGTGCTTACAACCTGCATCCTTGGTAGGGAAAACAGTAAGCTCAAAATTTTTGTTTATGTATTTTTTTACGAAAATTATTCGTTTCTATTGCTGCTTCTCAGTATTATGTAATAGTAAGCACTGACATCAGCGCATTTGTTTTATCCTGCTTCTAAAAACACGAAAAAAATTTACTGTGATGTGTTATATGCGTAGAAGAGTATTCAAATTACTTGGGTTTGGTTTTGTTCGAGTAAACGAGTAAACGAGTAACTCGATTTTGAGGTTTACTCGATTAAGTGAGTAAAAATTTAAAATTACTCAAGTAACTCGAATAATTTCAATAGTTTTATTTAATTAATTTTTCCTTAAAAATTCAAAATAAAACACAAAATAAATACAAAATCGGGAGTTCCGAAATGGTGCGGAAATTAATTTTAAATTAAAAAAATATATTCTAAAACAATATAGAATTAAGTAGTTTTAAATTACTTTCTTTCGTTTTGATAAAGTTCGACTTTAAGAAGACATTAGAGATATAACTTTTAGAATTTTTTGCAAATATCAAAAATAATAAAGATCAATAATAGAATAATAGCAGAATAATTTATTTTAATAATAGAGGAATTGTGCAATGTTGTCAGAAATGAACTCGATGTTAAAAAGCACCCGGGTGTGATCTAATTTGCCCAAAAGTGATTAAAGACCTACCAATGATAGCAATAGTATAACTTACCTCCTTATTCAACGAAATGCTTCGGATTGGCTACTTTCCGAACTCTTGGAAAACTTCTTAAATTGTTATGATCCACAAACCTGGTAAAGACAAAACACTTGCTTCGTCCTATAGACCTATAATTCTTCTTCCGAGTCTATCTAAATTATTCGAAAAATTGGTCTTGGCAAAAATTATGCCTTACCTTACCGAAAACGATTTTATACCCACACATCAGTTTGGCTTTAGCAAAGAACATGGCACAATTGAACAGGTAAATCGCTTAACAGATCCGATAAGATCATTTGAAGATAGGAATTACTGTTCGGCTATCTTCTTAGACGTAGCCCAAGCGCTCGATAAAGTATGGCACGAGGGTCTGCTTTATAAATTATACAATTTGTTTCCACCAAATTGTCACAAGATTCTGGAATCATATCTTACCAACAGAAGTTTTCGGGTAAAGTACAAAAGTCATACCACTGATGATTTTAAAATCAAAGCAGGTGTTCCTCAGGGAAGTGTCCTAGGTCCTATATTGTATATAGTTTTTACATCTGATATACCAACGATTAACGATATGATACAGCCATTCTTAGCACTCACAAGAATCCTGGAATAGCATCAAAGTTGCTAAACGAACACTTACGCAATCTCGAGACATGGCTATCTAATTGGAGAATCAAAGTAAATGAACAAAAGTGCAAACATGTAACATTCTGTTTACGGCCCGAAACATGTCCCTCAGTATTTCTGAACAATGCCGTAATCCCACACACCAATGATGTAGTCTACCTTGGCATTCATTTCGATCGACGCCTTACATGGTGCAGACACATTGAAGCTAATAAAACTCAATAAAACTAAAACTTCTAGTCTGCATTGGCTTATGAACCAGCAATCGAAACTGACCCTCGAATACAAAGTTATGTTGTATAATACTATAATAAAGCCAATATAGACATATGGCGTCCAGCTTTGGGGTAAGGCATCTAAAACCAACATCGACTTTATACAGAGGTCTCAATCGAGGATATTGCGAATAAAAACAGGCGCTCCTTGGTATATAAGGAATGAAAATATACACGAAGATCTGAATATTTCTTTAGTGAAGGATGAAATCTTCCGCCTGCAAGCAAATTATAAGCTGAAATCGGAACATCACCCAAACCCATTTGCAAGAAATCTGATGAGCACTGCAAGCATAACACGTCTTCCACGAAACGATCTGCCAACAATACTGTAACACCCCGCTGTCTATTGGGAGTACTGTTTTCTAACTACATCTTAATTGTTGAAATAATAATTTTTCTTTTCTTTTAATATATAGTTTTTAAGATTTGTATACTTATTGTTAGGCTCAACACTGAGCAGATCCAATAAATAAAGAAGCATTTAAAAAAAAAAAATAATAAGAGGAATAATATAGATGAAAAATATAGAGAAAAAATCATATAAATTACTTTAACTTTTAATTTATTTGATCAAGTTTAATATAGATAGATTAGAACTGAAGAAAAGAGTCAACGGCCCGATTCAAGCTGTAACACCAAAAAATTATAATAAGTTATGTACAATTCGAATCTTTCAAAAAATTTAACACAATCTAATGGTTTTGCGATTGTTGCGATTTTTATTTTTGTTGAATATTTAGATACTTAAACATTTCGCTTAATTTATGGAAATCAGACCTTTTGGTCTTAAATTTTTTTATATTTTTGAGCATATATTTGAGTATAATAATGTCTGTAATTGTTCAAGGATATTTTGAAAATATCTTTAGAAACTGCTAAAAATATGATATTTTAGGCACCAAGACCAAGGTGCAGAACGTCTTTTCTCCAAAATTACCAAAAACAAATATTTTTTATCAATACAGTATTGCCTATATTGTGGTGGCACGTAAAACATTGATGGCCCAACTACACACAAATTAACACGGTAACTGACACATTGCGCTATATTTTATACTACGTTCATATTGTACCCCGAAATACGTTTTCGATTTAAAATAAAATTTTTTTTAAAAAATACGAAACAATTTAAGTTTTTTTTAATGAAATATGAACTGAAATATAACATATATTGATTTACTCGATTAACGCGATTAATCGAAAAAATTGTTCGAGTTATTCGTTACTCGAAATTGGCCATTTTAATTTAATTGAACAGTTGTTTGATTAAAATTTATCGATTAATCGAATCACGGTTAACGATTGAATATCTTAGTGTGTAATCGACCAAAATTTTTCGAGTTATTCATTACTCCAAATTGGCAATTTTAATTTACGCGAACAGTTGTTTAATTAAAATTCATCGATGAATCGAGTAACGGTTAACCGATTGATAGTGTGTAGTAAATATGCAACTGCAAAACGTTTTTACACCGTAAGTAAAATTTTCATTTTTGAAATGACACACCAAAACCCTAATGCACTTAAACTAAATTTTTAGTCGTAGAACCAAGTGGTATACTCCGTTTTAATAGGTTAGGTCAAAATAAAGGGATATTTGAAATTAAAGTATGCATTGAACAAGCAATTTTTTGAGTGTATTTTAAGTAAAATACATCGACATCTCTTTTAAAATTACTTTATTCAGTTCTTATGTGGAAACACAAAGCTAACGATGGCCGTCCATTTTGAGACGATGTTTTCGAATGAAATTTGAAAAATTTTACACTGAACGAACAGATGTCAGTATAAGTCAAAAGTTATTAACCTGACGTTTCGTATTGTATATTAACGAATGGAATTCTCTTAAAAATGGACGGCCACCATTGTTAAACTTAAGTTTAGATAAAGAAAACGTAAATAAAGTCATTTCAAAACTGATTTTAATGTCTTTTACTTAAAATACACTCAAAAAATCGCTTCAGTGAATGCAAATTTAAGATTGAAATATCTATTTATTTTGACCTACCCTATTTTTTTTTTATTATTTTTATTAGTTAATAATCATATAATTACAGATTCTAAACTATTTCCCTAACCGAGCACTAGCTACTATGGCTTTCGGCGCGTTTGTAGCGAAAACAGACCTGTGGTTCTGGTGGGAATCGAACCCACGACCACCGCACTGATAAGCTAGCACTCTTTTTTTTTTTTTTTTTTTTTTTATAATTTAACCAATACTCAGGGGATGCCCCCTACTCATGCAGTGCATTGTATTGATCAGGAAAATAAGGTATGGGAAGGAGGAAAGAGGGAAGTAGTGTTTGTGGATATTTGATTTAAATTTTTCTAAATTGTAAGTAACAGGGAAGACTTCTGCGGGAAGTTTGTTCCACATACGAATCGTTCGACTAAAAAAACGAATTTTCTCTGTAATGCGTTGTGCGAAACACAGGACAATCAGCTACAAACGGATGTGCTCTACTAGATAAGCGAGTATTACGAATAAAAACTCGGGCTCGTGGAATAAGTTCACTTATCTCAGATGAGCATCTCCCATGGTAATATCGATAGAAAAGTGTCACACAACCCACATTCCGACGATGCTCCAATGAATCAATAGAGTTGGATACACTACTGTCATTGATAAGCTTTACCGCCCTCCCCTGAACACGGTCCCGAAGCTTCAGAATAGACAGTGGAGCCCCTGCCCATATATGAGAGTTGTATTCCATTTTTGGCCGGATATAGCTGGTATAAATAGTAAGGAGATCGGATGGAGTGAAGTAAGTCTTGCACCGTTTTAGAAAACCGAGACACTTGAATGCCTCTTTCGACACTTGAAATACGTGCTTATTCCACGGACATCACACTGTATTCTCATGCCCAGAACATCAAGAGTATCCGATTCCTCAATACCTATACCATCCATAGTTACAGATGACAATGTCAATTCCACAGCCCGTCTGTGGGTTAACATACAACATTGGGTCTTGCGTGCATTAAAATCGACCTTATTCGTGCGACCCCACTCGGAGATTGTAGAAAGGTCCAAAGAGCTTGGCCTGTGATCGAATGAAAATGAATGACAAATGTTGCTGTCATCTGCAAAAGAGTAGATAGGGTTGATGGTCTGACCAAGAAGGTCATTAATAAAAATAAGAAAAAGGGTAGGAGAAAGAACAGAACCTTGCGGTACCCCTGAATTTAGCTGAAACTCGTTGATGAGACCCCATCTAAAACAACACGTATAGTGCGGTCTCTGAGAAAACTCGTTATAAATCGAGAGAAGACATTACCGACACCAAAAGCAACTAGCTTAGTCACGAGTGCCCCGTGCCACACACGAACATAAGCAGTATTTTGTCTAATACCCATCAACGTTAAGTATTGAAAGCAAATCTAAACTATACAGATTAACGTTTCAAAAAATTTAACGGGTAATATTTATAATATTAGTCGTATAATTGAAAGTATGTTAGTAAAACTTTTTAGTTAAATAGCTCACAGAAGTTACGCTGGAGGTGAAAATGCATAAATGTTAAGTTCAACGAACATAAAAAAAGTTATGTTTAAGTTTTCGCCTACAAAATATTTTGCTGTACTTTGAGTTTTTTTCCGAGTTAACGGATATAGATAAGTCGAAAGTACATCTATTGCTGTATGTCGCTCAATCTAATTTTGCAAAACAAAAAAAAAAAAAACAGTTTTAGAATGATCTTTTAAATTTGAAATTAATGCCATTATACATTAGAGTACCCATAAATGCAAAGTTGTTTTTTTTTCTCGCTCCCCGCGCATTTTATGATAGATGGGGTGTCAAAAATAAGATCTGCGAAAAAACTTTTTTTCTACAGCGAAAACAGGCCATGAGATTTTGAATTTTGACCTCAAAAATGGACTAAAAATGGTTAATATCTTTGTTGCTCTAGAGCTTTTTTAATAATCGGGTTTTGTTAAAAAAGTGTTATTAGTGTTATTATGGAAAATAAAAGAAGAATTATTTTTCTCATACATACTTTTTACCTACATATGAAAAATCGTGATGTTTTTCGCGGTCAAAATCAATATTTTGGAACTTTTTTTTTTAACCGCCCTTATAATTAATTTTCGTTAGAAGATATTTTTGTTTGCTATACATCAGCTAATAGAGTAATTACTGAAGCTTTAGAAAAAGTTTGGTTTTTTTTTAAATATATCGTCTATTCCATGACAAAATGACAAAAACCATACTATGGATAAAAAAAATCTACTTTTCTATTTCCATTCTGTAGAATGCTATACAGACATTTATAGCCTCAGTTTCTGAAAATTCTAAAAAGTCTCAATTATATTTCCATTTTATTTTAGATGAATATCGTCCGTTTTTTGAGAAATAGCCAAAGATCTAACCGAGGACTTTTTAAATTCTATGTTTATCACATATATACTCAAAATGGAGACATTTAAAGATTTCTATATTTGGTTCCCCGAAATTGCAAACTAAAAGGGGTTTGAAAAATAAAAAAACATAGGTAAATGTGTGTAAATACCGCGAGGCATAAACATTTTGTATTACAATAAACGGATTTTTTGCAATTTTATTTTTAAAATGCAAAATCGTTATTTTTCTCAATCTACATACCTTAAGTTATTTAGAAACCAAAATCAACATAGTTAACATAGAGCTGTCAATTTTAATAACTTAAATTTTTAAACTTTCATAACTTGTTTTAATCGGTATTACTTTAAGAACATATGTAGGTAAAAAGTATGTATAAGAAAAATAATTTCTGTTTCATTTTGGATATAAGACTAATAACATTTTTTAACAAAACCCGATTATTTAAAAACTATATAACAACAAAGATATCAACCATCAACCCAACCTATCATAAAATGCGCGGGGAGCGAATAAAAAATCAACTTTGCAATTTTCATATATTTCATGGGTACTCTAAAATACATGACAGCTTCGTCTGTGATTTTTTTTTGACATCAAATCCCCATTTTCTAAACAAATTTAGATAGCTCCGTTTGAATATAAGACAAACAATATATGTTTTTGGTGTTCAGTTTAGTTTTCTTTCATTTATTTATTCAATTTGCATACCATTTCCCTTGCTGGTGGTTATTAATATTTTTTTTTTTTGTTCCTGTTGCTGCTCAATTTTCTATATTTTTTCAAGTTTTTATGAATTTCTAATTTAATATGTTTTTTTTTTTCTATAAATAAATGGAATTTTTAATAGACCAAGTCAGTTTTAATAAATTACAAAAAATAACTTACAATAAAAAATTAAATTAAATAAAACCAACCAACCGATTTCCATCACGCCTTCCAAAGTCGTTTAAATTTGGGTCACATATAACTTAGGTTGACACCAATTTTCAGTAGATCTCTTGGTTCGCGAAATATAGCGACTTAAAAACTGAATAAATCATAAAAAGGTACTAAAATAACTTTACAAAATTAAGCATATACCCAGCAAAAAATAACCTTGATTTGGTAAGCAGAACTACATTTGTATGCTTCCAAAATAGCGCTTCACCACCTTGCATATAATAAAGCAATTACACTCATAATAATCTATAGGTAAAATACACGAAAACCGTTGTTCATTTTACGAAAGTTTTGGTTGTTTTGACATTACGAAAAAATTTGTAGAATATACAAATCACATTTCGTAAAGTTTTGTAAAAATTTTTTTTAAATAAAAATGTGTTGCATATCTTACGGGTTTATTTTAAAATTAAAAAAAAAAATGTAATGGTGCCACAACAGAATCGAACTCTCGATTTCAGTGACGTCCTGCTGTGTTGAAGTAGACCCCTCTACCATTTGCACCAAAGTAGCTGATGCAAATACAACAAACTAAAAAGGAACTTAAGTCGAAAATATTATGAAAACTAGAAAATATGCTACAAATATTTAATAATAAAGGTAAAATGGCAATTAAATATTTTTATTATATTTATTGAACTAAACAAATAATATAATTTTTTTATAAATATGTCAAATAATATATTAAAAAACAAAATAATAAAATAATAATAATAAAAAACTTAAATAACAATATCAAACTAATTGCATTTTATATTAAATATTTTATCTTTTTAAATATTTGTTTTATCGAATTTCATACTAAACCCGGCAAATAAAGTGGAAGTAGTGTTTTCCTCTTTAACTTGTTTTACGATCCTCTTATTAATAAAATACAAAATATCCATTTATATCAAAACACAAAAATAGTAATAATGAAATAAAAAAATAAAACATAGAAATTTAAAAAACATTAATAAACAAAAAAAAAAAAAAAAATATAAAAACTAAAAAAAAAAAAAAAAAAAAAAAAAAAAAAAAAAAATTGTCCTGGCCAGGAGTTGAACTGACAACCTTCTGATTGCAAATCCGACCTCTAACCAACATCCATATGTAATATTTGTAACATTACAAATTTTTGTACAATGTACTAAAAAATATTACGAAATCATGTTTGTATTTTTTACGAAATTTGTAAATTTATATAATTTGTTTTATACAATAGTTTCGTAATATAAACAAAATGTTTGTACATTCTACGAAAAAAAATTTACGAAAAATATATTTGTATTTTTAAGCATGGATTATTATGAGTGTAGGGAAGGCATTCTGTTGGGCTTTTCAAAATACCTTCTTTGAAGAAGTGAATAATGAAAAAGTGAATAATGCAGTGAAGAATGCATACCATTCATGGCAACATACAAAATAAAGCGCTTTTTATTGCCGACGAATGCATGAATTTATTGCTTTATTGAAAGAAGCGCTTTTCAGCTGCTTAAAAGAGACATAGCAAGTGGGACATAGCGAACAAAATCATGACTTCTGATTCGTTTTGGAAGCGCTCGGTAATTAATAATGCCTTCCGGAAAGTGTTTCTGGGAAAGCACTATTTTTGGCTGGGTAATGAAGAGTGTTGACGCTACGTAAATCACTGAGCTCTCAAATTAAAGATGATAAAATTACCTTTAAAATGCTATTTCACATGATTAAATTTTTCAAAAGCTAAATTATTCGTGACATATAATTCGAATATTAAAAAAATAAAGTATTTTAAAGAATTCCAAAAAAAAAAATGAATGTTAATGATGAAATCTATCTCAGTAATGGGCGTAAGTGTTATGTTGGAGAACACGGTTTCTGATTTATTTAGAAAAATGTTACACCAAGTACAACAAAAATCAATTTTAATGTTTAATGTACACTGTGTGACTTAAGAAATAAACTTAAAGTAGACGAATCATTGATCCTATAAAATTCGGGCATCTAATTTTA
>CM037855.1:156951687-157026680 GCA_021234595.1 Delia radicum
AATCAAAAAAAAAAACACTATATGACGTGATTAGTTTTTGTATACATATGTTTGGTATGTACATATAATTTCAATATTGTTTAGAATAATTTTCAAAATTTTGTTTTTAAATTAACCAACCATACACACTTCTGCACTCACTGTATTTATTACACGCTACTACACAAACCATATGTTTTTTTTCTTCTGACCGATCATCATCTTCTATATAGACGTCATAAAATACAGTTTGAAAATTAAAATTTATTTCTACGGAATATCTTTAAATCGTTTGATATAAATTTTATTTCAAGACATCATATTTAAAATACAATTTTCAAATTTTTAATTACTTTTTTTGTTGTTGATTTCATAATTAAATTATTATTTTTTTTATTTCATTCTTAATGTTTTTTTTTGTTTTTTGTTGTTTGTAGAACATTAAATAAACTGATATTACAAAGGAAAGAAAACTATATTTCTTTTATTTTCAAAATGATTGAAGAAAATTTATTTTTAAACTCATCATCAAGTTTTTTTTTTTTTTTATTTTTATTATTTATTTCAGCTCTTTTAGTTTTCACATGGCGCACTCACTCACGTCGTTAAATCTTTTTTTAACATTTCGTAGTTCGTAGTTTTCGTTTTTGTTATTCACCGTTGCCGCCGCTTTTTTTTGGAATTATAAAAATTTTCCGTTTTGCACCGTTTGCCAGAGTGTAAGCTACTAAAAGTTTGTTAAAATTTTCTTATTGACCAGACCAAAAAGATAAAAAATTTTCTCAAAACGAACATTTTTAAAAATCTTTGATCATAAACACATTTTGCTCGGCTGACGTTGCTTTTGTGACGTAAATTTTTTTCGGACGATTATCTCAAAGTTTTTGTTTGCGAGGTTGGAGTATACATATTTGAAATGTTTATCGTTAATTTAGTTTGGAAATTTCATTACGTTTTCAATTATTCTTTTAACGGGAAATGAGATTAGACACTTGTTGAATTTATAACGCAACACTGTTTGTATTTTACACTTAAAACTCGATTAAAATTTGTCGATTTTAAATAAAAAAAAATATTTTTATTTTGAAATTACATTCAAAAAAGTTTGACGGTAAAATCTACTGAAAATTACAGTTAGTTAATTAAACAACTGTGAACTGAGTTAAAAAGGCGCTAAAGGTAATTACTAGGGCAAGTATTAATTAATAATCATTTTATTTATTTATTTATTTATTTAAGTCTACGGAATAAATCCTTACAGACTATTAACATAATAATTACAAAATTAGAAATTAATATAAGTACAATATATTTTTTTTTTTTTTCAAATAGAAGAATTTAAAAACAAAATGATGTTGCGTTTAATAATATTAACATTTGAAGAAAAATCTAACAAATTATAAAGATTATTAAAATCATTACACATTCTTATAAACGGATCAACATACATTTGACGATAGAATGGAGGTTTAACGAGGTTAGTCTGGTTGTACAAGGTGGCGCAAAAATAACCTTCCGAAGTTTTTTGGCTGTAATTTAAAAAAAAAATGAAAAACTTTGATTCTTCTTGTGGATTATTTTTATTTGGTATTTTAATTTTTTTTACATCAAGTCGAGAATATGATGTCATGTAAATGGCCGCCGCCACAGTTGATTGTCATTTGAACCCTTTTTATGGCATTTTCCATCACTTTGGCCAAAACTTCCGGCGATAGGTCCTCACATTCTTGACGGATATTGTCTTTAACAGCTGCAAGAGTCTGAGGCTTGTTGACATAAACCCGAGACTTTAAAAAGCCCCACAAAAAGAAGTCTGGAGCGGTCAAATCAGGCGATCTTGCTGGCCAGTGCAAATCACCAAAACGGGAGATTAGGCGGCCGGGAAATGCATCCTTCAGCATATCGGTTGTGGCACGTGCAGTGTGTGCCGTTGCGCCCGTCCTGTTGGAATCACATGTTTTCGAATCCCAATTCATCAATTTGCGGCAAAAAGAACTCGTTGATCATTGCTCTGTAGTCGTCTGGTCGATGTCGACGGCGCTTCCATGACATCCTCGGCTACAGCAGCAATATTCTCTGCAGAACGGCTACTCCGGGGTCTGCCACGCCTGGCAGCATCCCGTGTTGTGCCAGTCTCTTCGAGGCGAGCGGCTAAACGTCGCAGTGTTTCACCAGTAGGCGTTGGACGGCCAGGAAATCTGCGACGAAATTCACGTTGTGCCAAAGTTACCGACCGATTATTGGTCAAATAAATAGTCACCAATATTCCACGTTCTGGAGCAGTGTAGCGTAACATTGTTTATTAACGTGTATTTCGCATGTGTTTACTACACAAATGTCAAAACAGAACTGACATTAGGGGCCAATCGCAAAATTTATAGCATTTTCTGATAGGAGGATTACTTTTGCGCCACCTTGTATATGAAGGTAGATTATTAATGGTATTAGGTTAGGTGCTTCGTAAGCAGAACAGCAAAAATTGTTTTTGCACTGATTCAATTTTTCCAATTTGAACAATGGATAATGGATCCCAAATCACAGATCCATATTCCAAAATTGGTCTCACGAGCGATGTATATAATTGTTTTGTTACATTGGAATCTGTAAATTCCTTAGCACATCGTTTTATAAAAGCCAATTTTGGGTCTAAGAGAATACCCAAATCTAGAATATTATCTACTAATTCCGACTGAAAACCACCCAAAGAGTAAAGGCCAAAAGATTCTGTCCTTCTAGAGAAGCGCATATGTTTACATTTTTTCAAATTTAGTTCCATAAAATTAGAGCAGCACCATTCGTAAAAACTATTTAAATCCTGCTGTAGATAAATCTGATCGGAATTTTTATTAAAGCCACGAAAAATTTTAACGTCATGAGAGGTGGTGCAAGGATAGTCAGAAATGTTTGTAATAATAACAACTTGGAGGTTCTTCACGACAGTTATCCCACACATGCTCAGGTAAATTGTAACACAGGAACACTTATTGATTTTTTTATGGTGTCAAATGCTGATTTAGTTACTTGAAAGGGACAGGTTTAAGTCCCAGCCTTGAACTCAGGACATGCTATGATTTATATGTCATATAGACTCCCAACTACCGAACAAAACAATCAATTTAAGTACAGGGATTACAAAAGTTTAGACGTTGAAGGTTGCTTGAATTATCTACAATCTATCGACTATTCAATATTTTACGAAATTTCAGACTCTGACACATTAGCTGAATAAATAAGTTCAATAATTTTTTAATCTTTTGATGCTTATGTGCCAGAAAGAGTTTTTATAAATAAAAATAATAATAATTGGTTTAACAATGAGGAACAAAGAAGAGATTTTGCGTATCGAGCGTATCAGGAAAATCGATGTGATCGAAATAGGGCTACATACTGTTTTTACAGGAATCAACTAAAGTCGATTATAAGGAAGCACAGATCTAGGCCAGCGGTTAGAATGTTTGATAATTGTTCACAATCTCAGATGTGGGCAAAATTACGAAATTCTGGTGTAACTAGCAATATTTCCCAGTCTTATGACATCGATGTACCACCATTCGTAAAAACTATTTAAATCCTGCTGTAGATAAATCTGATCGGAATTTTTATTAAAGCCACGAAAAATGTTAACGTTTGAAAACTTTATTACCGATGGTAAATCGTTAATAAAAAGAGAAAATAAAATTGGTCCAAGGTGGCTACCTTGAGGAACCCCAGATGTTACAATAATATTTTTTGATGTTGTGTTATTAAAATTAACATTCTGATTTCTGTCCTTTAAGTATGACTTTATCCAGCTTAAACAATTTCCAGCGAAACCCATCATATCTAGTTTTTTGAGTAAAGATTATGGTTAACTTTATCAAAAGCTTTACTGAAATCAGTGTAAATGACATCAGTGTTTTCGCCTTTAAGGAAACCACGATTTACCAAAGTTGTTAATTGTAATAGATTAGTTGTTGTAGAGCACCCCTTACTAAAACCATGCTGAAGAGGAGATATTATAGAGGAAATTTGATGACACAGAGAATCAGTTAAACATTTTTCGAATAGCTTTGGAATCGCGCTGAGTTTTGCTATTCCTCTATAATTGTTGGTTTAAAACTGAAATCTAATATAAATGTCTACCAAATGACAACCAGATGCTATGTGCAGGGTTACAAATGTTTTTTTTATTTTTTTTTTATTTTATTAATTAATAATCATATAATTACAAATTATTATTATTATTATATTATGGCCTACGGCGCGTTGTAGCGAAAACAGACCAGTGCCTCTGGTGGCAATCGAACCCACGATCCCCCGCACTGATAAGCCAGCACGCTACCAACTAGCCTACCGGGGCGTAAGAGCATTATCAATGTTTTTCCATTTACTTTTTGAAAAAAATAAATAAAGCCTACAAAATATTGAGTTTTGTAGTTTTAAAAAACCCATTTTTTGCCATATTCGGGATGTTAAAACATAGCGAATTAACTAATTTTTATTCACAAAACTTGTTTTGTCTTCTAAAAGTCCTGACTGGTGCCTTTAAAATTCAGGTTTAACCATTTCAAAACCCCTTTCGGAAAAATCGTTCGCTGAAATTTAATGGTTTGGTATTTATCATGGTAATTTGGTATTTATGGTTTTTATGATAATAGCGAAATACCAATGAATTTCAGTGTATGATTTCCACAAAAAGCAAAAAATGTATTAGAAAGGTAAAACTGAATTAAAAGCAACAGATCAAACTTTCAGAATACATAAATATAGTTTTTTGAATAAATCTTAATTCGCGATGATATAACGTCCCGAATATAGCGAAAAACAGGATTTATGGAAATATGCCATATGAATGTGCATGTATAGCAAAATATGCAAAAATATGCAACAACAAATCGATGCCATTTTGTTGCAAATTCTTTGATTCGAAAAACTATTTGACTAAAAACATGCATTTTCATGAAATTCCTTATCCTAGTAATTACCGTTAAAATAACTAAAAAACTGTTGAAAACAACTAACAAATGCAGTAAAAATTAATAAAAATGTCGTAAAAATAACTGACAATTTTTTACTACAAAAATTTTTAAACAACTGTTTTTAACCGTAATTGTTTGGTATTTTAAAAATTAATTTTAATAAAAATTTTTTTTTAGATAACTTAAAATATCGAGTTCCAATGAACTCAATAAAAATATATATTACATTAATGTATTATTTACATATGCATATTTACATAATTACATAATTATATTTATCATTACTTCCTAAAAGGTAGATCAAGTACGTGAAATCTTTTGAGTCTATATATTTCTTCACTGCCATCTAATAAATTGATAGCGAAAACGTTTAAGTGATTACTTAGTCTATTCAGATATCGTTCGCTGATCTTATTGATTTCGTCTTTAACCGTTGAAATTCCGAGATCATTATGTATATTAGAGTTTTTTATAAACCATGGTGCATTAGATAATAATCGTAATGTTTTCGATTAATATCTTTGAATAATTGCAATATCCGGGTTGCTGGTAGTTCCCCATAGCTGTAAACCATAAGTCCAAACTGGTTTGAGGATTGTAAAAAATAACTTTGCTTCCTAAGCTTAGTTCCGATTTTGGTCCTAACAGCCAAAACATCCTTTTTGTTTTAATTTTCAAATGTTCATTCTTCATATCGATATGTTTTCTCCATGTGAGCCTTCTGTCTAAGTATAACCCCAAATATTTTACATTATTACTTGTAGGGATAGATTTTCCATTCAAAGTTAACCCTGGAAAATCACCATGCCTAAATGTAAACGTTACGTGAACAGATTTTTCCGTGTTTACTTTAATGTTCCATTTTTGTAACCAATCTTGTATGTAATTTAATTCATTTTGCACCATTCCAGATGCCAAACGTCGCTCCAGTTAATACATTTTTATGCCTTGACAATTAAAATTTCTAAATATTAATTGCGAACTTACAGGTGATCTAGAATTAGGTATTGACAAAAAAAAAATTACTCCACAATAAGTGAGCATAACCCAGCAAAAACATGGTAATGACAGGTCATTACCATATTGATTATCAAATAAGTTATTAACTCTTGCGTTACTTTGAAATAGGAAATAATGACTTTCTGACAATGGGTTAAATAAGTACTTATATGTAATTACAAAAGAATTACTTACTTGTAATTGGTATAAGTTACGATATCAAATTTTTTTTATTATAATGTTATATTTGTTAATTTGTTTTGAAAATGTTTTAATTAAATTTTACCATATTTCAAGATCCTAGCTTAAGCGGATAAAGAAGGGACAGATTTACATACTTTAACCCCTATTTTTACCACAATCATTCATTCGTTTTACCATTTTTGCACCGTAAAAATTTCCAAAAATACGCTTTATAGAGATGTCTACTCGTGTTAAGTACTCACATACCGAATTTCCAAAAATCTGCTCAACACAGCATATACCAGTTCTTGAAGAGATAAAACATCAATTGGGAGGTTTAAAACAACGTATATTGTCTGAAATCGTTCTGACGCACCCACAGACCGAAAATCAAAAAACTATATTAATCAAGTTCTGTGACGTATGAATACGTCAAAGTTAATACTTTCAAGTCATCAGAGAGCTTCAGAAAGTTTTGTTAAGACCATGGATGGTAAGCGATTCGATGTGGGTATTGGTAAGGGTTTTCGTTTATTTCGGTAACGGTATTTTAGGGGTAACTATATTTCAGTTATTTCGGTAACGGTTTGTTAGCGTTAACAGTATTTTAATTATTTCGGTAACGTTATTTTAGGGATAACGGTTTTACAGTTATTTCGGTAACGACATTTTAAGGGTAACGTTATTTAAGTAATTTAGGTAATGTTAATGTACATCGATATTTTTAGCCCCATTATGGCCGAATTTTAATGACTGGCTGGCTTATGATCATCATGATATATCGGTAACGATAGTTTACGAATAACGGTATTTCAATTATTTCGGTAACGGTATTTAAGGCATAACGATAGTCAGTTGAAAAGCTTTTAAATCGATAACGGTATTTTAGCGGTAATAAGATATCAACATTATTAGAGGATTTCGAAAACATTTTGATGATGTATTAAAATTGAAAAATGGAGGTGTTGTTTAATTTTTAATTAAAATCGCATGGAAAAAATATTAAAAAAAATTACATAAAAATCTTATTATCTCGAGGCAAGAGGATGAATTTTATGATTTTTTAATGCAGAACGATTAAATTTTTTAATCTTTTTACATTTGACGAAATTTATGACCAAAGTTGCAGTAACAAATTTATAATTAATAAAAAATAGTGTTTTTGGAGGTTTTTTAAAAACGGTTTAGCTCGCGGGATGTTATCGCTAGAGCCGTAAAATTTTAGGAATCATCATAAAAAATGTTAATTCTTATTTTGAGTCACTCTACAATACATAAATCCGGCTAATAATTTATTTGTAAACAACAAGATACAGAAAAAAAAATAAGTTTACTACTTCACCCCTATTATCACACTATCCCAAACTCCCCTATAATTTTTGAAACTCTTACCGCTCAGGCTATAATTTTTTTAAATACCCAAAGTAAAAAGTATGCCAATATTTATTCCGTTTTTACTCAAAACACAAATAATGGTAGTGAAATACTACTACACTAAAAATTCACTCAGAATATTTTTACAGTAACTACATGTAGGTCATTCGGGTGAAAACTTGGCAAAGAAATGCTAGTTTTTATAAATGTATTTGAACAATTATGCTTCTTAAAAAAATTTTAAATTTGTATTTAAATGTTATGGGCTCTTTTGCATAATAAAAGCAAATTGATTTTTTAAATTCCAAATTTATCAGAAACGTCACATTTTTCCATTTTTTATGTTTTTTGAAGTTTAAGCACTTTTTTCAAAATTGGTTGATTTTTTCAAGTTTTGGTAGTTTTTTTAAAATATTAACGATTTTTTCAATTTTGACAATTTTTTCCAATTCAACCTGTTTTTCTCAACCGATTTTTTTTTGACAGATTTTAATAAATTAAAAAAAAAATGTTCCTATTTTTAGCGATTTGTTTTTAAAATTTATTTATTTTTAAATTGTGATATTTTGAAGTTTTGAGAGTTTTTTAAAATTTTGACGATTTTTTTTACAATTTTGGTGAGTTTATAAAATTTTTTAATTTTAGTGATTTTTACAATTTTAGCGGTTTTATAAAATTATCTACTAAAAATTTGTTTGAAATTAAAAACAATAATCAAAACAATGTTTAATAGATACGATTAAAACCTTAATTGAAAATAAAATCATTTAAATAGTTACAAATTATTTTAATTGATACTACAATTTGCTTAAGTAGACTGAAATTAATTAAACTTTTAATTGAATCAACAAATATTTTAATTGATTCTAAAGTATTTTAAAATTTCGAGGTCCGATCTTTCAGATTTTCAAGAATTACATGCAATCAATGAAAGAAAATAAAAAATAAAGAAATACATTTTGATATTTTCTCATGAACATAACAATCAAAAATATAAAAGATTGCCCTTTTTAATATTTCTAAATAATTTTTGAAAAAAGTCCCATCAAAAAAAGTAAAAAATTAGTTTTTTTAAATAATTATAACAATCTTTAAAAAAAAATTATTCACAATTGTAGTCAAGATGTTTAATAATTTTAAGGTTTTAAAATCACCTAATTATCAATGAAAATGAAAATTATTCAAGTTCGAGGACATACTCTAGAATTCTTTGTTAGGATAGTGTCCTAACAAATAATCTATAGAGTTTTTGTTTTCAAATTTATTTATTGACCACTTTCAGGAATGTGTTGATTAGGGTGGCGCGATTAGTATGGAAGGAAAAAAATCTTAATGGGCGCTTCGCGTTTCTGATTCTTGGGATTGTACTGAGCAAAAAAGTCCACTAGACCATACGTCTACGGTGAAAATCGAGCTTCCAGATTTTTACTTTACGGCAAAAAAGCCCTATTTTGAAATTAAAAATTAACCCCTTAAATCCCACCCACAAATATGATTGATGCATTAATCTGCTAGAGAATCTTCCAAAGAAGAGATTGATACCATAATCTTGGATAAGCTCCTCCTACTTCCTGAGATATGTCCATCCCACACATTGTTACTTCACAAAATACGGCAAAAAAGCCCTATTTTGAAATTAAAAATTAACCCATTAAACCCCACCCACAAATATGATTAATGCATTAATCTGATAGAGAATCTTTCAAAGAAGAGATTGATACCATAATCTTGGATAAGCTCCTCCTACTTCCTGAGATATGTCCATCCCACACATTGTTACGTTCACAAAATACGGCTAAAAAGTCAAAATCTGGAAGCTCGATTTTCACCGTAGACGTATGGTTTAGTGGACTTTTTTGCTCAGTACATTCCCAAGAATCAGAAAAGCGAAGCGCCCATTAAGATATTCAAATCGCCCCACCCTAGTGTTGATAGATCTATTTCGGGAACTTTCTAGGTCCCCATCATCAGAACACGTTTTGAAAGAAGTGACAATCCCATGCAAACATCAAACATTCACTACTTATCCCACTAAATTAGAACTAATATATGAGTTCGAAGTTAAAGATTATCACCATTGATCAAAAATAAATTGAAAACTTGTTCGTTATGTGCAAACTCTACCTATGGTAGATATACAATACACGCTTTTTGTTGTTATTCTCCTTTTTATTTTTACACTTGTTTTGTTTTATTTAAAAACAAGATGTAAAGGGGAAGTCTTTTTTACAAGTTTGATATAATTTTATTAAAAATAAAAATTATGTTTTTTAACCTTTAAGGGGGGACATGACATGAAAAATATATTTTTCACTCCAACATGGTTTTATAGAGCTCCAAACTGGCGGAAGAGAAAAAAAAACGGGGGCCTCGTGGTTGCAGCGCTGGGAGTCGCAAAAATTGTCCGATCTGGAAAAAAAATGCCTTTTTTTAAATCTTAACAAAATTGGTTATCGTATGACACGAGCTTTTTTTAAATTTTTTTTTCGAAAAAATTTGGAAATGAGTTCGAATTTTTGAAATTTTGGAAAAATGTTTGTTTTTGACTGAGTTATGAATTTTTAAAAAAAGGTCTGTTTTCTCTGAAGCGAATGTCATGTCCCACCTTAATTGTGAAAATGGAAATGAAAATTCCTGAAAGTGGTAAATAAATAAATTTGAAAACAAAAACTCTACTATATAGATTATTTGTTAGCACAATATCCTAATAAACAAATATAGAGTATGGCGTCGAACTTGAATAATTTTCATTTTCATTGCACAATTAAAGGTCGAAAAAACATAATTTTTATTTTTAATAAAAATTATATGAAACTTGTCACCTAATTATCTTTATCCAGTAAAACAATATAGCCGTTTAAAAGTCATGGGTCAAAAAGGAACAATGTGTCAATAATGAATTAAAAATAAAACAAATGTTATTCGTTTAATTATAAAATTTTATTAATGTAAATTTATTTTAATTAAAATTTAAATAGTTTTAAACGTTTGTTTAGGCTTTGCTTAAAATAACAATCAGAAATTTTATGAAATCCCCCAAAATATTGAATTCAAATTATAAATTATTTTTTCATGATATTCTCAAAAGTTTTTAATGAGAAAACTATTTTGAATTCCTTAGCAAATTTCATAAAGTGCCTGAAAAAAACTTTAAATATTTTGTTTTCTACAACAGTTATAAAAATGTGCAAATTTTGTAAAATCTCTAACTACTTAGCTTAAAAACACGAATTAACATTGTTTTGAAGTAAATAATTAAATAACATATTATTTTAATTAAAATTTCTATTAAAATTTAGATTCATAATTTATGCGTTTTTTATTAAATATATATTTTTTTTTTTTTTAATTTCTTAAGGCAGAACTTAAATTGACTTTAGTAAACTTAAAGAAAATATTGATTTGCAATATAAATCAATCGATTACCGATTTTAAAATTTCTTCATCAATATCCCGTATGTCCCGGTTCACACACGGCAATTTTACTTGCGCAAGTCTTGAGTTTATAGAAGAGGGAGGAAAAGAGAATGAAAGGGGGTACAGACTTGCACGTACTCCAATTCAGTTTTGTTTTGTCATCCGCAATTTTCAACACGAACTAAAGAATACGAAAATTGCTGAAACAAACTTTTCCCGTGTGAACACAAAAGCAAGTTCAAAGAAGAATTGAAGAAAATTTGCGCAAGCAAAATTGACGTGTGTGAACCGGGACTATGATTTTGAAATTATAAGAGATTGAAATATGTAAATACTCTCTGTAATCTGATTGAAATATGTAAATACTCTCTCGCTTAAAACTTATTCGATTAATCGAACGAACAAAATCAAAATTAGAATCAACCATTTAAAAACGAATTATTTCAAAAAATACACTCACAATAATTTGTCGATAAAAACAAAGGAATATGTATTTTAAAGCTACTAAACATATAGTTAAAAAACCGGTCTACCAACTTTCCTTCTAAATCAAATGTTTTTTTTAATTTTTTTTTACCTTTAAAAAATTAACTCAAAATCTGTAAAAATTAAAGATTTTCTTTTAATTTCTACTATCAAAAATAAAATAAATAATTTAAAAAAAAACTCCCAAATCCGTAAAAATAAACGATTTTGTTTCAAATTAAACTCCCAAATTATTAAAAACAACTGTTTTTCTTTTTTTTTACTATCATTAACTTTTTGGTTCAAATGAAGAAAATTTTAAATGAAAATAATAATTGGTACAAAAAAAATGTATTTACGTGTAGTTTGTTTTTTTTTTTTATAAATGGTAAAATAAGTTAAAAAATATTTCTTTTTAAATGTATATTCCTAAAAAACACAAAATTTACTGATTACTTTTTAAATAAACTACAATCAGTTACTGTTAAAATAATGTGAGTGTACATTTTGTGACGACATTTTAAGATAAAAGTTAATTAAAAGTATTTTTACAAAAAATTTTTTTTTGAAAACCACCAATGCTAAAATTTGTATGTATTAGAAAAAAAATTAAATTTCTATTTGTACTTTTTAGGGTTGTCACTAGAATAAAAATTATTTTATTAATTGAACGAACAAAAAGAAAATTCGAACGAACCATTTAAAAAAATTGATTTTTGAAAAACGAATAATTCGAATATATTTTTAAGATTAATCGAATAAAACGAATAATTTAAAAAAAATACTTCTTTTAATAAAACTTTTTAAAAATGTATAAATTTTGGAAAAATTTGTATAAAAAATGATAATGGACAAAATAAAATCAAAACTCAATTGAAGAAATAACTGAAATTTTATAACGTATTTTTAAAATCATTTTTATTCGTGTGATTAGTCGAATAAACTTTTAAAAATTAATCGTGTGATCGTTCGATTAAAATTTTTCCAAAAAAATAAAACCCCGAATAAATGGCAACCCTAGTACTTTTGAGGTATTCAAATTAGTGCCAAAAGTTATAAAATTTTGAGAAGATGAATTTTATTTGCATTTTAATTTATTTATATTCGCTATTCGTTCGATTAATCGAATAATTTTAATTGATCAAATAACTGAAATTTTAAAACGTATAACGTATTTTTAAAATCATTTTTATTCGTTTGATTGGTCGAATAAACTTTTAAAAATTTTTTGATCGTTTATTCAAACAAAATAAAACCCCGAATAATTTGCAACCCTAGTACTTTTGAGGTATTCAAATTAGTGCCAAAAGTTATAAAATTTTGAGAAGATGAATTTTATTTGCATTTTAAATCAATTTGTATTCGCTATTCGTTCGATTAATCGAAAAATTTTAATCGATCAAAATAAAAACACGAATAAATGACAACCCCAATAAATACCTTATTCTTCCAAAACGAATAAAAGCAATTTTAGTCCTTTTTGCCGTTTTTCGCCACTACCATAAAAATCGATCGATTTTCATCACATACCAGTTGATCTATTTTAAGCTCATAAGTCCTATTATAGTTCTACCATAAATTATTTAGTAAATTTTAATTTGAACACGTTTACTTTATTTTTTAGAATATTTTGAACTTTAAAACTTTTTTTTTTCTTTTAATCTAATTATTGTCTATTGAACTTTTGAACGAAATCCTTTGGCAACTAATGGAGCAACTTCTGATGGATCTTTTCCTCTTGTTTCGGGTAAATAGAATTTAGTTAGAAGAAATAGCAGAGCACAGGTAACCGAAAATGGCAAGAATACAAAGGCACCCCAGGCATTTGACAAGGGAGGAAAAGCCATACCAATGATAAAATTACAAGACCATGAAGCTAAACTACCCATAGACATGGCAACTGGACGGGGAGCTACTTCAAAGAGTTCTGAAATAAATTAAAGTTTCACAATGAATTAAAAAGATTTTTTTCAAATTTAAAACAAAATTTTAAGGTATATTTTAAATACAACCAAAAAAACAAATTAACTAGAATTTAGAAAAATTAAATTAATTTGATTTTAACTTAACTTAACTTAGTTTAAATTTTCAAAAATTTAATAATATTATCCTTGAAATTCAAAAACAAATTTTTTTTTTTTTATTTTTTTTTTTTTATTTAATACAATGAACAATATGTGAAGATTGTTAATGAATACTGTTATTTAGGTGTAATCCTAACCCCACAAATGAGCTTTAGAAAACACTTAGAAAAAAGGAATAAAGTCTGCAAAAAACAGCATAAACGCCACTTGGAGCAGTTTTCTAAATAAGCCCAACATAACGTTAACTTCAAAATGGAAACTTTTTCAGTCTGTGTGCCGATCTATTCAAGCATACGCTGCTCAGGTATAGGGGTGTTGGTTTTTTGATGAGGTTGATAAATTGCAGCGGTATTTTATGAAAAGAATCCTAAGATTACCAGAGTTCACACCAAATTATGCACTTATATTACAATCAAACGCAGAAGTTAGCTATATTTATACGTTAAACTTACATATGAATTATGTTTTTAAAAGTATTTTTATAAACAAGATAGGCTACCTCATAAACCATCGTTGCTGATTTTAAGAAACAATATTTTCTGGGTACATGAATTAAATCAAATTGCAAGTGAAATATTTCATCACAAGAATGGTGTTATTTTTATATTTGTTCAATTGTTTGTTGGGTTAACGTTACTTTGTATTTTATGAATTTTACTTTCTAAATTTGATTTGAAATTTCTGTTTAAATATTTGTCACTTGGTTGAAAACTTTTGTAGAATTTACACGAAAAATTGTAAGTTTTTTATTTTAATTGTTTATAAATTTGTACTAATTTTTCAAAATCATTTGTAGTGAATAAACGTTTGCAAATACCATTTTGTGGTTTATTCAATAACCGTCAAGTTTTCAACAAATGGCTTAGTAGAGGTACAATGCTGTTGGAACATTTGAAATCAAAGAACCATACACAAATGCAGGAAAAGGCTTTAAATAGCGATAACAGATTTTATAAACATTTAGATCATAGTAAAGGATCAGAATATATTAAAAACTCAAGAAACATAAATCAAATTAAAACAATTTTTAAAACCAGGTGCGATATTTTACCACTGAATGGCAATTCTTTCACCAGTAGAGAAAGCAAAATATGTAGTTTATGCAACACAAGGGAAGAAGAAACTTTGCAACATTTCATGGCAAGATGCCCAATACTTTCAGAATTCAGACTCAGACATTTAGGCAAATTATATTTAGAGGAAAATGAATTGATAAATATTTTAAACGGTGAAATACCAAACGGATGGAATAGGCTTTATAATTTTGTTAATTATGCTATTAATTATAAAAAATTAATAATTGATGAATTCATATAATTTAATTTTGAATTTCTAAATTTAACTACATACATCATATGCTAGAATACATACATATATACAACAGACGACTTTAAGTCATTGTTGTTAATTAACTTATTCTTTATTTATTTTATATTTGTAATATTTTATACGATTAAATAAAGATGAAAATACAATACAATACAAAAACAAATTTAACTTCACATAGGAATAACAACTTCAAATTTTAGTAAAATTTTTTTATTTTAGAGCCAATTTTAATTAGTAATTATAAAATCTTAAATTGAAAATATTTTCATTTATTTAGGATAAACTAAAACGAAATTTAAAATTAGGAAAATTTCTATTCATTTAGTCAATAGATATTTGCTTTTTTGAAAAACTAGGACAAAATGTACTACACTCAAAAAAAAATAGTTATTAAAGTCAGCAAAAAAATTAGCTGAGTCAGCAAAATTTTAGTCAGGAGGATGCTTGCAAAAAAGTCGCTAATGTCAGCAAAATCTTTTGCTGAAAATCAGCGAGCTGATTTTTAGCAACAAAATTAGTAGATTCAGCAAAAGTTTTGCTAACACTTAGTGGATTAAAAATTAAAATAAGCAAGGGTATTTTAATTTTTTTTTTTTTGCTATGTAAATAACAAAAATTTTATGTATTTTTAATTGTTACAATGATAGAACTCAATAAAAAAAAAAAAAAAAAAAATTAAAATACCCTTGCTAAAAATTAATAAAATTTTTGCTGAATATTAGTGGACTGAAAAAAACTCAAAAAATTTGTAGAAAAATTGTACTTTAGTTAATTTATTTGCTGAAAATCATAAAAACATATTTTTGTGATTCGTTACAAAATATAAAAATGTTCATACTCCCGAATTAACGACATGAATTAATGTAATATCTGAAATATATAGAAATAAGTATGTATAACATAAACAAAATTATGTTTCAACTACTTACATCAATGGTTGTCTAAATGATGCTATCTTTTAAAGGAACGCAAATGCTGCAGATATTTATAGAAAGGAAACGAAAAAATAACAAAATATAACATATACATGCAGTGAACTCTCAAAAACGTGAACTAATTTTTGCAAGGGGTGTTCTGATTTTTCTACAGAATTGATCCACTTAGAATAAATTATATTCCAAGTACTTCAGAACCAATCATTATGTTGATTATTTAACAAAAAAATAAATTATGCAAAGATTTTGAATACTTTTCTCCTGAAAAATTCTGAAACTCAAATATACATTTTTAGAAATTTTTTTTTAAATATTCAGACACTTGCCTATAGAAAAATATTAACATTTTAAGAAATGTTTCGTAATTCTGGGACTTTTTTAAATAGACCAAATTCAGAATCTAAGACAATTTTTGCATACCCAAATTATTGATTTTAATACGTTTTTGATATTTAACAGTTCTTAATTTCTAATGCATTTACTATAAAAATTACTGCTAATTCTATTTAAATTTTATTCTATACGTTTTAAAACAATTTTGATATAAAAATTCTTAAATTCGGAGATACAGGAAAAAGAGTTAAAGAGTTTTTCTGTTCACGTTAGAAAAGGTGTTTACTACAGACTTGGGCGACGTCAATTACATTTCAAAATCGTTCACTTGTGAAATTTTTCTATATTATGAATAATTTTAGACATACGCTCACATTTGTGGACTTAAACGCTTTCTTGGAAAATTTTCAATTTTGTCAATACCAGACATGGGACATAGTTCCAATAAATGTGTATTTAATTACAGGCCAATTACTTTTTTATGTTCAATTACATGTAATTGGGTGTAATTGAGTAATTGCCCTGTAATTAAATACCCAGATGTTGTTCCTAATCCCCATATTTGGTATTAAACATTTTACAAATTTTCCAAGGAAGCGATTAAGCTCACAGGTGTGAGTGTAGGTCTGATATTATTAATGATATAGAAAAATTTCACAACTGAACAATTTTGAAATGTAATTGACGTCGCCCAAGTCTGGTTTACTATAAGAACGTGGTTAAATTATTATTCGGGGATTCCCCAAATTACTAAAATATTAAAATATTGAAGAAATAGAAACATTTTTTATAAAAAAAAATGTGTTCACGTTTTAGAGCTATTGAACTTTGTTCACGTTTTGGAATAGTCAATGTAAAAAAAGTGCTCATGTTTCTGGGACGTTCATGTTACTGGATGTTCACGTTTCTGCGAGTCCACTGTACAACCCTTTTTTTGCAATAAGAAAAACGTCTTTGTCTTTCACTTTAGTCTGTCCACCTGCTGTATATTTGTTTGCAATTTGACCACACTAGATTATTAATCTCTATAAACATTTGGTTTACAAATACACATTTAATCTTTAATAAATTTAAATATTTTATTTTGTCTTTTATTTAATAAATAGACAATAACTTTTACAAGCCGGTGACAACGCAAAATTAAAGTTGTTTCAATCCACAATTTTGTTTTATGTCTGAAAAATAGATACAAAAATCTTCCATGTTTGATTTTTTTATATGTCTTACTAGAGTTGTACTTTTAGTATAATTTTCCTAGTCAATACTACATCTTGACATGCCGCGACATCTAATTTATTCGTTAATGTGTTAATCAGCACTATTTTCTTAGCAAAAGTTAAGTGCTGAATAAGTATAACTAAAGTTTTAGCTGAAAACATAATTTTAGCAAAATATTTGCTGAAAAATAGTATATCTGATTTACAAGGCGTTTTACTAACTTTTCTACTAACTTATTTTTTTGAGTGTAGTTCTCAGTTTTTTAATTTAAAAAAACTGGCTTTTGAGTTAAATTAATTCCTTAAAATTAGAAATTTTAATTTTTTAAAGTATTTTTTTTTTAAATAAATAGGAAAAATAAGTATATCGCACACCTAGTTCAAAAGTGACTCAACTCAAAATTTTTCATTTTTCAGAAATCGAAAAAAAATATTTGCAACTTTATACCAATTGAAACATAAAGAAAGACATAACTGTTTTTTAGTAACAGTTAACAACAACAAAATACACTGATATTTTTTTTATAGAAAAACAGGTGTATTGTGCATAGTTTAAGCATATAAACCCGAAAAATTAAAATTTTGAGTTGAGTCACTTTTGAACTAGGTGTGCGATATCATCTAAATAAACATGTTCCATCGAAACACAAGAGAGAACTACTACACTCAAAAAAAAAAGTTAGTAAAGTCAGCAAAAAATTTATCTGAGTCAGCAAAATTTTAGTCAGGAGAGTGCTTGCAAAAAAATTGCTAATGTCAGCAAAATCGTTTGCTGAAAATAAGCGAGCTGACTTTTAGCAACAAAATCAGTAGATTCAGCAAAAGTTTTGCTAACACTTAGTGGATTAGAAATTAAAAAACCTTTGCTAAAAATTAATAAAATTTTTGCTGAATATTAGTAGACTGAAAAAAACTCAAAAAATTTGTAGAAAAATTGTACTTTAGTTAATTTATTTGCTGAAAATCATAAAACATATTTTTGTGATTCTTTTTAAAATAATATAATATAATATATTCATTATAATATAAAAATGTTCATACTTCCACATTGACGACATGAATATCTAAAAAAATAGAAATAAATATATATAACACGAACAATATTTTCTTTCAACTACTTACATCAATGGCTGTCTAAATGATGCTATCTTTTAAAGGAACGCAAATGCCGCAGATAATTATAGAAACGAAACGAAAAAATAACAAAATACACAATCTTTTATGCAATAAAAAAAGGAACCATAAAAATTTACCTAAGATGTGTGTTTTCATCTTTCACTTTAATCTGCCTGACTGTATTTTTGTTTGCAATTTTACCAGACTGGATTATTAATCTCAATAAACACTTAGTTTTGAACATTTCATCTTTATTAAATTTAAATATTTTATTTTGTCTTTTATTGAATTAATAGACAATTACTTCCACAAGACGGCGACAACACAAAATTTAAGTTGTTTGAAAAAGCAATTTCGTTTTATGGATGAAAAACAGATACAAAAATCTTCCATGGTTGATTTCATTATATGTCTTACAAGAGTTGTACTTTATGGTAACATGTCCCTCGTCACTACTACATCTTGACATGCCGCGACATCTAATTCATTCTCCGTATATCTTTCAATCTGGTTGTCGTCCACACTATTAATATGCTTATCAGCACAATTTTTTTTAGCAAAATAAATTAGTAAAACATTAGTAAAATATTAGTAAAACATTAGTTCAAAAAAGTTAAATGCTGAATAAGTATAACTAAAATTTTAGCTGAAAACATAATTTTAGCAAAAATTTTGCTGAAAAATTGTATACCTGATTTACAAGACGTTTTACTAACTTTTCTACTAACTTATTTTTTGAGTGTACACGCAGAGAAAAAATATAATTGCAATATGATAGCAGCCACAAATGTTTTTTCCTACAGTCGCAGATGATTGTTTTAATAAAATTATTATTGTATCAATCATAAAAAATTTAACTTTTGAAGTATTTTTTTTTAAATAAAAATACAGAAAAATAGCAAAATTTTAACCCAATTATAAGTTAATGTACAAGTTATATTATATTATGTAAAAAAAAACCCGATCTCCAAAATATGGTCCGTATACACTTATCCGCCTCCACTCTTCAATTGATGTTTTTAAATTCCAAATGAAAATTTTTATTTTCGATTTATAACGAGCTTTTAACCTGTGTATATTTACAAAAATAAAGCAAATCAAACATATTAGCTAGGCTGATACTAGTATTTGTATCTGGCTTCAGATCTCATCAGAACCCGAAGTTTTAGAAAAGCTAGAGCCTCCATAATATGCAGAGCTTTAACAAAAACCCTATTAATCATAATTTTCACTCCATTCTTGTCTTCTTAGTAATCAAACACGTGGCTAGGGTATTTTCCTAACAAGCATCATGAAGTTACTAAACTTTGAAGACTAAAAATGTTATATTTATAAAAAAAAATTTTAGTTTTTTAGTAATATTTTTTTACAGTTTTCTTAGTTTTTAACTTAACTTTTTTTTCTGAATATTAATATAAATAAATATCAATTAATATTTTCAGAATTTCAATTTGAAATTCTAAATTTTAATTGATATATCCTGAATTTCAGATGCAAAAATATTGGGTTTTAAAAATAATGTCTTAAAAATAATTTTTCGTCATTGGCTTTAGTCTTTGTTGTGTTTGTACGCTACCAAATACATTTTTTTCATTTCACAAAAATTTATTAATTTGCTTTACCATATTTATACTTCATTCAGACTACAGTGCAAAACACATGTTTTACCAAAACGAGTGGAAAAGAATAAAGAACAGTTGAATAGAATAAAGAGTTTACATACGTGTTTTGGTAAAACTCGTGTTTTGCTATCTAGTGCGAATGTGGCTTCATAAAGTCTTATAACATTTATGAAACATTTCATGAAAAGCTATGAATCCTAGTAGCTTAGGTCGAAAGTGCGTCACTCGCTTTAGCACTGATCCCCACAAGATGTTTTTCATCTTCTCTTACATTTATTAACAATTAGTGTTTCCTATTTGTAATATTAACATTTAATTATGATCCCACATCTGACAATTCAAAATGAAATACAACTTCTTCATAATTATGAAAAATTTCATAACTACGATGAAGCTTATCATCAATTGCATCTTTTATGAAACAACATCATCATATTTATGAAGTGTTACATTAAACGAAAATCCATACGTCAATCTGGTAACGTTGTGAAATAGAGACGGAGGAGATTAGAAAAATAAACAAAAATCTAAAAATAGAATATTTGTGTTTGTTAGTATTTTTACTTCTGAGTATAATATACAATAACAGAAAACGCTAATAGGAAAGAAAACTGCAATTTAGCTGCATTACATTCGAGGCCATACTTGAGTGTGATCTCTAAACGGTTATGACTTGGTATTGTTACGTTTGTAATGTAATATGAGCGCAGGTTTGATTCTTACAGCCGCAGGTTTGTTGAAAAATTTATCATATAAAGACAATCTGACAATTATAAGACACAAATAATAATAATACAATTTAAATGGGAACGGCAGAAACTAGTCTAGTCTGATTTAAAAATCAATAGTGATTATAATTTGTAGAGAAAAACGTTTATTCTTCTTCTTAACCTCAACATTTCTAAACTAAATTTGTCAAATGCATGTTAATTAAAAATTAATTGCAACTGTCTATATGACGTTAAAATATCATTGTTTTTCATAAATATTATGAAGCTTTTTCTTTGAGTGTAACTTCTTAATTTCTTGAGTGTGATTTGTAAATTTCAAATGGAAATTCTGAATTTCAACTGATAGGAAAACCAAAAAAAAAAAATATCTTCACACGGTTTATGAAACTTTTTTATGAAATGATGAAGATTTATGAAAAATTTGGCATAAAGTTTTATGAAACTATTCATTATATATACGAAAACTTCATAAATATGATGAAGAATTGATGACAAGCAATTAATGAAACAGTTTCATCAATATGATGAAACTTCTTTCCTGAATGTATTGAGGACATTAATTCGTTACTACTACAGTTGACTTTAGTGATTTACTTTTTCTCTTTTAAGGGAAATTTTCTAATTTAAAAATATTAAAATACAATTATAATTACATATAAAGAACGAAATTTCAAAGCATTGAAATTAGATTGAAACATTTAAAAATTAATTTAAAAATCTTAAATAAGCTTGATTTACATCCTAATTGAATTGCTCGTTTAATTCGTTTTAGATTTCAAAATTGAATCAGAATTCTTTTAAATTAAACACTAACGAAACAAACTGATGTAACAATTCAAAAATGATTAAATTATCATCACGTTTTGTTTTTTATTCCTACAATGCTTTATAAAACGTACACTCAAAAAAATAAGTTAGTACAAAAGTTAGTAAAACGTCTTGTAAATCAGGTATACTATTTTTTAGCAAATTTTTTTTTGCTAAAATCGTGTATTCAGCTAAAATTTTTGTTATACTTATTCAGCACTTAACTGTTTTATACTAATGCTTTACTAATATACTAATGTTTTACTAATTAATTTTGCTAAAAAAAAAATTGTGCTGATAAGCACATTAATAGTGTGCACGACAACCAGATTGAAAGATATACGCAGAATGAAGCAGATGTCGCGGCATGTCAAGATGTAGTAGAGAAGAGGAAAATGATACTAAAAAGTACAACTCTAATAAGACATATAAAAAAATCAACCATGGAAGACTTTTGTATCTGTTTTTCATACATAAAACAAAATTGAGGATTAAAACAACTTAAATTTTGCGTTGTCACCGGCTTGTGAAAATAATTGTTTTTTTAATTAAATAAAAGACAAAATAAAATAAAATATTTAAATTTAATATGTATTTCTAAAATAAATGTTTATAGATTTATAATCTAGTGTGGTCAAATTGCAAACAAACAAACATATACAGACATGTAGACAGAGTAAAGCGAAAGACAAAGACACACATCTTAAGTAGATTTTTATGGTTCCTTTTTCTTATGGCAAAAAAGGGTTGTTTTTTCGTTTCGTTTGTTTTTGTTTATTTTTTCGTTTCGTTTCTATAATTATCTTCGGCAGTTGCGTCCTTTAAAAGAAAGCATCATTTAGACAACCATTGATGTAAGTAGTTGAAAGAAAATTTTTGTTATGTTATATATATTTATTTCTATATATTTTCAGATATTAAATTAATTCATGTCGTCAATGTGGGAAAATGAATATTTTTATATTTCGTAATTATGTATTGTAAATTATTTTTAAAAGAATCACAAAAATATGTTTTATAATTTTCAGCAAATAAATTAACTAAATTGTAATTTTTCTACAAATTTTTTGCGTTTTTTTTTCAGTCTACTAAAATTCAGCAAAAAATTTATTAATTTTTAGCAAGGCTTTTGTATTTTCTAATCTACTAAGTGTTAGCAAAACTTTTACTGAATCTACTAATTTTGTTGCTAAAAATCAGCTCGCTGATTTTCAGCAAAAGATTTTGCTGACATTAGCAATTTTTTTGCTAGCACCCTCCTGACTAAAATTTTGCTGACTCAGCAAAAATGTTTGCTGACTTTACAAACTTTTTTTTTTGAGTGTAGCGTTACAGTCATTCATTGCTTACTATGTACTAAAGTTTGAAAAGAATTAATTCTTGAATTCACTTTTTTAGAATTAATTAAATTTTATTTAAATTTTATTTTGTAAAAATATTTTTACGAAATTAATTCTAAGCTTTTTTCTCAAACGCTATAAATTATTTGAAGAATTCAAAATTTTCTTAATTCATTAACAAAATGGTAAATGATGAAAGGTTTGTTTTCGTTCATTTAGTCAAATAATAAACGAAATACAGAATATAAATGAAATACAGAAGAAAATGATGAATTAACACAATATTGAATCATTCTATTTAGGAATTCATTCAATAACAATTAAAGTTTTGAAAATGAAGCTAATAAATGATTTCTTAGCGGAATGGTATATGACAATTTTTTAAGTCTGAATTCAACTTGTTGTGAATAAATTTCAGACTGAATTAAATCTTTCGAAGTTCTGCTTTGTATCCTCTTACTTTCAAGACATTTCAATTAAAAACAATTAAATATGACACAGTCGAATGAATCGAAAAACAGCACGAGCTTTATAAAAATAGATCTTTTTTTTTTAGCCAACATATAAAATCACGTGCAATCATAAAACAAACTTTTTAATTGAATTGAGACTTGTTTGTTTTCATTTCTTTGTTTATCAATAAACATGACACAAATTATGAATAAATACAAAATTAATTGAGGTTTTTATTAATTAATTGAATTAAAAAATCATTGCCCTCTTTTTTTTTGCAATGCAGTTATTGCAGACTTTAATAAAAACATGTGTAAACCAAGGTTTAAAATCATATTAATTTAAAGTTTGCTTAGACCAATTGGGCAATTAAGGCACTATAGTCCATACAATTATGTAAAACCCTTATTATATGGCGTTTGCAGCTACACTCAAAAAAATAAGTTAGTAGAAAAGTTAGTAAAATGTCTTGTAAATTAGATATACTATTTTTTTTAGCAAATTTTCTGCTAAAATCGTGTTTTCAGCTAAAATTTTTGTTATACTTATTCAGCACTTAACTGTTTTATACTAATGCTTTACTTATATTATACTAATGTTTTACTAATTAATTTTGCTAAAAAAAAATTCTGCTGATAAGCACATTAATAGTGTGGACGACAACCAGATTGAAAGATATACGCAGAATGAAGCAGATGTCGCGACATGTCAAGATGTAGTAGAGAAGAGGAAAATGATACTAAAAAGTACAACTCTAATAAGCCATATAAAAAAATCAACCATGGAAGTTTTGTATCTCTTTTTCATACATAAAACAAAATTGAGGATTAAAACAACTTAAATTTTACGTTGTCACCGGCTTGTGAAAATAATTGTCTATTAATTAAATAAAAGACAAAATAAAATATTTATTTATTTATTTAAACTAAATGTTTATAGATTAATAATCTAGTGTGGTCAAATTGTAAACAAACATATACAGACATGTAGACAGAGTAAAGCGAAAGACAAAGACACACATCTTAGGTAGATTTTTATGGTTCCTTTTTCTTATTTCAAAAAAGGGTTGTTTTTTTCGTTTCGTTTGTTTTTGTTCATTTTTTCGTTTCGTTTTTATAATTATCTTCGGCAGTTGCGTCCTTTAAAAGAAAGCATCATTTAGACTACCATTGATGTAAGTAGTTGAAAGAAAATTTTGTTATGTTATATATATTTATTTCTATATATTTTCAGATATTAAATTAATTCATGTCGTCAATGTGAGAAAATAAAATTTTTTATATTTCGTTATTATAGTAAATTATTTTTAAAAGAATCACAAAAATATGTTTTATGATTTTCAGCAAATAAATTAACTAAATTACAATTTTTCCACAAATTTTTTGCGTTTTTTTCAGTCTACTAAAATTCAGCAAAAAATTTATTAAAAATTGCTGACTTTACAAACTTTTTTTTTGAGTGTAAGTAAACATGAGCTGATATTAAACCAGAAATACTTCAAATATTGAGGCAGTTTTAAAAAAACTTTTACAAAACTGCCACTATTTACTTGCCCTTCTTCCTAACTGGTTTGGGCTCAACACCTAAATTTGTACTCACCTGATCCAATAAAGTATGGTATAGGACCCAAACCGAATTGATAGAAGAATATATAACCCATAATGCAAACAATACAAGCAATAGGGAACCAACTAGCAGCTTCCTACAAGGAGAACGCACAAAAAATTCACATTATAGTCCTCAAGACTCTACTAAATTTACTTACAATATAGTATAAAACAAAGGC
Source organism: Delia radicum (assembly GCA_021234595.1). Classification (NCBI taxonomy): domain Eukaryota; kingdom Metazoa; phylum Arthropoda; class Insecta; order Diptera; family Anthomyiidae; genus Delia; species Delia radicum. Next base: position 156,976,816 of record CM037855.1, read on the forward strand.
AATGGTGAATAGGAAGACAGCACATATTAAACTAGAAAACATCATTAAAGGACGACGATTAACTTTAGCCATAAGTAGGGGACCCAAGAAAGATGTAGCCAAATTTAAGCAACCAGCACCTAAATTGGCCCACTCTGCATCGGCAGTAGAAAGACCAGCTTTTTCGAATATCGAAACAGAATAATAGAAAATCTGCAATAATATATATTTCTTTTAAAAACTATTCCAAGTTAAAAAATTTCAACAACATACCGCATTAATTCCCGACAACTGTTGACCACCATGGAAGGAACAAACAATAACTAAAGGCAACAATAAAGCAGGATCTCTTAAAACAGAGCAAAAACTGCTTGTTTGGACTTTGGTATTTAATTCCAAATCCATTTCTTCTATTTCCTGATTAATAATATCTTCGGCATTGTCGCCTCTTAAGCGTACAAGGACCCGGCGTGCTTGTTCTTTATCACCCCGAGTTATATATAGATATTTTGGACTTTCGGGATAGTAGAATGAAGGCAAGTAACAAATAATTACTAAAACTATATAAAAACTTAGAGCGTATTGCCAGAGATCTTCAGTGCCAAAAATATCACGCAAACTGAATACTTGACCCACAACAACACCACCCGTAACACCAACAGCACAAAAAACACCCAGAGTACCACGTAAGGCAAGTGGTGCAGTTTCAGTTAGATACATGGGTAGAGTAGCGGTTGTCAAGCCAGATGCTAAACCAACTAAAAGACGTCCTAATATAAGCATTTCAACGGAATTAGCCATGCGACAAAAGAAGAACATAACAGCTCCAAGGGCAAATAGATACCCACTGATACGAAAACATCCTTTTCTGAAATGAAGAAGGAGAAGAATAAACATTAACAAAAAAATGTATTTTTGTATATTTTTGTTGAAATAAAATATTATTAGGTATTTATTAAATTATTTTTGAGTAAAAAATTTTTAGTCAAAACTTTTTATTTTTTTGTTTTTATGAAAAAAAAAACACTGTGCTACACAGAAACATCACGCGTCAACTGACCTAGTGTAGGTTGTAAGTCTAAGTTGGTTGTAAGTCAGAAAGTTGCAACATAGCCTAAAATTTTCGCGACACCGGTAAAAGAGTATTTTTTGCGACTGGCGCATTTAAACATTGGTTAATCATTAATTTTTTATCCGATTTTAAATTTTTAAACGGTATTTAAAAGAAAATTAACTGGTCTTTCTAAAAAACATACTTTCTTCGTATTATTAATATAAATAGATAGAGATTTTTTTAATAACAATTAAAATTTCAAATTTTTTTAAACTTTTTCAACTTCTACAAGGGTTTCGAATCTTCGATTAAAACACCATTTTCAGTATTATCCTGAGTAAATTCAACTTTCATTTGTTTAAATCAGCTGAAAATTGACAAAGTTAGGTAATTATAATTTGTTTGATCAAAAAAATTTGTGGTATAAGTTTTTGTTTTTTTTTTTTTTTTATTAAATTCAGTTATAGCATATTATTTTACAAATACAAAAAAAATATTCATAACTTCTCAAAAATAAAAAAAAGTAATTTTAACAAAATAAGTCGATAGTGCAGTGTTCCACACATTTGCAACTCTTAAAGTAATTAACAGGAAATACAAACAATGGTTTTAAACGCTCAGTATTTTGTAGCGTACACTCAAAAAAATAAGTTAGTAAAACGTCTTGTAAATCAGGTATACTATTTTTTAGCAAATTTTTTTGCTAAAATCGTGTTTTCAGCTAAAATTTTTGTTATACTTATTCAGCACTTAACTGTTTTATACTAATGCTTTACTAATATACTAATGTTTTACTAATTAATTTTGCTAAAAAAAATTGTGCTGATAAGCAGATGTCGCGGCATGTCAAGATGTAGTAGAGAGGAGGAAAATGATACTAAAAAGTACAACTCTAATAAGACATATAAAAAAATCAACCATGGAAGACTTTTGTATCTGTTTTTCATACATAAAACAAAATTGAGGATTAAAACAACTTAAATTTTACGTTGTCACCTGCTTGTGAAAATAATTGTCTATTCATAAAATAAAAGACAAAAGAAAATATTTAAATTTAATATGTATTTCTATAATAAATGTTAATAGATTAATAATCTAGTGTGGTCAAATTGCAAACAAACATATACAGACTTGTAGACAGAGTAAAGCGAAAGACAAAGACACACATCTTAGGTAGATTTTTATGGTTCCTTTTTCTTATTGCAAAAAAAGGGTTGTTTTTTTTCGTTTCGTTTGTTTTTGTTTTTGTTTATTTTTTCGTTTCGTTTCTATAATTATCTTCGACAGTTGCGTCCTTAAAAGATAGCATCATTTAGACGACCATTGATGTAAGTAGTTGAAAGAAAATTTTTGTTATATATGTTTATTTCTACACTCATAATAATCCATGCATAAATATACGAATTTATTGTCAAAACTACAAAAAATTTCGTAAAATATACAAATTTTCGTTTATTTTACAAAAAGGTTGGTTATTTTGACATTTTTTCGTAATTTTACGCATGGATTATTATCAGTGTATATATTTTCAGATATTAAATTACTTCATGACATCAATGTGGGAAAATGAAAATTTTTATATTTCGTAATTATTGTAAATTATTTTTAAAAGAATCACAAAAGTATGTTCTATGATTTTCAGCAAATATATTAACTAAATTACAATTTTTCTACAATTTTTTTGCCTTTTTTTCAGTCTACTAAAATTCAGCAAAAAATTTATTAATTTTTACCAACGCTTTTTTATTTCTAATCTACTAAGTGTTAGCAAAACTTTTGCTGAATCTACTAATTTTGTTGCTGAAAATCAGCGAGCTGACATTAGCAATTTTTTTGCTAGCATCCTCCTGACTAAAATTTTGCTGACTCAGCAAAATTTTTTGCTGACTTTACAAACTTTTTTTTTTTGAGTGTAGCCATTATTTTTTTATAACTTCTGAACACCTCTTAGGCATTGAGGCATGAGCTTTTTAATATAATCGTCAGAAATTTAATTCCACTGCTTCTCCAACTCGACGAAAAGTTCATCACCATTTCGGAATACTTTATTGCCAATATTCTGTTTTACAATCATCCACATGTTCTCAATCGGGTTGAGATCGGGAGATTGAGCCGGCCACGACATGATATTAATTTCATTTTCCTGCAGCCAAACTTTTACAACCCCCGCCGTGTGTTTTTGGTCGTTGTCGTGCTGGAAGGTCCATGAGAGTGGCATTTCCCATTCAGCATACGGAAGCATAACTGAACTCAAAAGATCTCTATAGATTGTGGCCGTCATTGTGCTAGAAATGCGGTGAATTGGGTCAATCCCTGTTTCGTCCAGAAACAAAAGCTTAACGGCGACAGAAGAAAATAAACAAATTCAGATTCCGTAATTTTGATTTAAAAATAATTTTATTAATTTTGAAGGTTGTTGAGTGTTTCGCCTTTGCGCGTGATTCCAAAAAAATATATATGTGTTGTTTATTTCATTTCTGTTCAACGTCGCAATAAAAGTAGGAGAACAAGAACAAAAAGGAGTAAAAACAAAACAAAACTTAAACTAGTGTTGACAATGTAGCGGTGCCACTACGTGTCGGCGACAATCCCATTTCCTGAAGAACACCCCTACACCATAATGTTTTCACCTCCGTGCTTCACTGTGGCGGTTGTGTATCTGGCATTAAACTTTTCGCCTCGTGGTCTTCGAACATTGGCTCTTCCATCTGATCCCCAGAGGTTGAATTTAGACTCATCTCTGGGATCTGCTATGGGATATTTCGTAAAAAAATTCTTGAATTTCCGATCTATATAAACAATGCGGCAAATCGTTGATTTTGAAACGGAAGTACTATATAGAAATTTTTTTTTTGGGAAAGTCCATTTTGAAAATCATTTAAAACTTTGGATTTAAAATCAGAATTGTATTTATTTCCTGCCATTTTTTACAAAAATTATTCTTACGATGTTTATGCTTCCAACATCTTATTACAACTATTAAAGAACAATAATTATAAAAATTTGTTTAAAAAATGTAACGGCCATATTAAATAGTAATGCGATTACCGTTATATCCTACACTCAAAAAAAAAAGTTTGTAAAGTCAGCAAAAGCTTTTGCTGAGTCAGCAAAATTTTAGTCAGGAGGGTGCTAGCAAAAAAATTGCTAATGTCAGCAAAATCTTTTGCTGAAAATCAGCGAGCTGATTTTTAGCAACAAAATTAGTAGATTCAGCAAAAGTTTTGCTAACACTTAGTAGATTAGAAATAAAAAAGCGTTGCTAAAAATTAATAAATTTTTTGCTGATTTTTAGTAGACTGAAAAAAACGCAAAAAAATTGTAAAAAAATTGTAATTTAGTTAATATATTTGCTGAAAATCATAAACATACTTTTGTGATTCTTTTAAAAATAATTTACAATAATTATGAAATATAAAAATTTTCATTTCCCACATTGATGTCATGAAGTAATTTAATATCTGAAAATAAATATATATAACAAATATATATAACAAAAATCTTTTAAGGACGCAACTGCCGAAGATAATTATAGAAACGAAACGAAAAAATAAACAAGAACAAAGAAAAAAACAACCCTTTTTTGCAATAAGAAAAAGGAACCATAAAAATCTACCTAAGATGTGTGTCTTTGTCTTTCGCTTTACTCTGTCTACATGTCTGTATATGTTTGTTTGCAATTTAACCACACTAGATTATTAATCTATTAACATTTATTATAGAAATACATATTAAATTAAATATTTCTTTTGTCTTTATTTTATTAATAGACAATTATTTTCACAAGCCGGTGACAACGTAAAATTTAAGTTGTTTTAATCCTCAATTTGTTTTATGTATGAAAAACAGATACAAAGTCTTCCATGGTTGATTTTTTTATATGTCTTATTAGAGTTGTACTTTTTAGTATCATTTTCCTCTTCTCTACTACATCTTGACATGCCGCGACATCTGCTTATCAGCACAATTTTTTTAGCAAAATTAATTAGTAAAACATTAGTATATTAGTAAAGCATTAGTATAAAACAGTTAAAAGACGTTTTACTAACTTTTCTACTAGCTTATTTTTTGAGTGTAGCATTTGTTAGTATAAATTGTTTCGTTAAGAGTAAGAATAATGAGAGTTGTAAATGTTTTGAACACCTGCATTTTGAATACATCTCTTATTATTAATTTTTTTGTTGTTTTAATTTAACGGAATTGATTTTTTTTATTTGTTTAACATAAAACAATGTATGAAGAATATGTAAAAAATAAATTTTGGTAACTAAATGTGATTTGAAGAAAATAAATCAATGAAAACAACAAATGCGATCTCAGTTCCAAATGTTTTGACCACTACTGTATAATAATTAAAATTTAATTTTTTTTACAATTTCTTCAAATTCTAATGTTTTCCTGAATAAAATTAACGTTTAATTTATCGAAAATTGACATTGTTATGTTACTTTTTCAATGCATACAAAATTTTGTTTCTTCCTCCTTCGCACAAATGTAGATTCAAAAAAAGAAAAATATTTTAAAATGTTTTTTTTTTTATTTTCTTTTTCATTTAATTTTGTTTAATAATAAAAAACAACAATCTTTATATTCACTCAAAAAAGTTTTATAGTAGAATCTACTGAAAATGACAGTTAAAACAACTGTAATTTTAGTTAAAATGTAGTTGTTTTTAACTTCTGAAAACAACTAACAAATGTAGTAAAAACAACTAAAAATGTAATAAAACAACTGGCAGTTTTTTAGTACTAAAATTTTTAAACATCTGTAAAGATTATTAAAAAGTACTGTTTTTCAACAGCTATTTTTTCGGCATTTTAATAAAGAAAAATCTTTTTATCTATCAATTACAATAAAAATTTGTATTTCCTACATCCTACTTAAAATGCAAAGTCAAAATTCAGTTATGACGTTTTAATGCATTGGAGATATAATAAAATTTTGTAATTACTATTTGCAAACTCTGAACATATCAATACAAACAAACATAATCTAAATAAGAATTTTCTCAAAACTCGATATAATCTTCTATTTTTAAATAACTAATAAAAATTAACTGATTACTGCGAAATTACTGATTACTGCAAAATTACTGTAACAACAGCTAAAAACAACTGTTTCAAAAGTACACAAATCTTCTTTGGTTTTTTTTTTTTTGTGGTTTTGTATTATTTCATAGAAAAACAACTGTAATTAGAGTTAAAAACAACTACACCTAATTACTACACAAACAAATGTCCTGGAGTAACTGTAAAACTTATTTGAGTGTTCTAATATGGCTTTAATATGGGACGTATCAAACGTTATCTAGAAGAATTTGTGAGAGTGGAGAATAATGGTACATATTGCAAAATTATGAAAATGTTTTTCGTGCGAAATTACTACTGCGTACTAGATACTGATACTAATGCAAATGAAAAAAGTTTCATTACCATTAAATGACAATGAAATATTTTGCAGTAGAAAAATCATTATTAATGATAACAAAATCACATTAATGCATAAAAAGTATTTAAAATTGATAAAAAAACAGCATTTTTGTAAACAAATCCTGATAAATGAAACTGAACTACAGGGTTGGACAGGGAAGTAAAGGGTCCACCATCTAACGTTTTTTTTTCAACTAGCGCTTATTTCGTGAATGGTAACACTTAGATCATGTCTGATTTGACAGATAATTAGTTTTATCCTTCCGCTGAACGAATATGGTCCGTATGTTCGTTATCTTGTGAAAAAAGTGAAAGAAGCTGTGGCAGAAAGTGTGCGTGAAGCGCCATCAACATCAATTCACCGTCGTTCTCAACAATTGAACATTTCGGAGACATCATTGAGACGAATTTTGCATAAAGACCTTGGTATGAAGCCATACAAAGTCCAATTGGTTCAGGAGTTCAAAAAAAAAAAAGTTATTTGGCGGACCCTTTATAAATGCATATGTTTTTTAAAATGTCATTCAATGGATGGAATGTAAAATTTTCTGAAATCGAAATGATGTGAAATAAAACGGGGAGTGAGTGGAATTTTATTGCTTAATATTGGGAACGAAATTTAATATAAATCAGAATGAGTGGAATTGAAATACTAAAACATGGAGAACGATATGAAATGGAACAGGGAACGAATTGGAACATTGATTATAGGTAACGAAATTGTATTGAACTATTTGTATTATTAGGGTATAGCATGGTTTTATTATACAAGGTTTCTGCATAAGTGTTTTTTTCGGTTGCCCTAGACCATTTTGACGAAATCCAGAATATTTAATATTTACAAATTTACAAAACGTAATAAGAAAATAAAGATCGATATTTATGATTTGGAAAATATTTAAGATTTTTGAATATTTTTCTTTATTATGCATCAACAAACAAATGTATTTAAAATTTAAAGATTATATGTAGTTGCGTGTGTACTGGATGTGGCAACAATACCTTGGTCTCAAACCACCCAGGTTTCATAAATCCAACATTCACTCCACACACTCATCCGCACTGACTGGCTTCACTCCGTGGCAACGGCCTGCAATAACTGGTATCACATTTTTACCGAGTCCTATCCGTGTTGAATTTCAGCAGAGTATTCCTCTAGAGACACCTTTATGGTGGGATAAGACCTTGTAGCAAATGCTACTTCCACTTGAACTCCAAGCAGAGTTAACGAGGGACCACAAGGTCTATCTACCTGAAGTACATATGGACAGTAGAAATCTTGTTAATCCATTGGTCTATGGGGGTAGCAATACTCCTACGGAGCAAAAATGTTGTCCGTTTTTCTCTATCTCGTTTAGTTTCAGAGATACTGCACACTTTATAAAACGCCATTTTATTAAATGGCTTGTATCTCAAAAACTTAGCGAGATATCGCAAAAAGGGCAACATTTGTGCAAAACTTGATCGAAATAACCGGTTTCGAATACAGTTCTTATTATTGTGTAAAATGGCAAAAAATTGTAAAAAAAATTGACAAATTTTTAATATTGTATGAAAACAGCGCATTTTTTAAGGTTTTGATTTGATGACAATAAAATTACTGTTAAAAAAATAACCGGTTAACCGACCCAAAAAAACGGTTTTCTTGAATATTCAAAAATGCAAAAAATCCGAAACCGGTTTAGTTTGAAAAATAAAAAAGCCGACTAACCGGTTAAGGCATTTTATACCCAAAATACAGTTTAAAAAAAATTGATAAGTTTCTATATCAAAAAAAAAATAAAGTTAATAACCAGAGAAGACAAAAAATGGCAAAATCCGTGGTGTACAATGCACAAAAATATTGGAAAAAGCCAAAAACTAGTAAAAATACAATAAATGGGACTTTTTAAAGGAAAAAATATAAAAGTTTTGAGAAAATGGCATTTCAAGCGAAGATAAAAAAGACCATTTTAAAGCTCAAAACCCGTAAGAAAAAGCTGCTTTAAAGCCAAAAAAGTAAAAATAAAAAAATGGCAAAATACGCAAATATAAGTAATAATGGAAGTAATAGGACTGGAAAAATTATTAAGAATGGGTATCTTTTTAGCGGCCAATTTCACGTTTAGTTATTAAAATTGAGGGAAAAAATAAGCAAATTTTCCGTGATTAGCGTGTTTTTATGCTTCTTTCAAGGAAACAATATACAAATTTTGTATCAAATGAAATGCAAACTGGTGTCAAACCTTTTTCCATTGGAAGTACTACACTAAGGATATTATGTAGGTAAAGACGACTGCAAATGTAGTCAAAAACAAAAGAAATTTCACTTGAAGAAATGACGACTAACATTTCATTAAATTCAACTAACATTTGTTCTTTGTTTTTAACGTTAAAAAAAAAATTACTAACAATTGTAGTAAAAATGATTAACATATGATAGTAAAAAATTAACAAACATATTATTTTTTTATTTTTTTTATATAACAAAAAAATTACTGTAAGAAATGTATGTAAAATCATAAAACAGTTATTTGATGTGGTTTGTTTTTTGAAATGAACTACAAGGTTAGTAAAAAATGAAATTTGTTAAAAATAAAGAAACTGTATTACAACCCAATTTTTTACAATTTTTTAAAGTAGAAGTTCCCTTTATTAAAAAGTTTTAAAGCAGAAAAGATTCGAGCAACATTGAAATTTTTACAAACTAAATATGTGATTGGGCAGTTATGTATCTTACCAATTTTTTATTACTGTTGTCCCTTTTTCTATTATGTATATCCAATTTTCAATGAAATCTGGAGGAATTGTCCAACATTTACATTCAAAATAAAGAAACTGTATTACAACCCAAACAACTACAATTTTTTTAAACAGAAGTTCCCTTTTTTAAAAAGTTTTAAAGAAGAAAGTTTCGAGCAACATTGAAATTTTTACCCACTAAATATGTGATTGGGCAGTTATGTATCTTACCAACTTTTATTACTGTTGTCCCTTTGTCCATTATATCCAATTTTCAATGAAACCTGGAGGAATTGCCCCACAAACAAGTATCAAATATGTAGAAAATGTTTCGTTTCGATATCTTAATCGATTTGAAATTTTTCAAAAAAAATATATATTGGGCCCCATCCCCGAAAAAAATACTGGGTATGCCACTGGTCATAAGGATTCACTCTAAATACCTAACTATGTCCTCAAGTCCTGTTTCTTTTATAAAAAAAAATCGTGTAAAAGTATAATTAAATTTGCAAAATTTAAAATGCCTTTTTGACCGGAAGTGCTGTTCACTAAAAAACTCAGTTCACGCAATTGGCTAGCCAACTTCAAATATAATTGTGAATGTCCAAACATGGTATAAAAATATTTTTTTTTTAAATTCGTCATCAAAAACCGATCATTATTGTATACCAACCTTCCAAATTTGTTTGCAGCTCCAGCGCCACCCAAAGAACCAATAGCTCCGCCTATCAAAAACACCGAAACTATAGAAGCGTATAGTATATCCAAACTAGAATCTTCCAGATATGAATCATAACGTTCGAGTATACTTTCACGACACCATATTTTGATAAGCTTAAATTTTGAAAATTTGTAAAAAAATTAGTTCTAATACATTCAAAATTAATGCAAACTTACTGTGGCTGGACTGTTGATGACACCTATGCAATAGCCCACCGGTACGGCTGAACCAATAGTTGTCGCATAGCCTACAAGTGTTAATAGTTTACCCCATTGTGGTTTCTACAAGGAAATTATAATGATGACGTAAATAAATGGAATTTCTTTGTTAATTTAATTGTAAACAATTTTGCTAATTATTCAATTTCGGCTGCTGCTGTTATCAACTATTTTGAAGAGTTCCTTAAATGTGTGTGTTTTTTTTTTAAACAAATAAATCACAAATAATTTCATTTTTATATATATTTTGAAATAGAAATTGACCTTTAACTTTTAATAATTAAAATACACGTTATCTTTATTTACTGTGTAAAATTTAGAAATTTGTTTACTAATATTAATTAAAATTTAAATTAAATACATTTTTTTAAATATAAAAATGTATTAAAAATTCTAAATATGCTGACTTTAGGACATTTTTATTGTCTACATATAATATTTACGTGATCAAAAACTCATAATATGCATTTATTTTAAGAGATTTATAAGATCTTCTAAACCTTAGTTCATTTCTGACGTACTACACACAGAGAAATAAAGGGCCAACCGAATTGAACAGTGCATATTAATGGTAACAACTAATAAATTCAGTTAGTACAACAATATTTATATTAGATTTCTGAATAGTATGGGTGTAGCAACTAAAATTCTGTTGAATTAACCAAACTTTGTTGTGAAAACTAATGTTCAGTTGTGCCAACCGACGGAAATTACTAATAACCGAATTTGAGTAGTAGTAACCGAATTTCACTTGGAAAATAGGGAAATAGTTCTCTGTGTGTATGTTTGTTATACACTCAAACCAGGGACGTGCGGTGAAGTTTTCAACTGGGTGTTCTCCACATTTTCATTTTTTTTTTTTCTATAATCTTTTTTTGTGTTTTTAATCTTTTTGTTTTTGAAATTGACATTTTTGTTATAAATTTTACTTTTTTATTTATAAACCAGCTCAATACGTCGGGTTTTCGAATTTGAATTTCTGCCTTTTTGCGAATTGCGTCTGTCGTATTCGATATTTTGATTTAATTTTTTCACTACACTCAAAAAAATGTTCCCTAAATTTTTACTACACGATTTATAAATTGAATTTAACAAAAATAAAAAAGAAAAATTAAATATGTAATTCTGATTGATTATCAATGCATATATGTAGTTCAAACTACCCAGCAAAACTTTGGTAATGGGTGCGATAAAGTAATGCATTACCTTGTAATGTGTACTCCTTACCTGTATCATTATTTTCCAACAAGAAGTAATAAGTTACCGATAATTGAACGCTCATGGATTACCTTGTAATAAGACCTCATTACATTTTACATTACTTCAAAGCATAAAATAATGACTTACCGATCATCAATTACATAATGCATGAATTATAAACGTAAAGTAATTATTAATATATATTTTTGAAAATCTATTTATAGACACATTACTTTGTGATTTTTTGTAAGCATAATGGTAAGGTGTATATTTTTGATATCACGAACGAAAACACGAAGCACAACAACTCATCTACATTTTAAGCAATAAAATATTGTATGTATCGATATCGCCTAACTAATTGTTAAATACCAGAGACCCCAGGTTCGAATCCCAGCATGACCATGTTATTTATTTAATAAAAAAAAAAGTTATTTATATAATAAAAAAAAAAAATTTCTGTAAAAAAAAATTTTTATGAATTTTTTTTATGAAAATCTATTTATAGACACATTACTTTTTCCCACTATGTAACCATATAAGTAACCAGTTACTTTACCCCCTACAAGGTAATAAGTTACTTTGAGGCTCATCGCCAGTATAATTCATCAGTGAAGTAACGTGTAAAGTAATGCATGAAGCCCTATGGCGATACATTACTTTACCCATGATTTGGTAATGTGTGGTTTTGCTGGGTATACTAATGGATTTAATAACATCAAATAATAATGAAAGTTATACAATATATGTAATTCGTTTTAAAAATTTTTTAAAAAGATCTCAATAATAACGAATTTTCCACAGAAATTTTCTGATCACTACTAAAATTTGTTGAACGATTTTTTTAGGAATTATAAATCAAAAACATTTGTATTTATAATTTTGATACAAAATTTTGAGCGATTTCTATTATTTGTTTTATATACATACATTGAGAAAACTATCTTCATGATATCAATGAATTTTTGTATAAAGTGCAATTCACAAGCTATCCATCTCTGTCCACACATATCTACTATTTTCCCATATTGGTGAAACAAATTTTCAAATTATGTGTTTTCTTTTCAAAATGACATTTTGTATCATTAATACTGGGAAATAGTAGATATGGGTGGACAGGGGTGGACATCGTTTGAATCAAACTTAAAGGCAATAATGTTTTCATAAATTATTTTAAAAAATAAGTTTTTGTTTGTTAAAAGTTTTATTCAGTCCATGATGAAGTTTCATCGAAAAACTAATTATGAATTAATTATATTAATTTTATGAAATATTTCGTTCATTTTGTGAAGAAAAGTTACAATAATTACGTGAATATTTTCATTATTTTTCGTCCAGTGAAATTCTCTCTGTGTGGATGTTACGAATACCGAAAATAACACCGGTCGAAAAAATAATATTTTTTTTTGGGTTTCTGTTTTAATGTCAAAATTCTGATTCTAGACATCGAAAAACGCCAAAATACCCATTCCAAGCTTTTAATGTTTGTTTTTGCTGTTTTACGTTTATATGAAAATTTTCGAGATTTTACGTTCAGCAGTAGGAATCACTTAGTTCAAAAAGCAAACTTTGATAAAATAAAATATGTTTCCCTTTATTTTTTTGTAACATAAAAGAAACCAAAATTTGTCATTTAGAAGTCAGACCCAAAAATCGTGTCGACCGGTGTAATTTATTCAATTTGAGCCCCAGTTAAGTTAACCTTTTTAAAAATATTCCATCAAATTAATTTCTCTTTTCTTAAAGAAAATAATATTGCACGTTTAAAATACTCCATCAAATTATTTTTCCCTTTTCTTAAGGAAAAGATCTTTTCTTCATTAACCAAAAAAATCAATCGAGTTATTCGGCCAAATAGAAAAATGGACTAATTCCATGCAGAGACCTAATAATTGTGAAAGCACCGCATTAAAACCTGCAAAGTCCCTAAATTTTTGTTAACATCCCTACAAAAAGGGAATTTTCCCTACAATTGGCATCACTAGGTAAGGCAGCAACAATGTTGTGTATCTAATACTTTTAATAGTGGTTCAATACAAAAATTGAACAATTTTATATATTTTCCAAGATATATTTATAAGGTAGTTTTAGTAGGCCAGCTGTTTATCTTCCTCTTACCTGGTTTTGACATTTCTTACATGGTTTTGACAGTACAAAGACTGTATCTAGAGTATTTTAAAATGTCAAAACCCTGTTGTTTTTGTATTGTTTGTAGTTGTTTGTTGTAGTTGTTTTTCTAGAAAGACTACCTATATCAATATATCTTGATATTATCTTTTCAACTTTGCTGCTAAACAATTCATTTTGCTCAGCCAATTGGTTCAATGCAAGATATATTTATAAGGTAGCCTTAGTATCCCAGCTGTTTATCTTCCTCTTACCTGGTTTTGACATTTCTTACATGGTTTTGACAGTACAAAGACTGTATCTTGAGTATTTTGAAATGTCAAAACCCTGTTGTTTTTGTATGGTTTGTAGTTGTTGTTCTAGTAAGACTACCTATATAAATATATCTTGGTTCAATGTATCTATTGAACAGCTTGCATATAAAGGGTCCGCCAAATAACTTTTTTTTTTGAAAATGCTATAAAAAAAACTACTGAAATTTTCTCAAATTTCTTTTTTTATTTGAAAGTACAATCCTTCCGGTTAATAATGGAAAATAATTTCATTCAAATGGCTGCCTCGGCTGGCCATGCAGTAGCCTACACGATCGGTCCAATTTTTAAGCACATTATCGATTGTGTGCAGCTGTATTTAACCAATGGCTTCACGAATATTGTCCTTTAAAGCGTCAATTGTCTCTGGCTTGTTGGCGTAACACTTATCTTTGACGGCACCCCACAAATAATAGTCCAACAGTGTCAAATCGCAGTTCCGAGGTGGCCAAACGACATCAGCTCTGCGGCTGATAATGCGATCTTCCCACTTAGCGCCCACTTAGCGAAGCGAAAACGTATTGGATGGTCAGTTGGCTTCAACTCCTGAACCAATTGGACTTTGTATGGCGTCATACCAAGGTCTTTATGCAAAATTCGTCTCAATGATGTCTCCGAAATGTTCAATTGTTGAGAACTACAGTAAATTGATGTTGATGGCGCTTCACGCACACTTTCTGCCACAGCAGCAATATTCTCGGGTGTACGCACTGTTTTTGGCTTTTCACGCTTTGGTTTATCGATGAGGATGCCAGTTTCTTTCACTTTTTTCACAAGATAACGAACATACGGAGCTGACGGTGCTTCTCTTCTTCCAAAATCCGTACGCAATTTTCGCACACATTCTGCAACATTACCATGATTTTCAAAGTAATGTCGCAATATTTTCCAGCGTTGTTCAAGCGTATACACAACCATATTCGTTCAGCGGAAGGATAAAACTAATTATCTGTCAAATTAGAGATGAGCTAAGTGTTACCATTCACGAAATAAGCACTGGTTGAAAAAACGTTAGATGGCGGACCCTTTATTTTTTGTTGAATTAATAGCAACAATGTTGATGTACGACACTTAATATTGAACTCTTTAGCATATATTTATCAAGAAACTGGCTTTCATTTTTTTAAGACAAATTGTTCTCCGTCTTCTATTGAACGTTTGTGGTTGTATTTGTTAATTTTGTACTACAGGAATTATGTTAACAATTTTGATGAAACAACTCTATATAGATTAAAACAATGAATAAATGGTGAATTATATGTGCTGAAATATTTTTGAACTTTAGGAAAAAATTATAAAATAGGCCTATTGTGCAAATAGTTTAGGGTGTTCAGAGAACACCTCCGCACCTTAGACGGAACGTCACTGACTCAAACAAGTTTTACAGTTACCACATGACAGTTGTTTGTGTAGTAATAAGTAGTAGTTGTTTTAAACTGCAACTACAGTTGTTTTTCTATAAAATAATACAAAACAACTATTATGACAGCTATTTAAAAAAAAAACAACTTAAGAACATTTCTGTACTTTTGAAACAATTGTTTGAAGCAGTTATTTTAGTATTTTTTATTTTATTAATTTATAATCATATAATTACAAATTATATACTATTACCCTAACCGAGCACTAGCTACTATATCTTTCGGTGCGTTCTAGCGAAAACAGACCAGTGCCTCTGGTGGGAATCGAACCCACGACCCCCGCACTGATAAGCCAGCACGCTACCAACTAGCCTAACGGGGCGCACAAGTTTTAGTATTTTACCAAACAACTACCAAAACAGTAATTTTGCAGTAAACAGTTAATTTTTGTTAGTTTTTTCAAAGTAGAAGAGTATGTCCAGTTTTTAAAAACGTTCTTTTAGTTATTATTATGAGCATATCAAATAGTTTGCATAGAAAAGTTCATAGTTTGTTAGAAAAGTTCATAGTGTCTAAAATGCATAAAAATGTTATAACTAGAGATGTCACGAATGGTGTATTCGGCACTTTGCCGAATATTTGCCGATTAGTTCTTTCATACATTTTCATATAAATTTCATATAAAAATTAATACTTTAAATGTAGACAAAATTAATAATACAATTTTTTTTGGTCGAAAAATTATCTAAAGCCAATATGAACAGCCGTGTTTGACATTTTAAAGAAAAGTATTTTATGAAAAACTTGATTTTCACAATTTTTTAGATAAAAATACAGGTTTTTAAGCAAATTTATTTTAACCGAATAAATCTGGTGCTACTATTCAGTATTCAGCCGAATAGTAAAAATATGCCGAATAGTAACCGAATATTCGTGACATCCCTAGTTATAACTTAAATACTGTGTTTTAATTGTAATTGAAAGAAAAATTATTTTATTTCTTAAAAATTATTTTAAAATACCAAAAAATAATTATTAAAAAGACAATAGTTTTTACAAATTTTTTGCAGTTGTTTCATAATTTTTGTAGTAAAAGAGTTGTCAGTTGTTTTTACTACATTTGTTAATTGTTTTACAACTAAATTTTTAGTTTATTTTAACGGTAATTGTCCTTGTCGCCTTCTTAACTGAAATTACAGTTGTTTTAACTGCCATTTTCAATAGATTCTACTGTAAAACTTGTTTGAGTGTATGTTTTAAACGATCTATAGTAAAGAAGTCAGTATCAATCTCTCTAATGCATAGAAAAGGTATAAAACACCAGTTAACAGGTTAAATAATGAGATACCCTATTATTTTATCACTCAAATTTAATTAAACTTAAAATATTTAGATCCCAGTATCTTTAAAATCTGTAGCTCTAATAACACAGTGCAACAAGAAAATCAGCCACAATGGTTCCAATAGAAAATGAAAGTGTACCGTTGAACAAATAAAATCGCCAAAGGGTTTTGCAAAGTTAGTTCAAATTTTTTTGAACTATTTTAAAAAATATCTCTTGAATTCTGGATATTATTTAACATTTTTGCACTATGATCGAAAATCAAAATAAAATATAAATATAATCGTTGGAATGTAATTGTGTGTTCTTGAACTCAATTTCGAAATATAAATTTTTTTTTTTAAATATTTCAACAAATAGTAGGCGAGATAGGCGTGGTCAAATACAAAGAAATCAGAGATTTTTGGTAGGTAATACATTTATTGCTTTTCGGAACAATTACAAACAATTCTAGATCAAATGCATTAAAAACCCAGCAAAACCACACATTATCAAATCATGGGTAAAGTAATGTATCGCCATAGGGCTTCATGCATTCCTTTACACTTTACTTCACTGATGAATTTTACAGGCGATGAGCCTCAAGGTAACTCATTACCTTGTAGGGGGTAAAGTAACTGGTTACTTATATGGTTACATGGTGGGAAAAAGTAACGTGTCTATAAATAGATTTTAATAAAAAAAGGCATAAAAATTTTTTTTACAGATATTTTTTTTTAATTAAATAAATAACTTTTTTTTATTACATAAATAACTTGGTCATGCTGGGACTCGAACCTGGGGTCTCTGGTATTTAACAATTAATTAAGCAAGAACTCTACCAACTGAGCTATCGATACATACAATATTTTATTGCTTAACATGTAGATGAGTTGTTGTGCTTCGTGTTTTCGTTCGTGATA
This sequence comes from Delia radicum, assembly GCA_021234595.1. Lineage (NCBI taxonomy): Eukaryota > Metazoa > Arthropoda > Insecta > Diptera > Anthomyiidae > Delia > Delia radicum. The sequence goes on from CM037855.1 coordinate 156,994,181, forward strand.
TCAAAAATATGCACCTTACCATTATGCTTACAAAAAATCACAAAGTAATCTGTCTAGAAATAGATTTTCAAAAATATATATTAATAATTACTTTACGTTTATAATTCATGCATTATGTAATTGATGATCGGTAAGTCATTATTTTATGTTGTGAAGTAATGTAAAATGTAATGAGGTCTCATTACAAGGTAATCCATGAGTGTTCAATCATCGGTAACTCATTACTTCTTGATGGAAAATAATGATACAGGTAAGGAGTACACATTACAAGGTAATGCATAACTTTATCGCACCCATTACCAAAGTTTTGCTGGGAAGTCTCTTTTATGAGCTACTGAATTGTGAATATTTTGTAAAAAAAAAATAGAATCGATTTTTAAGAAAAGATTTTTGTTATTTTTCTTTAATGAAATCGTGTTTTATATTCGAAATATGTGTTTTAGGAGTTTAATTGGTATTAGAAATTCATAGTTGCCATAATGTTCACATGTAACAAAATAAATTTTAAACTATGTGGTTCGAGGTCGAATGTTGGCTTTCGTCATAAAGGTCATATTACACATGGAAAAAGAGAGCATTGCCAAAAACCCACAAATGGCAATGTCGTTCCCGGAGCTTTAGTACCGCAATATAAAGTTGTATTGCCAATCTTATACGTCGTGACATTGTGAAAAGTTTCTTGAAAACCGTAGGAAGACAAAAGAAGTTAATGTAGTTAATTTTTTCTCGTCTCAGTGAAAGCAAAACAGATAAGGCCCGATTACTGAAAGTCCAGCTAAAATTTAGAAAACAGTTGAATTGAAAATGTATATGGGAAACAACAACAAACGTGTCAGTTAGTAGCTAACGGTACATTTAAAATAAGGATCCTTAACCCCAGTGTGTGAACGGGAAATTAATTAAAGTTCCTTTCAGGCCCGATTACTAAATGTCTAGTTAAAATTTAACGAACAGTTAAATTGAAAAATTTATATGGGAAACAACATCAAATGTGTCAGTAAAAGTCCCAGTTACACTGAACCAAAAGTCGTAAGTGAAATCAATATAAAATTTCTGTTAACTTTTGACAAACTTCATTGTTGAAACAACAATTATTTTATTCAAATTGATGTGAATTTTTGTAAAACCTGTTTTTAGTGTGTGGCGTCATTACTCATGTTAGCGTGTAAAAGAAATTTGTTAAAGTTGTAAAAATTAATAAAATTATGTTAAATGGGTTTTTACAAATGAATTGAAGAGCTTATTGCAAAAACTTGATAAGCCACATTTACTGTTTTATGAATTTTCGCTGTTTTCTAGGCAACCATTGATTAATATTTGATAGAAGTCTTGCTTAAACACTTATTGCAAGTACCTAGAGTATAAAGGTCCTGCAAAAGTCATATTGGTTGCTTTGTTTTAACCTTTAAAAGCCAAAAACAAACTAAAAATCAAATGTGGCTTATCAAGTTTTTACAATAAGCCCTTCAATTGTGAATTATTAAACTCAGTGAATTACAGTGGATAGTTAAATATGTGTTTATTAATTATTTTAAAATAAATTTATGTAATTTCATACTGTTTTATGTAAATTGTAAACTTTTATTACTGTCATTACTTTATTTTTTTATATAAGTGATCATCTGTAATAGTGAAGAAAACTATATAAATATAAAAAATGTAATTAAATATTAAATAAATTAATGTGTATTGTAAATGTAATGTTTCATGTGTTTTAAAAATTGGGTTTTGGGTACGTACTACGTTATAATTTTTAATTTTATTATTTTTTTTAATATACTAACTAAAGACGTATATTATAAAAAATTTAAATTTATAAAATAATATTAATAATACAAAAAAAAATAATAAGAAGTCGACAAAATACGAATAGATTAAAAAAAGAGCATTGTTAAATTGAATAAAGCGCATTATTGAAGCAACAAAATAATTATTCAATTTGATTAAATAAATTTGTTAAAATGGCAAAATTTCAGTTTATGGGGGACACCCCTGGAAAAAAAAAAAATGCCACGCCCCCTTAAATGACCCCAGGAGTGCGAAAATCATAATGAATAAGGGGGCTCACGCCCCTTATGGGCGTGGCAGTCGAAAAAACGACCCGGCCCACCTACGTAGACAATATGGGTATCAAATGAAAGCTAATGTCTTCACGATTCCAAAAATAGCCGTAGTTGCCAGATCGGGCGATTTTTGTAGCCGATATGGCCATTTTGGCAAAATTTGGGGTGGGGGAAATTTTTTTTTTCCTTTTTTTTTGCTTATATTTTGTTAAAATCAAACAAAAATGAGCATTTTGTGCGAAAAGATTACTATTGTTAGCGTTACCCAGGGATTAAGAAACGAGGAAAACTCTTGAAAGCTTCTGATTGATTAATGAAAATTTGTTATACTGGCTTCGCTTAGTAAAGTTTTTCTGCGTGACCGGCCTACGGCCGGGCTTAGGGGTTTTTAACTCCAGTATGTCTTAATTCTAGACGGCGGGGATCTCGAGTGCTCGGCCTCTGGCCGAGCTAAAAAGAAATAAACAAAAAAAAGTCCTTCCCCCATTTTATAAAAATTAACATATCTTCCTCAAATTCTGGACGATCTGGCAACTACGGGTATTTTTGGAATCGTGAAGACATTTCCTTTCATTTGATACCAATATTGCCTAAGTAGGTGGCATGGGTCGTTTTTCACCCCCGCCCCTATTTAACAAAAATGGCCGTATCGGCTGCAAAAACCGCCCGATCTGGCAACTATGGCTATTTTTGGAATCGTGAAGACATTAGCTTTCATTTGATACCCATATTGTCTACGTAGGTGGGCCGGGTCGTTTTTCGACTGCCACGCCCATAGGGGGCGTGAGCCCCCTTATTCATTATGATTTTCGTACTCCTGGGAACATTCTGAAGGGGATGGCATATTCAGATTTTTTCTCTAGGGGTGTCCCCCATAAACTGAAATTCAGCCAATACATTTATTAAACAATTTGTTAAAATGACGGGCAGGTTTTGTTGGTTGTATAGTGATCACTCATTCATCAATTTAATATGGTATTTAGTTGATTTCACCGCTGTTTTTGGTTGGTTCAGTGTAGTAGCTAACGGTACACTATGAAAATTAGGCTCAAGCGTTTTAAATAGCCCTGACGTGAAAACTGTCACAAATTCAGACATTTTAAATTATGTCGTATTGACATCTTGGTGCTCAATTAAAGAAGTTAAAGAAGGATTTTTGTGGAAAACTATATCTGATAGCTCTGAACACATAATATTGGCTGCAATTTCTAACTACCAACTCCCATCAACTTTGAAAAGATCTTGTGGTTCATAGTTTAAAATCTTTTTTATTTGTTACATTTGAACAGAATAGCAAATCTGATTTTTGATTACAATAAAGCTTTTAAAACAAATATTTTTCTAATTAAACAATTTTAATTTAATTTAAATTTAAAAAATTTTTTTAAAATATATTGTTTTAAAAATCGATTCTTATATTCAGTAAAATATGCGAAATAAATTCCGAAAATAAATTCGATATTCAAGACTTCATTTTAAGAGTACGCTCTGAGCCTTTTATGAGCCCTTTCTGAGCTATTTTCGAGCCAAATTTGTATAATTTTTAAATGATTTGTGGTACTATTTTATGCTCTAAAGTAATTTTAAATCGCAGGACATAATTTTTCTAAAGTCTTTATTAGAATACATCACATACAAAATAAAATACAATACAAATCGAGATTAAACAATAATCACATACACCACTAATATACAAATTTAAATTTTAACACACACATTTGCTTGATTGTTGGCACTCTGGAAGATATAATACGGAATCTTCAATTAATCTCCAACACTATTCTTTATTTGAAAATCACGTTCATCTAAAATATTTTCCAATATACCGCCAATTTCTTCTATTTTCCATTTATGCGATTTGTTAAAGCAAATTAAAATAAAATATGTAAAGAAAAAATTTGAAATTCATTTGACTTGAAAATGTAAATAAAAAAACACTTTTTAGAGTGTTTTGAAAAGGTTCCTAGGAATAGACATTTTTAATTCTTTTTTGACTCATACTTTTGAACCTTCAGAAAGCACTCCAAAAAGAGTTTGTCACTTAAAATTTCCCTTTTAAAACAATTTCCTTATTTTTTCGAACTCATTTTTAATTCTTATATGAATGTTCAAAATAGAGTGTGATATAAGAGTATTTTCGGAGCACAATTTTGATAGGCTCATAGAAAAGAAGCAAATATGAATAATTTGGGACTCAAAATTTAAGCGCTCCCAAAATGCTTTTAAAGTCATAATTTATGAGCGCTCAGAAAATTGTTGGCTGGGAATATTTTAACCAATACCGAAAGCGCGTTTTTTTATTATTATTGAATAACAGTCAGAAAAGTTAAAAATTAATTACTAAAATTAATTTAATTACATATTCAATTGAAACAACTTTACGGATTAACTTTTTAAATAACTGTTGAACTTTTATTGAAAAGTTCTTGTGAGTGTAAAAATGTTTTCCAAACAAAAGTATATTACCAACATATATATTTTCGATTTTCTTTTTCGGCGTGTATGAAACATATTTAGAATTAGAATTTTCTTTATTATAAAAGTTTCTTAGGTATTAATTAACATGTTATAAGTAATAGTTTTAATATATAAAAAGAAAAATATTAAAGAGATTAACGACATGTTTTTCATAAAAACGTCTGTCGAACGATCACAAAAAAGTATCGGCATTTAATGCAAAAATAAAATTTGATAAAATTATGACAAATTTAGTTAAATTCTGTTATTAAAAAATTTCTATTAACCAACGCACATTTCAAATATTTTACAAAATTCACCCAATCTTCTTCATTTTGGCCATTTAATATATGTATCATATCTTCTTCCGCTAGGTAATATTTCCGAAAAATAGCATATCTAAATTCTTTTAGGACAGGAAAGATACCAAAAAAATGTTGGAATGTTTCATGTTCCTGTAAATTGCACAATTTAGAAAACTTGTCTTCGTTTGCTGCGCCAAATCTGTTATAATTTAGTGCAATTAACCCACTGTGTGCTTTAAATATCCATGTGATTTGATCAGTTTTTAAGTCATCATTAAAGTAATGTATTCCTCTTTCATAATCTAGATGTTTGTAAATTCTTGTGGTGGTTTTTTTTTTTTTTTTTTTTTTTATTAAGTCTATGGAAAATTCCTTACAGAATATTATATACATAAATTTTAAATTTTTTTACATATTTACAAAAATTGAAAAACATACACGATTATTATTTTTTTAATAAATGATTTTATGGAATAAAAGATTAAACTTAAATTATATTTAATTGATTAAACAACAAGATTAGATTCCTTTTAGTGACTTGATTCCTTTTAGTGACGAAAATGTCAATGAAGGCATATAAGTTGTTAAATTCATTGCAAATTTTGAGGAAAGGATCAAAATTTGCGTAATTGGACTGAAAGTACTGCAGTTTTAAAGGCTGGTAGCACCGTCTTGGTCGAGTTGGAACATTGAACTCAAGTTTGCTAAGAAGATAATCGGAATTCTTAATACCTTGTAATAGATTGATCAGGAAAGATACATTTAACACAATTCTTCTACTTTTGAGCGTAGGAAGTTTTATTAATGCTAAACGCTTTTCATATGAAGGAAGATTTCTGCCCATCACCCATGAATTAGATCGAAGGCAAAACAGAAGGAATTGGCGTTGGACGGATTCAATTCGTTCTATATGGATGTCATAATGCGGATCCCAAACTACGGAGGCATATTCAAGTATTAGTCTAACAAGAGATGTAAATAGCTGTTTTGTAACATCAGGGTCTTCAAATTCTTTTCCCCATCTTTTTATAAAACCAAGAACTCCTTTAGTCTTGTTTACAGTTTGTGTGATATGTGCGTTAAAACTTAGATTTTTGTCCATTAATACTCCAAGATCAAGAATTGAATGTACTATTTCAAGTTCATGTCCATCTATAATACAAGTATGGAAAACTGGATTCGTTCTATAAAACAGCATATATTTGCATTTGTTATAATTTAATTCCATGAGGTTAACTTTACACCAATCGTGGAACGAGGTTAAATCTGATTGTAATAAGGACGACAAATCCGATTGTGATATGGAGTTCAAGTAAGATTTCTTGTAACTGAGAAACAACTTTACATCATCAGCATACATTAATATTTTGGAATGTTGGATGCATGACGGGAGATCATTTATGAATAAAAGGAATAGTACTGGTCCAAGATGACTACCTTGAGGAACTCCAGAAGGAACAAAAATACTTTTAGAGGTTGATTGATTAAAAATAACACGCTGATTTCTGTTTTTTATGTATGTACAAATCCATTTTAAAAGAACAGGAGAGAATCCAATTTTATGCAGCTTAAATAGCAGGAGATCGTGATTAACTTTATCAAATGCTTTGCTGAAATCTGTGTAGATGACGTCAGTTTGCATTCCAGAAGTGAATGAACTATTAACTATTGAAGTGAATTCTAGTAGATTTGTAATTGCGGAACGGCCTTTTCTAAATCCATGCTGTGACGATGATAAAATTAAGGATACATCGTGAGATACAAAATTAGTTACGATCTTTTCAAAAAGTTTTGGTATAATACTTAGTTTAGCGATTCCTCTGTAGTTAGTAATATTTGACTTGCTACCTGATTTGAACAACGGTATACTAAACGATTGTTTCCAGATTGAGGGGAAATATCCATTGGAGAGGGTGTGTTAACGGTGTTCTTAGGGTATCTACACAGTTCTTTAATACACAGCTGGGGACCCCATCAGGTCCATACGAGTCGGAAAATTTTGAATGTTTTATTGCATTAGCAATAGTGGTAGTATGTAATGCTGGAATATTCACTTGAACTGCTTCAGGAATAGGAAATTGATAATCCGTGGCTGCATTTATATTTAAAGTAGTATTTGAATAAGTGGTGGAGAAAAAATCTGCGAACATATCGCAAATTTCGACATCATTTGACGATTCTTTTTGATGAAATTTCATCATGGATGGAAATCCGGATACAAGACGTTTGGAATTAACGAATTTATAAAATGTTTTTGGATCACGTCTAGATTTAAGTTTAACTTTGCTTAAGTAATTGTTGTACCATCGATTATTTAATACTTGGCATAATCAGTTAGTGTACCTGATTTTTTATAATTTTTGTAATGCTTATTTTTCAAATTTTTGAGTGGGGACAGCTCTTTAGTATTCCAAGGTGGGCCATGTAATGATGTTCTCATAATCTTTGGAATTGATTCTACAAAACATTCAAACAGAAGCTTATAGAACATGTCTGTAACTACTTCAATGGTATCCGAACTACAAACTCCTTGCGGAATGTAGTGAGACCAATTAATACGTGAAAGAAGAGTATTCAGCTTGTTGAAGTCTGCATTTCTAAAATCAAAAATTTTCTGAACACCTTGAGAAGTTTTTATGGAAGCTTGTTTTTGAATAAACATGTTAATTTCTGAAGTGGGATGATATACGTCTTCTGGAGTAAACAAAGGATTAATGCGATTAATACTTAAGTCTGATGGATGATCTGTAAATACTATATCCAATAATTTGCCAAATTTGTTGAGCACGTTATTTATTTGGAAAACTCCAAGGCCTGAGAGTGAATCCACAAACTCATTGCTTGCACCGTTATTTACCGAAGAAATAAAATAATTTGTATCAGGAACTTCGGTCCAAAGTAAGGTTGGGATATTAAAATCTCCAAGAATAACTATGTTATCACCAGAATTTAAACGGTTTGCTACGAGTTCTATAGCTTTAAAATGTTTTTCATAATCGATTAAACTAGAGTTTGAAGAAATATAGGAACAAGTTATATACAGCTTTTTGGGATTTAAGTTTACACAAATGGCTACAAATTCAATGTCAGGAATATCTTTTAATACAATTTCTTCAGAAGAAAGGTTTGAATTAACTGCAATTAAAACGCCTCCACCTTCTTTTTCATTTCCTTTATAATCTCTGTCACGTCTATAAATTTGATATTTATTACACATTATTTCTGCATTAAGTATTTGTTTTTCAATTCTACTTCGAAGCCAAGTTTCGGTAAGGACTATAATATTTTGATCAAGATTAAAACTTTGAATGAAAAATTATTTTAGTTTGGTTTTCATTCCGCGAACGTTCTGGTAGGCAATGGAAATATTTTCAATTACATTTAAATCTGGTTTACGAATATTCGAAACCAGTTTTTTGAATTAGTTTTTTGAATTAGTTGCCGAATTATTAGATGTTGGAAGACGTACATTATCATCATCTCGGTAAATAAATTGACGAATCAAGGTTTTTTTAGGCCAAATACTTACATTAACTATTTGGTCAAACAAATCCTCAGATACAATTCTTTAAAAGATGTTCTATTACGTGCGTTTATTTTATAAACTTGGACATCCTTGGATATATCAATCAAAAACTTCGTATAAATGTAATGTTCAATATCCTTATCATTACTCTCTAATCTGTCATTAAAAATATTAATTTTCATTACTCTCTAATCTGTCATTGAAAATATTAATTTTCAAGTTACTTAGTAATTCCGTACTAAAGCAATTCCATTGTTGTTCCGTGTGGTTTGTTTCTGGCCATTGTATGTTTAAGGAAGTAGCTTTTGATTTTAATTCGTTTACCCAAAAAACGTTACGACGCAATAAAATTAAGGATAATTGGTGAGGTAATCTATTATGTTTATAATTATACATTATGCTACTTAAATATTTAAGATAAAGTCCCAAAGTATATAGACGACTGTCTTCAGCACCGGTTTCTAACATAAGAATATAGTTTGGGGTGAAGCTAGGTAAATGTAATATTCTATTCATGAAATATCGTCGCAGTTTATTAACGTCTTCAAATGTCTAAAGCCCCACACCTGAGCTGCATAGGCTTGAATTGCCCTGCACACTGCAAGATAAACTTTCCACTTCATTCTTAGGTTTATATCTTGTTTCACTATCAAACTTTGCCATGTTGAGTTTATTGCACTTTTTGCCTGATTGTTTCTTTTTTCCACTTGTTTGTTAAACTTAAGTTTTGGTGTGAAGATAACGCCCAGGTAGTTGAATTCAGAGGATATTTTTACCTCATTTTTCTTGTTGACTTAGTCGACCACCATTTCTGAATACCAAAATTTCGGATTTGTTTAAATTAACTTCCAGATTCCACATGTTGCAGTAATTTTCAAGGTTTTGTATAATTTTTTGCATTACCGTTATATCATTCGATAATATGACTATGTCGTCAGCATAGAGTAAAAGTCGAATATTCATATTTTCCACCATAAGTCCACCTTTCAGTATGAAACATATATTTTTTGACATTGGTTTCAATATAACAATAAGTACACTCAATTATATTCCAATAAGTACATACTCGTATATTATTATTTTATATTAATTATCGTTCATATTGGAAACAATTTTCCAAAATACCCCAACTTCAAGAGGATATAAAATTTAAATTAGAACTTTGCAAAACCTTTTGGCGATGACCCAAAATTTGTTGCACAGTGTAATAAATACCTAAACACTTATAGATTATGCTTAAGATTATTAGACTAGTATGTGGGGTATTAACGGTCATATAATCGAGTTTTTACCATAGCTACCACATTTTATTAAATTAATACATATCTTAAAACATCTGACAACTGATAAGAATATTGAAAATCTTTCTAACATGCGATCAACGTGATAGATAACAATGGGAAAATGGAAGTGTTTCATTTTTGTTAATAACAAAGTTTAAGTTCAATAATATTGTGATTATAGTTCCTCCCTCTTTACGCTATCGCACTAATACACCATTCCAAATTTTTGTTATAATTATATTAAGATGGTGTCCCAGATAAAATTTTGTCTCAGACGAACACAACACCAAAAAACATGTACTATAGAGCACCCAAAAAAGCAAAGTTGTTTTTTCCGCTACCGCACATTTTCTTATAGATTGGGTGTAAAAAATAACATCTGCAAAAAAACTGGACTTCTATGGCGGAATGCGGTCATGACGTTTTGACTTTTGACCTCAAAAATAGACTAAAAAAGGTTAAAAGCTTTGTTGTTCGACAACTTTTTAAATAATGGGTTTTCGTTAAAAACTGTTATTAATGTTATTATGCAAATTAAAACAACAATTATTTTTCTCATACATAGTTTTGACATACATATGAAACATTGGGATGTTTTTCGAGATCAAAATTTTTGGAGAAAAAAAATTTAATTTTTATAAAAGTTGCTAATACTTGCTCCAACTCCAGCGAAACCCTAGCGGAGTCAAATGTATGACCGAACGCCAATATTTTATCAATCCCAACATTTTTTAAGAACATATCTACAACCTATCTCTACTCCCTAATGGGGCTCCCATATAAAATGACATTTAGTAAAATTTGCTTCCACCGCTCTAACTGTCTCAAGGGAGCACCTAAAGGAGTCAAATGTATAACCGGCCCCCCAATATTTTTTCAACCCCAACATTTTCTCAGAATATATGTGGAAAAATATTGGGGGGTCAGACATACATTTGACTCCTCTAGGGGCTCCATTGGGACAGTTAGAGAGGTTGGAACAAATTTTAGAAAAATGCAAATTTTGTATAGGAACCCCCTTAGCGAATGGAAATATCGGGTAAGTACGTTCCGATAAAAAGTTGGGGTTGAAAAACTATTAGGGGTCGGTTATACATTTGACTCGTCTAGGGGCGCCACTGAGGCAGTTAGACCGGTGGGAGCAAATTTTACAAAATGTCATTTTGTATGGGAGCCCTGTTAGGGAGTAGAAATAGGGGGTAGGTATGTTCTGAAAAAACTTTGGGATAGAAAAAATATTGGGGGTGGATCATATATTTGACTCCGATAGGGGCACCTTTGAGATAGTTAGAGCAAGTTTCATAAAAATTTAATATTTGTATGTTGGATTCTCTGAGAATTTTTCAATGAAAAATCCTTCAAACTCAAATTTTTTTCAATACGTTTTTATAGATAAATCACGATATTCTTAAGACTGTATCTATATAATATTCACAGTTTCAAAGAAAGTTTTCCAATAGAAAACCTTTAGTTTGATATAATTTTTATTAAAAATAAAAATTATGTTTTTTCGACCTTTAATTGTGCAATGAAAATTATTTAATCTCGAGGCCATACTCTATATTTCTTTATTAGGATATTGTCTTAACAAATAATCTAAAGAGTTTTTGTTTTCAAATTTATTAATTGACCACTTTCAGGAATGTGTTGATAGATCTATTTCGGGAACTTTCTAGGTTCCAATCATCAGAACACGTTTTGAAAGAAGTGACAATCCCTTGCAAACATCAAACATTCATATATCCTAGTTATCCCACTAAATGATAACTAATATATGAGCTCGAAGTTAAAGATTATCACCATTGATCAAAAATAAATTGAAAACTTGTTCGTTATGTGCAAGCTCTACCTTTGGTAGATATGCAATACACGCAATATACAATACACAATATACTAATAAAGAAATATAGAGTATGGCCTCGAACTTGAATAATTTTCTACAGTTTTGTTAGTTTTTTGTTTTTATATACATCAAGATTATTTTTATGTTATTTTTAATTTTTAACGAGCTTCCAACCTCCGTATATTCACAAAAATTAAGCAAATCAAACATATTAGCTAGGTTGATACTAGTATTTCGATCTGGCTAAAGATCTCATCAGAACCCGAAGTTAGAGCCTACATAATAGGCAGAACTTTAACAAAAAACCTATTAATCATTACTCTTGCTCCATTATTGTCTTCTTAGTAATCAAGCACGTTCATTTTCATTGCACAATTAAAGGTCGAAAAAACATAATTTTTATTTTTAATAAAATTTATATGAAACTTTAAAAACAACTTTAAATTGAACAAGCACACTATTGAATTTAGTAAATAGAATTTTTATTAAATATTTTTTCTATTGTACGCTTTAAACTATAAAAACTGAACAATTTTGCAAAAAAAAACCCTAATCTTATTTTTATCAGAGCCTTCGTATTGGATCCGCAATTTAAAATTTGTTTTAATTCCGATTTAAAGTTCGTCTAAAACCATCTAGGATAATTTTTAGACCTTTATGCTCCATATTCTAGTTTTGGTCAAAAGTGGTTTAAATAAAAAATAATTAATTTTCTTATTATTCTTATTTTGTGTTTTTTTTTTTTTGTTTTTGCGAAAACTAAAGAAGCTAATAAAGTTTTAGAGCTAATTTTTGTAGTTCAACATTGTTTATAGTTTTTGGCGGTTTAAACTAAGTTTTGAGTTGTCAAAACATAACAGCTGTGAATGAAAATTATACATAAATAAAACAGCTGTTTTTTTTTCTTCAAATGATGAGGATTATAGCGATTCGGAAATTTACGCTAATTTAAAAATAACCATAATCACAACACCAAGAACAATTCGAACTCGTCCAAATGATTTTCATTTATATAATGATTTGGAGTTTTATCAGCGCTTCGGCTTGTCCAAACTATCGGCTTATATGGTGTTGGAGCTCATAGGAGCACACATTAATCATCCAACTACATACTTGGTAAGCGTTTCTATTTAGTTTTATGGATTTTCAATATTATTTAACAAATTTCTTTTAGGAATGCGATCAGTTTTTTTACACTCGATGGTGTCTTTTTTTATCCACCAATTGAATTAAAAATTGAATTTATTTTGTTGAAAAATTGTCTCTCCGTCTGCTACCTTCCATTTTTCCATTTATTTTAGAGTCCATTTTATATTTAATTACAACCAATATTAAACAAAAGAAATATTCAATTGTTGGGCACAAAATAAACAAACATTTTCTTCTACGCGCGTTGTTTTGTTTGTTTTTCATTTTTGACATTCGAAAGTGCTACCATATTTATTTTGAAAATTGCATTACTTTTTTTGGTTTAGAATATGGTAATCTTATTTAATTTGAGATTTTCTAAACCATCACTGAAAACCAGCATGGAGGCTTAGAAGCAGTTTATATCTTATTAAAGTTTAACTAAACAGCAGTAAAACTAAGTTTGATCGCCGTCCCAAAAACTGGCTCTTAATGTATTGAACTAACACTGTACTGTCTTATCCAACTTCAAAGCTGGCAACCCTAATGAAGTTTCTGTCCCTGTTTATAACATGTTCAAATTTCATAGTAACTGGCTGGAACCCATGAACGGACTCTCCTTGTAAGATCAAACCAAAATCAAGAAAAACAGGTATTAAAACCAGTACTTCATGATTTCCCCGAGAAAATACATCAGCAAAAGTTATATTGGTTATATAGAGAAAGTATATGTAACTAACAGGCAAACTCATACAATAAAAAAAAAAAACAAAACAAAACAAGTACAAGTTCAAATCTCAAACACACCTCGATGTAACTGTTATTGTTGGTTGTTGTTGGTAATTTGTCGGCGCCATTAAATTGAGAACCATTGTTACTGTTGTTGGTTATTTCCACCTTCGTAAGTTGTGGGTATAAACGGCTAGACTCATCTTCCTCTATCTGCCTTAAATCCATTATTATAATGTTGTTGGTATAAAAAGTAATCAAAATTCACGTGTATCTTAAAAATATTTTATCAATTTATTTTTTTTTTTTTATTTCACACAGCTGTTGTTGAGCAACAACAATAGAATACACACTCTTTATTCGTTGTTGTTGCTGCTATTGTTTAACTAAAACATTTTTAGAACACAGAGTACAATTACACTTTATTTTATTTTTTATTTTATCATAAAAGTATTATTCATGCATGCAATGCTTTTTGTTGTTCTTAAAATATTCTTGGGATTATTAGTACGCACATGGATTTCTGTTTTTCCAAAATAATTTCACAACAATAAAAACGTTAGTATTCACAAACAAACCGACAACTAAATTTAATATATAGAGAGGTTTTAGTATAAAAATAAACAAATGTATAAAATTATAATAAATAAAAAAAACTGCACTGCAATTTCAAAAAATAATATAATAAAGAAGTTCCCTTCTAGGAACTAAAATATAAACTAGTCCTCTATCTCGTACAACATATTATTTTATATAATGAACAAAATAACTGAACACTGTGCTCGGTACTCTGTATATAAAAATGAGGGCAGAGATCAGTGTTGCCAGGTATGTTGAGCATAAAATCGTCAAATTTTCCAATAAAAATCGTCAAATCGTCATTTTATTTTCAAAAATCGTCAAAACAAAAAATATTTGTTACAAGTGGGATAAAGTTTTAATAAAAAAAAAATAATAATAATGTAATTCATATATCAAATGCTCATGTACTATCGGTGTAATATAATACAATTTTTTACACTTTTCTGTAATTAAAACTTCGAAAATCATGAATTTTATAACGATAGCACTTTACCACTTTAACTGTTAATTCCTTCTACATAATTCTGTAAACACCACTTCAGTAGCACAATTTTTAAATCTTAAATTCTTTTACATAGTTTAGAAATTCTTTAACAATGTTATTTTCTTTAATTATTAAATTTGGACTTCCATTAACGAGTTAAAGTTTAAAATTGCATTACATGTGATGATATAGTTTAATACAATAAATTATGAAATTTTTGATTATTTCATATTTTTCATTTTGGGTTGGTTTTTAATATGGCTAAAAATTATTTATTATTTTATTTATTGTTTATATTTGTAATGATCTACGATATGACATTAGCTTCATGCGATCTGGCAACACTTAGGGCTCTAATGTAAGAACATATGTTTCGTTCATGTAAAACTGCAACCAACTTAAGATATCATTATCATTTCCGGAAAAATAGAAAAAGCGTGTTTAAAATAATCTTAAGACATTTTGTACCAAGTCATTAATTATTATTTATCATTAATAAAGTGATTAAATAAATATATTACTACATCAGGTGTGGGGTACAACTGTCGTACCACTGTTTATAAAATAAAAAAACAACGTGATTTGCGAGATTAATAATTTTAAAAAATGGATTTGCGTCCGACACGCCAATCAATTATGGCATTATTAGCTGCAGCCGGCATCGAGTTTCCAGAATCGGCCACACTAAGCCAGCTTCGAATGCTGTATGATGCAGTGGTTAAGCAAGGCGATGCTCCTGACGCAGAAGTTCAGAGCGAAGATAAACGCACACCACCTAATTGTAGTGAGTCTTCTAATACAGAGACTGATGATGTCCCCGCCGACAATGTTGAAAACGAATTAACAGATTTCAATGTTAACAAATCTTCTGCTGCTAATGTTTTGACGTCCGACACAACTGTTGTGAGATTCTCTGCCGCCCAAGTGCCATCAGCCGATGCTTTATGTACTGATGTAAGTGATAGTGAAACCAATATACCCGCTGTGACCGATATAAATGCTGCTGCTCAGGGCCAAAATTTGTCTGCTGATTTTTTGTCCACCGCTACAACCCGCTGTTAGTGCCTCTGCCACCGCTGCTAGTGCCTCTGCCACCGCTGCTAGTGCCTCTGCCACCGCTGTTAGTGCCTCTGCTGCCGCTGTTAATGCCTCTGCCACCGCTGCCCTTCAAGAAGAATTGAAAAATCTACAAATTCGTATGGAAATACTGAAATTACAGCAACAAATCAAACTATTAGAAGAAAATGAACAGCGTGTACCACATGTTCATCGTATTGATTTGGCAGAGCTTGACGCCGCAATACCGCAGTTTAGTGGCGACGACTACTACGATATAGTAAAGTGGTTCGCCCAGTTTGAGGACTACGCAAATATTTGTAAGTATACGGATAAAGAAAAGTGTGTGGGAATTCGTCGCAGACTAGAAGGTACGGCAAGAAAACATGTCATTAATTTGGGCCTACTAGAATATGGTGAACTTAAAGCGAGTCTAATAAAGATGTTTAAGCGTAGTGTGTCCCGACAAGATGTATATCGTCAGCTCCGTTCGCGAACGTTAAAACCAAGCGAATCCTGCTTAAGCTTTGTGGTTTCAATGCAGTCTATAGCGGCACAGTCTGACATTGAAGAAAGAGAATTAGTGGACATAATAGTGGACGGCATACCGGATAGCAGCAATGCAATTACAATACTTTATGGCGTCGACACTGTTGACGAATTGATAAAACGGATGGATCGATACGAGCAACGCCGTCAGCAAGTAAGAATATTAAAAACAACCAGTGCGACAGTAGCCAACAGATCAAAAATAGCAGCTGCTAGTGTCAGTAATGCCCTTAAAGTGCCTGATGCTGAAGTGCGGTGTTTCAACTGTTCGCAATTCGGCCACTACCAAAGCCGATGCCCTAAGCCTAAGCGTCCTTCAAACTCTTGTTTCGTGTGTGCTGAAGTGGGGCATTTCCATCAGGACTGTCCGAAGACGAAAAGTGCTGCCGCTGCTATAGTCGAGAAAGCAGATGAATCTTTAGATGCATATCAAATGGTAAGTGTTGCCTTCATCCATCAATATAAGCGCACTGAAGTAATGAGTGTTTATTCTTTATTTGATACGGGTAGCCCTATTAGCTGTGTTCAAAAATCCATGATTCCTTTTTTAACTGAAGATGTAAAAAAATTGACTTCCTTTCGCGGTGTTGGAAACTACAAAATAAGTATGCTCGGTTTTGTTAAATGTGAAATTTGTTTTGGAAAAAAAAAAATAATACACAATTTTTTTGTTTTACCAGATGAAGAATCTGTAGTCCCACTGCTAATAGGTCGTGATCTCTTGGAGAAATTAAATATCCGTTTATGTCAAATAAAACAAATTTACAATAAGAATATGATTTTGAAAATGAATTTAAATATGAATAAAAAACCAAGTAAAAAAGTTATCAGTGCGCTTATGTTTTTTGATATATACAGGGATCCTCAAAATGTTTGTAAAGTTCCAGCCGTTCTTAGTAATTATGATATATTAAATATCTTGCCATTTAAAGATAATGTTAATGAGGAAAATTCTGTAAAAACCGAAGTAGTGGTAAAAGAAAATGTAGAAGATGTTATAGGGCGCTTAGATGAAATAAACACAATTGCTTCTGAAATAGAATGTCCCGTTAATTGTGAAATGTCCGAGTTGGACATAGTTGAGGAAAATAGGGAATGCGAAGAATTGATGCAGATAATTTGTACGATTGAGACGGATGTTGAACTGGACATTAATGAAGAGATAGGTAAAGCAGACGCTTTGAATTTGAAATCGGTTATTAAGGATAATTATTTGAATGCTTCTTGTGTGGCACGCTCAACGGATTATTGTATGACGATCAGATTGAACAGTGACGTACCCGTTTATAGTGGACCGAGGCGACTGTCGCATCGTGAGCGTTGTGAAGTGAAACTAAAACTTGAGGAATTATTGCAAAAGGGAATAATTCGCCCAAGTGAATCCCCCTATGCTTCTCCAATTGTGTTGGTGAGAAGGAAAAATGGTGACTTAAGAATGTGTGTAGATTACCGTGCTTTGAATAAAATAACTTTGAAGGATAATTATCCACTTCCGATCATTGAAGATTGTTTAGACTACCTCGGTAATAAGAAATTTTTTTCAACACTAGACTTGGAGAATAGTTTTCACCAAGTACCTATGCATGAAGACTCGATTCATTATACGGCGTTTGTCACACCTTTGGGTCAATTTGAGTACTGCTATATGCCATTCGGTCTGAAAAATGCAGGTTCTGTATTTCAAACGTTTTATTAATAGGGTTTTAAGAGACTTTATTGAAAAGGGGCAAATTGTAGTTTATTTAGATGATATCAGTATAGCCACTGATACATTTGAGGAACATATAAGTATTTTGGAAAACGTGTTACGTGTGTTGAGAGAATCAGGACTAAAACTGAACTTCAGAAAGTGTAAATTTGCGTATCGGGAATTAGATTATCTGGGTTATCGTGTAAATGAAAACGGTATACGCCCTAATAATGAGCATATTAGGACAATTCAGGAATATCCGATGCCTACATATTATGGAGAATTGGAAAGATGTTTAGGTTTATTTTCATTTTTCAGAAGATTTGTGTTTGATTTTTCAAGGATAGCGAGACCATTGACTAATTTGAAAAACAGGGAATTTAATTGGACAGCTGAGTGTACAGATGCTTTTTTGACTTTAAGGGACAAATTAGTTAATTCCCCTGTTCTTGCGGTATATAACCCCCCAACTGGAAACAGAGCTGCACACTGATGCTAGCATAAAGGGATACGGATCAGTTCTTTTGCAGAGACAGGAGGATAAAAAGTTCCATCCAGTAGCTTATTATTCTAAGTGCACCTCACCTGCGGAATCTAGGTACCATAGTTTTGAACTGGAGACGCTCGCCATAATATATGCTTTGCGAAGATTTCGTGTGTATTTAGAGGGAATTTCATTTACAATTGTAACTGATTGCAACTCACTTGCACTGACGCTAGGTAAAAGTTGATGAACCCTAGGATAGCACGATGGTCATTAGAGTTGGAAAATTATGACTACAATGTCAGGCATCGTAGGGGTGAATTAATGGCCCACGTTGACGCCTTAAGTCGAATACCTTTGATTGCAGTGATTGATGGAAGCGATGTTGATGTGAATATACAAGTTGCCCAGTCTAGGGACGGGAAAGTTGAGGCAATTCGGAAAAAGTTAGAGGAGGGAGATCTAGAGGAATATGTATTGGAAAACGGTTTAGTTTTTCGTTGTGGTGTTCGAGGACAGAAACAGTTATATGTACCCGCGGAGTTAGAGGAAAATATTATGAGACTAATTCATGAGAAATATGGGCATGTGGGGATCGAGAAATGTATAGGTCAGATACAGAAGCATTACTGGTTTCCGAATATGAGGGAAAAATTGAACCGGTTTATTAGAAACTGTCTGAAATGTATGTTTTATTCAACGCCTCATAGAAAGAATGAAAGGAACTTACATAATATTGATAAAAAACCTATACCTTTTGATACGTTACATGTTGACCACTTTGGGCCTTTACCATCAATAAATTCTAGGCGAAAGCATGTTTTAGTGGTAATAGATGCGTTTACGAAATTTACAAAGTTGTATGCTGTAAACTCCCCAGGGTCAAAGGAAGCATGTTGCGCATTGCGAAAATATTTTGAGAATTATAGTCGTCCAAAAGGATTATTAGTGACAGGGGTACATGCTTCACATCTAATGAGTTTAGAAAATTCTTGACGGAACGCAATATCGTACATGTAAAGGTATCAGTCGGGTCTCCGCAGTCAAATGGCCAGGTCGAAAGGGTTAATCGTGACTTAAGGGCTATGCTTGCTAAACTTACCGAGTCCATTGAGCACTCTGATTGGGTCAATAAATTGGCTCAAGTAGAATTTGCTTTTAATAATACCATACATTGCACTACAAAACAGTCTCCTAGTAAAATGTTATTTGGGACAGAACAGAGATTTGAAACGATAGATGAGCTGACTGAATATCTGCAGGGAGCGTACAATCACGAAATAGTAGACTTAGATTCTATCAGGAGAGAGGCTTCAAAGGCAATTGGGAAATCTCAATCGTACAATTTAGAGTATTTTAATCGGCATCACAAACCGGCGAGGTCATTTAAAGAGGGAGACTTAGTAGTCTTAAAGAATGTTGATACAACCGCCGGAGTGAACAAAAAATTTATTCCCAAATATCGTGGACCTTATATCATTCAGAAGCAATTGGGTAATGACCGTTACGAAATTTCTGATACGGGATATTCTCAGATAACTCAAATACCATATGTTGGCATCGTTGATTCTAGTCGTTTACGAAAGTGGCTGGAACCAAGGGATGAAGTAAATAATTTTGAGGACTCTGAAGGCAACACTTCTGAATATGAAGATTATGAATTTCTGGAGGATGAATTTTTGGACAATGAGTAACAATCGGGGTCGATTGTGTTGTCAGGTCGGCCGAGATTGTAATGATCTACGATATGACATTAGCTTCATGCGATCTGGCAACACTTAGGGCTCTAATGTAAGAACATATGTTTCGTTCATGTAAAACTGCAACCAACTTAAGATATCATTATCATTTCCGGAAAAAATAGAAAAAGCGTGTTTAAAATAATCTTAAGACATTTTGTACCAAGTCATTAATTATTATTTATCATTAATAAAGTGATTAAATAAATATATTACTACATATTATTATTTATTTTTATTTAAATATTGTTTATTACTGCATGTTTTTCCATTTTCAAATATAAATTGTGAATATCTGAAGTTTCACTTTGGAACACTTTATTTATATTATTTTTAGGCCTGTTTTTTAAGCACCGGATTTATTTTTGGATTTATAAATCAGAATATTTGCACTCGATGTTTGTTTCGCAAAAACTTGGATGTTTTTTTTTTTTTAATTTAAAAAATATTTTATTTTTATCTCAATCTTGCACTAATTAAACTTTATAAAAATATAAATATTAAAAAATGCAGGGTTGGCATTCAATAACTTTTCATAATAACGATTAGCTATAACAGTAACACTAATAGCGGAATGAAAATTTAAAAAAAGCGATTCCATTAAAGACATGTTTCTTCTTATGTAAATGGTTTTAGTTTTCTATTTAGCCTGTTTGCTTTGAAATATCTTGAACTAGTTAAAGTCAAAATAACGCTAAAATACCGAAACGACGATTTATAACGTTATTTTGTTGATGTAACAAAATTTAATGGGTAGAATTTTGAAATAAACCCTGTAAAGACACATGCCACTATTGGAATCGTAGCTTTAAAACGTTCATAACGGCATTGGTGTGGCCGTGGAAGGCAACTGTAATTGTAATGAAAAGGTAGTGTTTGCCAACCATGAAAAAAGTAAGCACATACTCAGGGAACTTCTGCTGTAAATATTTGTCGTTGTTTCAGTTGTAATACAGTATCTTTATTTTTATGTGAAAAAACAGTCATTTGTAGAAGAAATTCCATTTTTGACTACAATTGTAGTTCATTTAAAAACAAACCACATTAAATTACAGTATTATGATTTTACATTCATTTTGTACAGTATTATTTTTTTTTATTTAAAAAAATAAAACAAATTAATGTTTGTTTATATTTTACTGCACTGACTGAACCACTCATTAATGATACAATTGTAGTTAATTTTTTGAACAGTAAAAAACAAATGACTATGTTAGTTGAGTCGTTCTTTTTTCAGGTGAAATTTAATTTGGTTTTAGCTGGTCTTTCCCGTTATTAAGGGCAGAAAATAAATTAAAATAAACCTAACATGAATGCACAAAATAACTTTTTTGCTAAACTTTCAATAAAAAATAGTTTTTAATTTTAACGAAATAATAAAAATCCAAAAATAGATCCGTTGATTTTTTAATAATAGCAAATAAACATGTTTTGCTGACATATTAAACGTTTGTCAAAAAATCGTCATTTTGGAAGCAAAAATCGTCAAATCGTCATTTAGTAATTTAGGTACTAAAAATCGTCAAAATGACGATAAATCGTCAAACCTGGCAACAGTGGCAGAGATACCAGAGATACTATATACAAATACTCTTTTATTCGAATGTTTTTCTCTTTAAGTGCACTATGGGTATAACAACGTATTTCATTTTCTTAACATGCTTCTTTCAAAAAGAAAAAAATTCTAAACTCATAGATTACATAGAGATTTTACTCTTTGGAATACTCTGTCAGTGAAAGTAACCCAGACAGAAAAATACAATCGGCACAGTGTCGGCAAAGCGTCGGCGACGGTCGGTTATGCGTTGGCAGAACGTGGAATTAACAATCTTGACAATAGTTGCCAACCGTTGGTTTGAGTGAATTTGACACCGTTACCATAACGTTGGCAATTCAAAAATTGGTTCATTCCAAATACCGTAAGATTTAATTCATTTTTGAGAAATATAATATAATAAAACACATTTTAAAAGCAGCAATACAGTTCGGTATTAGTCTTTTAATGGTACTGGCAAAACACATGCTTATCTTGTTATCTTTTTTCCAAAACAAAACCTTTATATTATAAACAATTATTTTTTCGTCAATTACAATTGTTTCAAGGCCAATTTAAAAAAAATGCATTGGCATTGGAATGAAAATCAAATTTGTTGGCATTGGCATTGACATCATATAATGCCAATTAAATTTTATTATCAATGAAAAATTCCCAAGTATGATAAGAGTACACTAGAATGACTCACCTTGTATAAAAAACAAAATGGGGTTTATTGTCCACCCCTCAAAATGTGCCTTGGTTTGTTTTATGATGATTCCAAAAATATTTCGGGTCTAGCATTAAGATGCCGTAAGCTGGATCGTTTTTAAAAAATATATTTTTTTAGTTTTTCAAAGAATTTTGTAAGACAAAGTGTTCAATATTAGTATTTTATGAAAGCTTTTATTAAGGCGCGTCCAAAGCTATGTATAACATGACAAAGCATGTCCAGGCATATCCTGGGTTTATACGGATTTTTGTAATATAAATATCAAATTGACATATTTTAATCTTTAGTCGATTTAAGCAAATTGGATAATTTCGACTAAGGATTAAAATATGACAATTTGACATTTAAATAACAAAAATCTCCGTACGAAGAACTAAAATAAATCAAACTTTTTACAGAATTTCCCTGAAAAAATTATATGTCTTGACATGCGTTGACATGTTATATATTCCTTTACCATCTCCTTAAAACCCCCGTTCATGTGATACAAATATTGTATACGTTGTCTTAAGTTAAAGTACAAAAATCTTTGAAAACATAAAAAAATACGTTTTTTGGAAACGTTCCAGCTCAATGCTAGACACAAAATATTTTGGGGATCATCGTAAAACAAACCAAACTACAATTTGAGGGGTCTAATATACACTCATAAAAAAAGTTAGCACAAAAGTCTGTTATTAATTTGAACTAATTTTTCCTGTTGTTATCCTTTAAGTCACTTATTTAGCTAAAGTTATTAGTCATCTCAGTTCACCACAAGAACAAATTAAAAACAAAAATTGGCTCAACTAAATTGGAACACGTTTAACAGACTTTTGAACTAACCCTTACAAACTAGTAATTAGCAGGGAGTTCATGTACTAAAAATTTGTATCTTAGGCGCCTAAAATTTACATTAAAAATCTTTAAATATGCAGCAAAAGTTCAAAAATATGCACTTTTCCTACCTAGACAAAATTTTTGCTGATTAAGGGCAAGCCTAGCTTTTTCTCTCTTAGGATCACTATATATAACAAATTTTGCGCTAGGCCCTAACCGTAATAAATCTCGGAAAACTAATTTTTGTTTCTATCATTTAAATATCACAATAACTAAATACCCAAATGGCATTTTTTAAATGGTCTTGAAATGCAGAGAAAAACATATTACGCGGAGTTTGACAATATTTACGTAAAACTTAGCAAAATATGGGATTTAAACAGAAATAAAACATAAAGCAACGTTTTTTATTTATTTTTGAGTGGGCTTGATGTTGATCAAGTTTCTGTAATTTATCAGAAACTGAAAACTTGTGGCAAATGTTTCACAAAAAATTCAATTTATCCAAATATTGACTAATTTTTATTTAGTTCTGGGACTTATATAAGGTGGCGCAAAAGTAATCCTCCTATCAGAAAATGCTATACATAATAAATACATAATAAAAAAAAAAACATCGGAAGGTTATTTTTGCGCCACCTTATATTATATTTCATGCATTTTTAACGAAATTTGCAAATATTAGGCAAATTTCTGTAAAACGTGAAATTACACAAAAATATCATTATTCTAAAATTATCCGGCGAATGTGTAAATAGTCCCGTTTTTGAATATTTATTCAAAAACTGGCAGCACTGATTTTAAGTAGGATGTAGGAAATACTCATTTTTATTGTAATTAAGAAAAAAAAAATATACTTTTTTTAATAAAAAATATTATTAAGATACCGAAAAAATATTTTTTTAACAAATTTTACATTACCAATTGTTTGTTTGTTTTAAACGGTAATTAGTAATTACTAATTACAAAAGTAATTACTAATTACAAAAGTTAATACTAATTACAAACGTAATTACTAATTACTTTTGGAAAGCTTTTCTACTTTCTTTTACATTTTTGTATTAAAAAATTTTATTGTGGGTGAGGAATTGTCTCATTTTTCCTATCCCTGGATCCGCAGCTGGTCTATAATTGGTCAATTATTTTAAATAAATCGTTATTTTCGCATGTAACGGTTTTTTTTAGGCGATATATTGACACTACTTAAATTCTGACATGTTGTCATTTTGAAATGATTGTGAATGGTTGTAAAAAAGACACTTGTGTTTATTTATATGTTGACGTAGGAAAATCATAAAGAAATAATTATTTTGAAAATAGTGTTAAAAAGATATTCTTAAACAAAACAACTTAAATTAATTAAAAAAAACTATGACATCAATTTAGCCAACACACCAACAAACATTGGATAGATTCATAACAAATTGGAGAGAAAAAGTGTTATAAAAAATTAAGAGAAACAAACAAGACAGGATGCCGAATGTCGAAGATTTTATAGCGATATTGGAAACTACAGCTGTTGTGACCACAGTATTACAATATTTATCAGGAGCGTATGTGAAAACAAAGAAAAACACATCATTAACATAATACAATTAATTTTCTTTTTTCCATTAGCATAATATGTCGTAAATATATTAAAAAGAAGTCAACCGGAGAATCTTCTGGTTTTCCATTTATATGTGGCTTTTTGTCGTAAGTTGGTTGTGTGTTCTTCTTTTGTTATCCACATAACAATTAATTGATTTTTTTACTTATTAGATGCAGTTATTGGATTCACTATGGTATGCTTAGCGATGAACGTAGTGTGGTTTTGGTGAATACCATTGGTGTCTCCCTATTCTTGATTTATACTTTAATTTATTATGTCTTACGGTCAATAAGAATGCCTATGTTAAACAGTTCCTTTTCGTATTGATGGCATTATTTGGTATAGTATTTTATATTAATGGTATAGCAGATACTGTACAGGCTCAAAACTTTATGGGTAAGTTGGAAAAATAGAACATATTTTGTATTAAAAATTTCAGATAGTTTCAAATATCGAAACGTAACATTGTCTACATATTTAAAAATTGTTTGTTGAGCGAATCCTACAGATTTCGCTGAAGTTTGGATACAAGATCATGGAGACAAAAGCAAAAAAAAATTGGTAAAAATGGATTTCAAAGTTGCTCGAAACTTTTTTGTATTAAATGTTTTTAATGGAAATTTTAATACCGATTTGTATTTCATTTGATACCAAATTTGTATAGGTATTGTTTCATATAAAAATTCTTTAAAAACAAAAATTCAAAATTGCAAAAAATCAACAAAAGTGTGTTTCTATTTACAAGCCCCCATTGTTGGAGTCAATTTAAAAAATTTTTTTGGTAATTAAAAAAATGCTCCATTGAACTTGTTTTATATTAAAACAAAACAGTATATTGTTATTTATTTCTGTGTAGTTTTAAATAAATAAAGTTCTTACAGAGAAAAAAGTAGAAGGCACCAACAATAGAATTTCGAAATTCAAACACACTCATTTTTAAATTCAAATTTATTTTAAATAAATTTTTTATTTTAAATCTTGTAAATTGTAGTTTTTCATACAAAAATTCAACATTACAAATAAATCAACAAAAGGGTATTTGTATTTACAAATCATCATTGTTGGTGACCAATTTAAAAAACTTTTGTATGTACAAAAAATTTCTAGGGGTCATGTTTAATATTACAACAGAATTTTGTAATTTATTTCTGTGTGCCTTTGTTTTTTTTTTTTAATAAAAAACAATAATTTTTTGACTGTATTTAGACTGTCCGAAAACCGGTTTTTATATTTTCAAATCCTAACCGGTTTCAAATATTTTGCATTTTCGAATATGTATTCGAGAAAGCGTTTTTTTTTTGGGTGGGTTGGTAAACGGGTTATTTTTTCAACAGAGTATTTTACATGGACCCCCAATAAAACCTCGAAAAATGCCGTTTACGATATTAAAAATTTTAAAATTTTTTCTCCAATTTTTAGCCATAGAAAATTTTCCTCAATTCATAAATTTTACACAAATTTTGAGTGAACTTAATATAAAATTTATGTACAAACATCAAAAAACCTGTTTAAACAAAGTTATTTGTAGTAGGAAATGAGTTTAAATTAATCGCCGTTACTGTCGTTGCAAAATTTGGCGAATAATTTTATTTTGTTTTTAGAAAAAAGGCAACTTGAATTTGTATTTTTTTTTTATGCTGCTACTTGAAAACAATTTGCATGTCTAATGCAAATTCACCGAATTTTACAAAATTTTTAGTACTTTTTTTAATACTTGCATTAAAAGTAAAAAGCCAGCAAAATTTTTTACAAAAACTACTGAAAATTAGTTTAATAAGACGTTTCAGGAAAAACTGCTAAAATTAGAAACTGTTTTTTGCTAAATATTAATAAGATAAATTTTAGTTAAATGAAAGTTGCAAATTAATGCACTAAAATCAGCAAAAATCGAAGTTTTTTTTTAAGTAAGAATAGCAATAAAAATTCTGTTAAATTTTCAAAAAAATTTGTTATCTTTGAACGAAATTTTAGTTAATTAAAAGTAATTAGTAGACAATAAAAAATCACCAAAAAAATTAAAATTTTCAAAGTGTTTTTTACAGATTTATTAGTTTTTTGGTTTTATATACATACATCGAAATTATTTTTATGTTATTTTCAATTTATAACGAGCTTTCAACCTCCGTATATTTACAAAAATAAAGCAAATCAAACATATTAGCTAGGTTGATACTAGTATTTCGATCTGGCTAAAGATCTCATCAGAACCCGAAGTTTTAGAAAAGCTAGAACTTCCATAATAGGCAGAACTTTAACAAAAACCTATTAATCATCAATTTTGCTTCATTCCTGTCTTCTTAATAATCACGTGGTTAAGGTCTTTTCCTAATTTTTGATTTTTTTGATTTTTTTCTTATGCGAATAAAAATCAGCCCTTCTGCTGTCAGTAGTAACCAATTTTTTAGAAAGTATTACTGTTGATTTTAGCAAAATATACTGTTATTTGCATTGAAATATCTTTAAGGTAAATATAACAAACATTTTTTTGATATTACGGTTTTTTGTAGCCAATATTTAGCCAAAGTTTTTACTGATTTTAGCAATTCAACTCTAATATAATTAAAATTTTGCATATTTAACCGCTTAAATTTTGCTATTCTTATTCTATTACTAATTAGCAAAAAATAAAAACGGTTAATTTTAGCAGATTTTTCTGTAACGTAATTTTTAACAAATTTTAAAGGTTTCTTTGTATGACTATAACTCTATGAAAATTTGTTATGGTTAATAAAATTGTTAGCCCACAAAAAGTTACAAATTCATATAACAAAAAGAAATGGAAATCATTTCGTATACCCCTGGGTACGCCACTACATCCCTGCCAGCAAACAAGCTTCATAATGAGTCAGAAAAGGGTTCAAAATATATTATTAAAATTTCAAATTTTTGTATAACAGCGGTTCATCCAAAAGAGCCTTCTTTTTTGATTTAAAAATTACTCAGATATTAGAAAATCTATAATCTCAGAAATCAATCTGTGTTTGGAACCACTTTTGAATTGTTTACAATGTGTTCAATTACATTTTTAAGTCAATTCTGAATTATTATTCGGCTTAATAATTTTCTTCAAACTAGTGTGTCTTTGCAAGGCTCATATATTCGTCCAAAAATGAGTAATTTTTGACAATAAAATTATTAAATTTCCAAAATAGACCTCACCTATTTTACTCACAGCGAATGCATACAAATTGAGGTGAAAAACGCATTTTTTTTTTTCAACATTGGCTTGTCATAGGCAAGACACCTTCTTATGTTCGTAAATGATTATTTTGGACTTCACAAGAGCGAGTGATTTAAATGTATAAAAGATCGATTCTTGGATGTTCGTATAATAATTGCATTTTGTTAAGTGTTCAAATAGTTATGAAAAATAACTTCTTGTGAATGGATTTAAATATGTATTTAATAAGCGATGTTTATTGCACGCTTTAAAAGATTGTGGTATAAAAAAAGCATTCTTAAATAAATAAAAAAAAACTCAAAATAAATTTAATTTCGCATAACTAAATGGAAAGAAAACTAAAGTATAGTACAGTTGTAATTATATCTTTAAAATCAGACTAGAAAAGTGTTTCGTTCGTTTTTGTTGCGCTGGATTTTTTATGTAATTTTATTTGTTTTCAACTTTATTTAAAATGTATATATGTATTTCCAAGTTTGATATAATTTTTATGAAAAATAAAAATTATGTTTTTTCGACCTTTAACTGTTCAATAAAAATGAAAATTACTCTATATTTCTTTATTAGGATATTGTCCTAACAAATAATCTATAGAGTTTTTGTTTTCAAATTTATTAATTGACTACTTTCAGGAATGTGTTGAAAGATATATTTCGGAATTTTCTAGGTTCCTATCATCAGAACACGTTTTAAAAGGAGTGACAATCCCATGCAAACATCAAACATTAATATAATCTAGTTGTCCCACTAAATCTCGAAGTTAACGATTATCACCATTGATCAAAAATAAATTGAAAACTTGTTCGTTATGTGCAAGCTCTACCTTTGGTAGATATACAATATACGCTTTTTATTTTTATTCTCCTTTTTATTTTCACACTTGTTTTGTTTTGTTTTCTCACGTATTTTGTTTCTTTCAAAACGTTTTCTGATGAAGGGAACCTAAATCTATGAGCACATTCCTGAAAGTGCTCAATTAATAAATTTGAAAACAAAAACTCTATAGATTATTTGTTAGGACAATATCCTAATAAAGAAATATAGTGTATAGATTTAAATTGGAAAAAAGTAAGGAATTCAAGTATTTTAAAGTTATACAATATAAAGTACATCTGTAATATATAAACTGTGATGTTCAAGTAGAAAATTAAAAATTAAGGAATTTAAATTATTTTTTTTTTATAAAAAGAGATTATTTAAAGTTTTAAATAAATTACACTGGAGGACAAACTATCATAACTTTTAAAAATGAATAAGGTTATGAGCACCTAATATATATATATATATTTCAGGCACGCTGATTTCAATGGTGTACTTTATTTTTCGATCTATAGCACAGTTTGTTCACAAAATGTGTGCTGTTATTTCGCTTCCAAAACAAAAACAAAAAAATGTTGCATTTCAGTTAAATGGTCATAACTTTGGAACGGTAAGACCTCTGGGCTTCGTTAAGGGGCATTTGGGAAAGGTAAGAGGGCTATTAATAAGTAAGAGCTATTAATAAGTAAGATAGGGCTATATTTAAAGAGAATAAGTTACCTGCCATCTGGCTGAGCAAATTGAGGTTATGTGCACGTTATTATGTCTTTTTTCCAATTTTTTTTTTTTAAAGTTCTGTATCTCGGCGATTTTACTTTGTTTTATAGATTCTGAAATGTCTCGCAAAGACCTTTCCAACAAGCCCAAAAACAAAAAAATCCTACCACTGGTTTGACCCTACTACCCTCCTACCACCAATCCAAAAATTTCAAACCGCTGCCATTTCGCACACTTGCATTTTCGGGGATGGTCGTTGTGGACATATTTTCATGAAATGAGCCAAGGTCGTGACTGAATCACTCTGTATATGTGCCTCCATATATGGTCCTCCGTATGTGGGCAACTGACATTGAAATACGAAAATTGAATTCATATATGAACTCATATAAAAATATATATTTCCATATATGACCCCTAACTTTTAATGGATTAACCCATACATTCATGATTCCATTTATTTCAATTATATTCACATATGATTCATATATGCTAATATACGCAACCATATATGTCAATATATGAACATTTATGATATTTTTTAATCGGGATAATAATTGTAAATCCTTACAATACCTGTAAAACATCGCGATACAAACGCAGACATGATTATACTCCAATTAAAGATAATTCTTAAAAAAAGTTCATGATTTTGCGGTTAAATTTCGTAAAATTAAGCAAAATATAGGAAAAAATCGTTTGAATGATGTAAATGTAAAAACCGCGATATATCAAAAACTGTAAATGAGATTTTTTGCTAGATTTGAATTCAGCGTACATGCAGTGGGGAGTACTCGTCAGTAATATGTAAGTACTTTTTACACCTAAAGATTCAGGCCGAAAATATTTGATACTAGAACTAAAGTATACTTTTGTAAAGGTATGATGTATGCCGAATCCAAATCTGGTCTCGAAGCACTCTCCGGCATCAGGCATTCGAGCTAGATTAACGGGAAAAGTGGAGTTTTTGATTAAAATGCACCGATTTTTCACCTTCCTGGAAATATATATTTATTTATTTATTTTTATTTTTTTTTTATTTATTTCATTCATTTGCAATACAATAAGCCTTAAAGGCCAAAGACGTATTGCTAGTGTGCTACATAAATTCAAGAATATATTTACAAATAGCTTAGATTAAATTCAATAAACAGTATATATATATATAAAAAAAAAAAATACGAAAATATCCTTAGAACAGGATAGCAATAGCTATAAAATTGTACACTTTATTTTTGGATATGGTTCAGCTGTTTCAACATAACTAGGAAAATGTAAAAAGTCCATACTGGAGAAAGCCTGACCTAAACAATTTAAAACACTCATTCATACAGTGTCCCGGAAATGTGACAAAAGTCTGTTCCTAAAAACATTATACGATAATGTAAAAGTACGTAAATTCAAAGGCAAAAAATTCCAGCTTCTAGCAGTTCTAATAAGTAAAGATCGTTCAAAGATTGTATAGTTTATAAGTGGTTCAACTATCTGAGGGTTTCTCTCAGACCTAGAAAATATAAATTCAGAACGTAAGTAATTGGGTACACCAGATCTAATGACCTTATAAAAGAACAATAAATTGCGAAGTTCTATATACTGTGTTAGGGGGCAACCGAGAAAGTTAATAACTGCACTAGATACGTGATCACGAAATCTAATTCCATATACAAACCGCACAATTCTTTTCACAATTAGCTCAAGCCGCACTATATTATACCCAAAAGTACCAGAATCAACCTCAAGGCAGTAATTAACATGCGACATCAACAAGGTGTGAGCAAGAATATATTTCACCCTTACAGGCAAATACAAGCCACAATTGTAAAGTTTTCTGAGTCCCAAAGTTACCCTAGATGAAACAACATCAATTTGTTCACTAAAATTTAGATATTGGTCAATTACAACACCCAAACATTTAAGCGATTCAACATATTCTATATCGGTTCCACAAATTCCTATCCGAGGGTAAGCAATTCTGCGATAACCCGTTCGAAACATTATTGCCTTTGTCTTAGTAGCATTTATCGAAAAATCGTTTAATATTATCCAATCATGCAATCTATCCAGTGTAAAATTCACAACCGTCTCCAAAACAGCAGGGAAATCCCTGCAATTGCCAAATAAAAGCTGAATGTCATCAGCAAAAATGAACGGTTTTACCAAGTGCAAATCCAAAGAATCAGCACAATCATTTAAATACAGCAAAAACAAAATTGGCCCAATAACGGACCCTTGCGGGACACCAGAAAAGACAGAGGCGATACTAGAATTAATACCACGCACACTTACAAATTGTGACCTTCCTTGCAAATAAGAGTATATTAACCTACAAGCCATAACTGAAAAGCCAAATTGCTGTTTCAGTTTACCAATAAGAATGTTATGATTAAGGCGGTCAAAAGCCTTTGCAAGATCCAGAGATACCAATATGCAATCCCTATTTTCATTTAAATGTTTTCTAACAGTCTCGGTAATACCCAAAAGCATAGACGAAGTGTTGTAATTTTCCCTATATGCATATTGTACGTCCCTGATAAGATTATTTTCCGCAACATAATCTAAGATTTGGAGTTTTAAAAATGTGCTCCATTATCTTAGAAAGAGCAGGAAGAATACTAATAGGTCGAAAATCAGTTTCAGAACCCTTCTTCGGTATAGGAACTACACGGGCAAGCTTCCATTTATCAGGATATGAAGAGGTGGTTATTATCATATTAAACAAATGTAAAAGTGGTTTCAAGATATATGGAAAAACCAGTTTTATAAATTTAATTGGGAATCCGTCAATCCCCATAGCGTTTGACTTAACTTTCAACAAGGCATTCCACAAATCCTCACCGCTTATGTTCATAAAAGAAAAACCCTTCAATATCCCCGTTAAAGATTCAAAATCGAACGTACTATTGCGCAAATTACCGTTATCAAAAATAAATGAGTTGTTCAAAGTATTAACGTCTAAGTTCGAAAGACGTAAATCATCTGTAACAGATGACCCTGAGCCATTTAATATCCTCCACATTTTCCTATTTCCAGCATTATCAAACATTTTCGTATGATATTGTCTTCGAAACTTTCGAATTAGAGACTTTAAACGGTAAACTACTCTTACATTTTTTTTTTCAGTTTTTGAATTTGTATAATATCTTATTTTTTCTTGAAATTACCGTCGGTTGAACTTGATAATAAATTTA